>BRKX01000004.1:67930000-68530000 GCA_026008535.1 Perilla frutescens
CTTCAATTTTGTGACATGTATTCTATAATATTTTTCTTATATTATGAAAATTGAGGACTTCCATCCTATACCCATGTAGATAATAAACGCGGGGCCGGCTAATGAGGGGCGCTAGGTGTGCTTTCGCACAGGGCCCCTCAAATCCTGTGTATATTTTTTAATATTAAGGACCTAATTTTTTAGTGTTAAAGTTTAATTTTTTTTAATATTAGGAGTTTAATTTTTTAAAAATATCTGGGTCCATTTTTTATTAATAACTTAAAACATAATTTTTTTAATATTCGAAACCCAATTTTTACAATTAGCACATGACTCCTAAAATATTTAAGAAGGCCCTGAATAAACGATGGGGTAAAAAAGAACATCTCATGATAAGTTATTTGGAATTGAATTGATGACAGATTATGGGCTTCAATGTACCATGGACCTACTCTAGGCCGAGCTAATATTATTGCTAAGGGTGTTTCTATTCGTAATTTCATTTTTCTCGTTACAACCCCTAAATTAATTAAAATATAAATATTTATATTTTAAACTTTTTAACCCTCACAACTCCCACTATCTTAAAACTTTAACAAATTAAGATAGAGTCATACAACCCCAAATAGTCCCCACCTTAACTAATAGTCTAATACAAAATGACCAAAAAAAAACCTTAAAACAATCCATACACGAGAATTTATTATTGTCTTGAGCAATACAACAACAAATAGAAAAAACATAAAATAAAGAAAGCCTAGAATAAACAACACAATAATATATATATATATATATATATATATATATATACATAGAGGATCGATCAAATGAGAACCTATACCCCATGTGGGAACTAGGAACTCATCTCATCCATCCATTGTTTTGATTTAGATGGCCAAGATTTGGTCAACTTTTGGTCAAAGGCGGAGTGGCAAACTTGTAATATTTGAGCATAATTTTCGGAAATCATATAGACAACACTTTAAAACCGTTGTCTATTCTTATAAATTTCGTATGCTAAAATGAGAGTACTATCATGCTATTATGAACATATATACATGCTAATATGAATATATATATATGCATGCTAATATGAACATATATACATGCTAGTATGAACATATAATGTCTTACTATTAACGAACACTACTACTGCTATTATGAGTAAAATTTATGTGTTTTATGAATATTTTTTCATGTTGTTATGAATATTTTTTCATGCTATTATGTGTATACTTCTATGTTATCGTGAATATTTTGTCATGCTATTATGAGTTTAATATCACGCTATTATGGACGAAAAAATATATTCTCGAATAAATATATGAACAATTGATCTTAAATGAAAGAGCACGAAAAGAGCTTTAATTTGATATATAATTTGCGTTAATCTAATGAAAAATGAGCAAGTTATGGATGTTTAAAGTTTAAATAAGATTAAAACATTATGTGGTTGAGATTAGTTCCTAGTTCTCACAAGGGAATTGGTTCTCATGTGAACCATACCCTATATACATATATACATATACACATTAACGAGTCATGAGTATTATAGACCATAAAAATGATAGAAAATGCGAAAGAGAAAACAATATTAATGAGTACAAGGAATTAATGATTGTTGTAAACTAGTAGTGAACTCAACTGAGCATGGAGATTCTTGATGAAAAATAGCTAGGCTTGAAATACAGCTTCTGAGCATGGAGATTAGCTTTTTTTTTTCTTACTTTTTATCAATTTTTGTATTTCCCCTTGTTTGATATTTACCTTTTAAGTTTCAATGCATTTCTTGTTATGGTCTCTATGAACTGTAACATATCTCTTCTATCTTCTCTCGTGTAGTTTTCTTTTGTTACAAATAATTGTACAACTGGTGTGTGTGAAATTTAACCACACGAAATACATTACTGGGATAAATTCATCCACTCTATCAGGTAAGTTATTATGTTGTGTCATATTATGTTGGCTTAATTATTTTAAAAAAACTTTCAGATATTCCCTTTATTAAAATGAGTAATACTTGAGAATAAATATTATTAACAAGTTTTATATATTTTATATTATCGGAATATGAGTGCATATCATATTTGAGTTAGAAGTTTTTCTTCTTATTTTTTAGCAAAAGTTGCAGCCTAATTCGTTTTGTAGCTGCCAATATAGCTTGATGGTTATGGTTATGTTTAACATCGGCACACTATGTTGAATAAGTGAAAATCTTGTATAAGGATTAATTGGTGACAAGTGTATGATAGTTGCAAATATGTGATTGTGCATGTGCACATGCAATCCTGTTCACTGACATCTAGGTTTTGGTGGTGGTGCTCATGGATTGCTTCAGTTATTGAATTCAGCCTTCATGATAGATAGAATGGCACATGGTGCTTCTTATGTTGTTTGATCTTCTTGTTAAGTTCTTAAATGGGATTATGTTTTGGAAAATTTGATATTGAGGTAAAACTGACCAGTTTTCTTTCTTACAGTCTGACAATCGAGTAGCTGCACATGTAGCGCCCCAAACTACTCCGTTTGGCCACGTCACTTAACATACAATTTACTTACTCATTTTGGTGTGCTTATTTTAAATTGAGCGGAAGCTAAGGTCAAGGTTCACTATGAGGAATGAAATCATAATTTTCAATACAAATTTTTCACGATTATAACATACAACCTATCGGGTCTAATTTGTCACACAACATGGTATTTGATGGAAGCATTGCATAGGCCCAATCATATCAATCATACAATCGTCTAACCTATTGGGCTCATAGGTTTACACAACCCACCCGTCTAGCACCCTAAATCAACACACATAATGTAGGGTTCAATAACATACTTCATACATAGAAGACTCCAAGGTCGAACGACCCGCCTTTAAAATATTTTACATAATATCAAGTTAAATACATCATAACTACAAAATAGGGCTAGTCTCATCCCCAATAATCATCGATCATAAACAAAAGAGAGTGATCAATGAATTAATAATAATTTGAGTATATCAAAAGAAGAGCATGCAAAAATAAACACAAGCTTGTGGGGGTTCTCTTGTGTTCACAACGTTCCTACTCAGGCCTCCGACTCCTCAACCTGAAATTCATTGAATGAATGGGTGAGTATTTAACAACATATTCAGTGGGGAACACTGTAAACAGTTATAGCTAATTGCACAAGTGAAAATATAACATATGGACTTTTCTTTTCTTTGTGGAGACTAGTCTCAACCCCGTAGGGTCCAAACATCATGATGCCCCCGTTAATGAACATCTTTGGCCCTGTAGGGATGTCCGCAGACATACTACCCCCCAGGGAGGACATTAACAGGTCTATTATCGATCCCGAAGGATCTCTTTGTCGACCCCGAAGGATTTCTGTTTTGCCCCAAAGGGTCTCTTTCATTTCACCGGTCCGAAGACCCTTTATACTTATACAATCAAGCACAACAATAACTATAACCTTACACGTGTTCACAGTTTAGAGTTACCCCACCTTACGAGACACTTTCACAATTTCTCAACCTTTGAAATACTTCTTAGCCGTGCACAAGTCGTCCTCCTCGAACCCCAATACGTCACCTAGCACCTTTTAATCCTCTTTTCATTTTAGATATCGAGTTATATAATTAAATCATAATTTTTACCAAACTCATGTTATACATTACTTTAAGGTCTTCAAACATATCCACATACACAATCATGGATATACAAACTCATAACATGATCTTGGACTCAAAATACACATTAAAACTATTTGAAGCATTTAATCGAGCACGTTACGTGCACACATTTAAACCACATGATCAAGACTCAATTTAAATCTTTTAAGGCCTACATTTCAAATACAAATACATTCATCCTAGGGCTCTAACATACTTGAAAACCAACCCCATACAATCTTCACAACACCTCCAAACAATCAACATATCAAGGGAAAATTAGGGCAAAATCCAAACCCCAGCAACAATGAACCATGGAGATTTCAATTTAACAACACATATAGTTTCAATGAAGTAAATAAACCATATGTTTGAGATATCAAAGTATGAGGATCATTAGAATCGAAAAACCCTAATTTTTAGGATTTAAACCCTAAATCCAAATCAACAAGAATGGAGCTAAATCATCAAGAGGGAAGTGGTATTAGATTACCTTAGATGATGGATGATGATGGTGGAATTCACTCCAAAAGATGAAGAGTTTCTTGAGAGAGTTGAGAGAAAAATCGCCCAAATGGAAGAGAAATGAGGAGGAAATAAATAAGTGTTGTATTTAAAGGTAGGAATCCGGAAGGAAAATCCCCGGACCCGCGCGACCGCGCACCTCAGCTCTCAGCCAAAGCTCCCCGCGAGCGCGCAGCCCCGCCCCGGCGCGCGCCTCTCGCCCGCCCCGCGGGCACGCAGCCTCCCGCGGCCGCGCACGGCCCCGTACCTCCCCCGCGGGCGCGCGGCATGCCAAAATCATCCCTCAAACTTAAATCGACTCCCGGACATTTTCAACTCCATTTAACTTTAAATTTTTGAAAACACTTTTAATACACACCGAAAAAGCAGGGGGCGTTCCCCTGAACCCCCGACTCATTGACCGGGCAGCGAGACCCCCGAACTGGGTCAGTGTTAGGGTGTTCAAGTTATGGCAAACATAAAATTCAATGCAATTACATTCATCCTTTACACATAACTCGACACTTTAGCATTTAAAATTCAGACTGTATTATACACTCAGTATAATATCGCTGTGTGCTATAACGTATTGATTCGAGTGGAACAATCTGCAATAAAACAACGGCATAATATACAAACATACCACATGATTAATATTCAAACAATATCAATTCAAATTCATTTTCCAAAATTATAATTCATAATTTTAGAAAAAGAGACGGGGTATCACAGCACAAATGCTGGAGAGCATATTATTCATAATTGATTCTGTCTTGCCATTATTGAGGAAACTTCCTCAGAATGTTGTGGACGATCTTGAGCAAGACCTCAAACAAATGATAGTCCGGCATTCTTTCCAGACAGTTGTCAATGCTTGCATAAAGTACAGTGCTTACTTGATGCTACTATCTTTACTTGATGCGTAAAGACATGGATGTTTATTCTCCAACTTGTGTGGTCTTCTGACATAGTATTACTCAATCTTAGATTTATGATGTCTTCCTCAGCCAACTTCACTTAAGTTTTCAACCCCTCCTTTGTTTTCCTCTAAACCTTTCAATCCAAGATTTGTTAATTTGGTGCCTCGCTTGGTTTCATCTGCACACGACCAGATCATATTAGACATTTCTCTCTATTCTTGTCCTCCATGGGGGCTATGCAGAACTAGCTCCTAATCTTTCCATTCCTAATTCTATTATTGCGTGCTTTCTCTTACATCCATCTTAACATATGCATCTTTATTACTGCCATCATATGCATATTATGTCCTATAGTGGCCATCAGTGCCATAGCTACACTTTTTCTTGGTATAGAACTTGATTGAGTTCTTTGTTTATTATAGTCATGAGTATTTCAACGTCTATATCTATGAGATCCTACATCTCTGCTACAGCCATCATATGCGGCTGTTAAGACGCACGTATGCTTGTTTGAATGAGAAATGAAGCCAAAGACCATCTGAGCTGATGATAAAGATGTAAAATGATGTCCCTTTGGAATGGCCTAGTGGTGGAGTGGTGATATCTTGAGGCCAAAGGTCTCAAGTTCGAATCCCACCAACACCACTAGGTGTGAGCCTGTTAAACCTGGCTTGCCAAGTGTGGTTTACCTCCTCTGTGTGGTTTGCAGGCTATTACACAGGGACGGGGTTTACCCAGTGCGCACCTCGGTAGCGGCTGCAGGTTACCTTCGACAACAAAAAAAAAAGATGTAAAATGATGAAACTTTGCTGCTAGGGGATAATCAATATTGATGAAATTCTCCCATGAAGTTAAAAATGGATGAAAGCTTTCTCAATGGGGATGGTACTCTACATGAATGACAATACTAGATTTAAGATGCCTCTCTGACCCTCAATAGGAACATGTGGATGCACTTGTGAGGCTATCTTTGTTTTTACTTATGTTGACTTGGTTTTAAATTAAAATTACTGCTTTCTATTTCTAGAAGACGTGGCATCTTTTTCTCCCTGAAATTTCTCGCTCATATATAGATGTTTATGCTCTGCTGGGAAAGTATCAGGAAAAGGTGCAAGTGTTGTTGAGTATCTTATCCAGTTGTTCTACAATCGCCTGGATTACTTGGGGTTTGATAACAAGCAAGGTTAATAATCATCTCAGAAATTTCACTATTATGATTCTTGGCATGCTCCAATCTACTGTTTGACATGTACTGAGTTACTCTACAAATGATTATTTTTATTCACATTGAAATGTGAGTTGTTTTTGTTCTTCAGATCCTCTAGTCTCTTTCCATTTATGTGTGTTGATGATTTTCATCAAAATAAAACTTCAGGCCATGCGGATTTATTCTTTTACCTGCAGATCAAGATGTTTGGCAGCTGTAACTGCTTGATGCTGTTGGATAACTATAGTTTTTTGCTTGATTTTCTAGAATATTATATCTGAGTTGTTTTTACTGTGCATGTTGATGAGTTCAACCTTTTTTCAATCGAATCATGTAGTTTATTTTAAGTTACGGTCACTTAAAGGCTGTCTAGACATTTAACCTAAAAAATATAAATAACTATTCAAAAACTCAATGCACTCTGGTCCTGATAAATAATAAATTGTGTAAACATGTTTAGTTTCTATCTCACTAATTGTTACTTTTTTTCGCTCTTGCCTGTTTGCTCAAATATTTAGTTTGATGGTGATATACACCTTTCTTTGCAGCAAGTAGGTAGGTCTCTGTTTTGTCTCGGATTGTTGATACGTTATGGTAGCTCATTATTGGATGCATCTGCTTCCAACCCGAGAAACATAGATGTGGCAAGCAGTATTGACTTATTCAAAAAGTATCTCCAGGCTGAGGACTTCATTATTAAAGTTCGAGCATTACAGGTATTAGCATGTTACCCAGTTTTTTAGTTTCTTTCGGCTTGTAAATTTAATCTGTTGTTGTATAATTGTATTAATTCTCCAGGCATTAGGCTATGCTTTAATTGCTCGGCCTGAATGTATGTTACAAAAGGATGTTGGTAAAATTTTGGAGGCAACTCTATCCGCCAATGCTGATTATCGTCTGAAGGTACTATTTCTTGTCATTGACATGTTCTTTCTGTGCATTATGCTAATTGTTTTCTTTGTCAGATGCAATCATTACAGAACATGTTCGAATATCTTCTGGACGCGGAAAGCCGAATGGAGCCTGATAAAGCTAGTAATGATAATAATAGTCAGTCAGCAGATGGTACCAGTGTCCCTGTTGCTACCGGTGCTGGTGATACTAACATATGCGGGGGTATAGTTCAGCTATATTGGACTGGCATCTTAGGAAGAAGTCTGGATGCAAATAAACATGTCCATCAAGCTGCTCTTAAGGTATTTGCCACATTCTGTTTCCAGTCTAGCTGCTAGTGATCAGATTAACAGCTTGTGGCATATGCCAGCTATTTGTTGCCTTGGTAGTCTTGCTTTTAGTAATCAATGGCGGGTTTCTTCTGCAGACCGCTCTGCAGAAATAAACCAAAATCATGTTGATCTGTTTGTTCTCATAGGCTATCCTAATATTAGATTCGTGATTGCTTTCTCCTGATTCCAGATTGTTGAAATTGTGTTGCGCCAAGGTCTTGTACATCCTATTACTTGCGTTCCATATCTCATTGCACTTGAAACAGATCCGGAGGAAGTTAATGCAAAGCTGTCTCATCATCTCTTGATGAATATGAATGAGAAGTATGTTAACCAGTATAACATCTAATTTTGCTCTAGATGTCCTTACACAAGCTAAATAGCTGCAATGCTTCAGGTATCCGGCCTTCTGCGAAAGCCGTCTTGGTGATGGCCTTCAATTGTCATTTATATTCATTTGTACCATGAGTGGAGGCCCCCCTGAAATGTCAAACAATAAATCCCAAACCAAACTATTTAACAATATTAAGGGAAAGGCTGACATGGGATCTTCAACAATTGCACGACATGGTGTTGCTCGAATCTATAAGCTCATTTGTGGAAATCGAATTTCAAGAAACAGATTCATGTCCTCTGTTGTACACAAGTTTGAAACGCCAACCTGGAGTGATTCCGTGATACCATTTCTAATGTGAGCTCTGTCAATCTACCTAGGGTAAATTTGTTGATACCACTTTCAAAGTTCTTTCTGAGACTGCCTTCCTTTTTTGCAAGTATTGTGCAGAGATTCTTGCTTTGCTTCCTTTTACATTACCTGATGAGCCTCTTTATTTGATCTATATACTATAAACCGAGTGGTATAAGTCAAGGCTGGAACATTAGAATCGAACATTAAGGATTTTTCCAATTTATTATAAGTAAATGCTCATAAAAGTTATGGGAATGGGATGGTTGAAGATAAAACTATCAACCATGGTAGTGAAAGAACCATGGGCATTGATGGTAGCCAGACACCAGCTGGGGAGTTGCATGATCAGCATTTATATGGGGAAGATTTAAATAAGGATCCAAATACGAATCCTATGACCTCGAGAGATCCTTATAGCATCTCTGCAAGTGATTTGCAGAAAATCCAGGTACATTTGACATTTCTTCTCCTTTTTTTCACATCTACTTACATGTGGTGGTAACTAAATTGCTACATTGAATAATTATTATTTTTATTTAAGTTATTTGGTAGAGACTGGATTCTGCCAAATGGTTTATTGCGATTGTTCATGTCCAGATATTGTTGATGTGTATCATGAAAAATATGTTCCTGATGGGGAGAACTTAGGGTAATGTTTATTCTTATTTGGTTAGAGAAAGGGATATGGAAAAGATAAGCAGAGCCATGAAGTTGGTCAGGTGGGATTGGGAAAGGGCCTGGTGGTCATGTTTAGATTCGAATATACTTCGTCTTACAAATTTTGATTCTTTAAGTAGTCTCACAAAATATTCATTCCAATACTTGTGTCGAGCTTAGCTTCTTTTAAATTTTTCTTCCATTTTTTTTTATTTTTTCTCGAGATCGTTAAGTCTACAATAATTTACATTGCATTATTTTGCTTAATTGAAAGTTTAACTGCATAAAATCAAGTCGTTCTTGCATTTAATCTTCAAATATTCAAAATTTTCCCTTTTGGAAGATTCTAGAGTGCAATCTGTATTTAAAAGTGAGGTCCAAAATATAAGTTCTCTAGTTTGGTTATTTTACATACTCTCTCTTATGTGAGATATCAATGAAGCAACATATGCTATGGTTAAAATCTTGGAAAGTTTAATAGGGTTTACCCGTCCCAGATGGTAGGTAATAAAATCCCTTCCCACGTCTCTGCTGGAACCAACACTTCTCCTTTTAAGTCATGTGCTGTATTTTTAAATCATTTTCCATGAATTGATCAAACTTAATTTTTCACCAATTTCTAATCCCTAGCATTCTGGTTATTCTTTAAATTAGTATATTGTGGTGATTGTGCCGTTCAAGTAGCTCAGGCTGCATTATGGATTTCTCAGGTCGACTTTCTAGCAGCTGGTGCAATGCAACTTCTTCTCAAGCTGAAGAGGCAGCTGAAGATTGTTTACGATCTCGATGATGTCCGATGCCAGGTAATTAATGCTTTCTTCAAAATCATATTTGGATTCAAATTGATGATGCTGTTTTTGCTCTTTGATTAGGTAATTAATGCTTTCTTCAAAATCATATTTGGATTCAAAATCCCAACATCATTGTCTCCGGAGGAGATAGATTCTTACATTACTAGTCAAATCCATTATATTTTGTCAGCTGAGCATCAGCTTTTCAATCTGTATAATGTTGGTGTGCAACAGGGGATGCTGTCAGTCGAGCTTTTCAATCTGTATAATGTTGGTGTGCAACAGGGCATGCAGATGGCACACATGGTGGGATTGGGAAACCAGGGTTTGGTGGTTGATCAGTTTGGTCAGCCGTTTCCGAATGTTTGGCAACCGGATGTCAGCCGTTTCCGAATGTTTGGCAACCGGATGTTAAAGTTGATCATGTGGGATTAGGATTGGGAAACTAGGGCCTGGTGGCTGATCCGTTTCCGGATGTTTGGCAGTCGGATGTTGAAATTGGTGGATTGGGAAACCAAGGCCTGGTGGTTGATCAATTTATGGCAGTCGGATGTTGAAATTGGTGGATTGGGAAACCAAGGCCTGGTGGTTGATCAATTTAGTGAGCCGTTTCTGCAGCAGCAATTGAAGTTGATGTTTCCCAATCCACCAACTTCATCCGGCTGCCAAACATCCGGAAACGGATCAGCCACCAGGCCCTAGTTTCCCAATCCCAATCCCACCTGACCAACTTCAACATCCGGCTGTCAAACATCCGGAAACGGCTAACCAAACTAATCAACCACCAAGCCCTGGTTTCCCAATTCCACTATGTGGGCCATCTGCATCCCTTGTTGCACACCAACATTATACAGATTGAAAAGCTCAGCTGACAGCATCCCCTGTTGCACACCAACATTATACAGATTGAAAAGCTCAGCTGACAAAATATAATGGATCCGACTAGTAATGTAACGTCACCGGTCAGAACTGGAGCAGCTGACGGACCACCAGTAGGAGCCGCACCAGTCGGAGAATCAGCTGACGGACCACCAGTAGGAGCCAGACCACCCTCCAGTAGGAGGTGCACCAACAGTCGGAGAATCAGCATCCCTAATCAGAGGCTGATCAGGCAATGGCTCACCACCAGGCCCCCACCACCAGCGCCACCACCGGCACCAAAACCACTCATTATCCATAGTAACACAAATGGAAGAACTGCAAGAAAACACCCAAAACAGAACAGTAATTAAAACCCATTAACCCTGCAAGATCCACATCAAGAAAAACCAGCAAAGAAAAATAAAACAGGCATCAGACATCTTATATAAAGGTCATCAAACTTCCACCACATTTTATTAAATCTATGCATTAAAATACAATATTTTAGTACAGAATTCACAATCAAAACAAATACTGGACGTGGAAAAAAAAATGAAAAGACCTGGAAACACGAAAGAAATCAGGCATTACATGAAGCAAATCCGCATTGAAGGTTGGCATCCTAAACACTAGAAAATCAGAACAATTCACAAATGTATTCACCAAAAAAATGCGTAACTGCAGATCAAGTGGAACTACAAAATGCACAATATAATTCTGAGAATAATACAAGAAATTCAGGGAAGGACCGGCAATGGTACCTTACACCATCATTTCGGAACAAAAAAGAACAGCACCCAAAACAGAACATTAATTAAAACCCATTAACCCTGCAAGATCCTCATCAAGAAAAACCAAAACCAAAAAAAATTACACTCAGCAAAAAAACACAAAAAATTTAAAAAAGAAACTTACGCGCGAAGAAGAAAATTCAAGAGAGGAAGATCGTGATCGCGAAGAAGAATGGGCGGAACCAGGAGCAGAGTTACTTGGGCGCTGCTGCTGTGGCTTGTGAGAAGTGTAAGAAGGCGATTGGTAAATCCAAATCTCTGTGTGTGGCGTATGAGAGCTTGCGCGCCTCTCAGGAAGATTTTTTCAAGAATCGGGATGAAATCATAGATGAGGGTTTTGATAAACTGGAGGATCTTGATTTGATTTCTGAGAAGGAGGGGTGAAACCTAAGATAGAGAAAGGATTTCAAAGAAAAATGGAGGGGAACGGTGTCTTATCAGAAATTATATCGGTGTGAAGAGGAGTAGGGATAAGTTGTTGGAAGAAGCAAAAGTGAGAGTAAGGTGATGAATTTATAAGAGTGGTAAGAGTGGTGTAGATTTGGCATTGGACGGATTGGAACAACGCCCTAAGCCGTTTCTTCTTCTTCCTTCTGGGATTATGATCCCCTACTGATAATCCCACTGTGCCTCCACTGTGCCGGCACAGTAGAGGATCATGATCCATCATTCTGTCCATCAAAATAAAAAAGAAAAATATTTAATTTTTCAAAAATCTTACCAACGCTGGAATTCAGGAAAAATATTCCAGATCTGAGAGATGAGCAAAAGTAAATATATGAATATTGAAATCAATTGAATTGAAAGAATATATATATATATATATATATGTGTGTGTGTGTGTGTGAATAATTAGATGCAAAAACGAAATATAAAGCAAAACCAAAAATGAAATGAAGAAAAAATTCAGAAAAACAACTCTAAATCTTCTGAATTGAGAGAGTGAGACGTTGCCGTGAGGTGAAAATACAAATATGAGAGAGAAATGAAGTACGGAACCTATATATCGTGTGGCGGAAACCTAACTTATCTATATATCGGTAAAAAAATGGTTTGTTTTTTCTTTTCAGCCCACTGGCCCAGGCCCAGATGCTGCCTGCGTCCTTGTTCACATTTTTCTCCTTTTTTTTTCTTCTTTTTTCTTTTTTTTTCAAAAATCATCTATTTCACCCTAATTAATTAATAAAAGTAGTATTTCCTAAAAAAAAAAAAAATAATAGGCGTAGTACACGAACTCTCGCGTTAGTGTTGAAAGCGTGCACTGTGCGAGACGCCATACAAAAAATAATAATTTAATTTTAAAAATTAAATTAATTCAATTATATTTAAGGATATATATTTATTTTTAAAAAAATAATTATCGAACACAAGTGAACGAGCCCACGTGTGTCGAGCAAGTGCACTGCGCTAAATGCCGAATAAAATTAATTCAATTTAATTTTAGGGTTCTCTAATTTCATTTCATGGTATATATTTATTTCAAAAAATTAATTATCCAGCACAAGTGAACGAGCCCACGCGCGTCGAGCAAGTGCACTGCGCTAAATGCCGAATAAAATTAATTCAATTTAATTTTAGGGTTCTCTAATTTCATTTTATGGTATATATTTATTTCAAAAAATTAATTATCAAGCGCAGTGCACGAGACATTTTTATTACAAATTCATTCTATATAAAACATTCGAATATACAATCTATAAATTACAAAAAGTAACAAACATATGTAAAAACTACTAATGTATAGCTCAATTGACCTAACAATTACAAAGTAACTATCCCAAAACAATTGTATAAGATATACAACTTTCTTTAACAAAAAAAAATAAAAATAAAAAAATTAAAAAAAAAATAAATAAATAAATAATAATAATAATAATAATAATAATAATAATAATAATAATAATAATAATAATAATAATAATAATAATAATAATAATAATAATAAAACCCTAATACAGTTGGGGGTATAGTGCTCAAGCATCTCTCCGTTGAAGGAAAAATATTATACAAAAGTTAAGTTTATCATTGTTCTCTACAATCAACTCAACCATCTTTCACTGAATTGGTCATCTTCCAAGGAGCATAAACTCTTTTCAATCATCTCGCAATTTCTATTTGCCTCAAAAATGGAAAATCTGTGTACACTTCCAAACTTTAATCAAACATGTTCAATTTCAATTAGGGTGTTGTTATTTGCACTACTAAATTTTCAATATACACCACATTTATTAAATACACCACCATTTTAAATTTTATTTTTATTTTTTACTCTATACACCACAATAACTTTCAATTTTACTCTTCAATGTAAAATTATTTTAAAAAAAAAAGGCGAGAAGAAGACTAGCTTCTCCGGTTCTCCCTCAAACTTCAGTCTCTGTGGAATGTCGTACGACTTTTTCTCGTCGCAGCCAAAGCTTGTCGGCGGCATCTACACATTATGCCGACGACTATTGACAGCCCTTACGCGGTTCAACCTTAATCATGCGCAAACTCAGCCCCTTTCCAACACCAAAGATAAATCCAACTGAATTTTATTAATATGGATCTTTGGTTCGATATTTTTTTTCAAACATCTTGAATAAATTCAAAATTTTAATTTTGAACCTGAGCGTTTGCTTCCAAAATTTTGTTTTCGAAATTTTGTATCTCAACCTGCACGCCTTTTATTTTTGCAGAAATGGAGGCACGATGGGAGAGAGAAAAATGGGATTTTTGCAGAAATGGGTGAGGAAGAAGATGAGAGTGGGACGACAGCTTTTAATTTCAATCTTTTTTTTTTCTTTTGAGTATTTTTTTAATTGATTTTTAAATAAATGTTTTTTAGTTAAAAAGGATATTTAAGTAAATTATTAATTATTCATTTTTGAATTAAATTTAATAGTGGTGTATAATGAAAATTTAGTGGTGTATTTAGAAATACATTTCAATTATTTGTAAGTGATCTATAAAAGAGATATATATATATATATATATATATATATAGCCTATATTTTGGATATCATTAACATCGATTCTTGACCAAAATAAACTCACTAACCCAAAGTTTTAAAATTGGTTTTAGAATTTGAAAATAATTTTAACTTCTGAGAAAAGAGCAGAAATGAACTTATGATGAGGTTACCTCTTTCATTCTGGGACTATACTTTGGAGACGGTTGTATATTAAATTGAGTGCCTACTAAAGCCGTGCCCAAAACACCGTATAAGTTATGATGTGGAAATGCACCTTCCTACAAGTATCTACAAGTATGGGGATGCACTACTTATGTGAAGCAGTTAATAGGGATAAGTTGTATATCCATCCTCACGCCTTTATGCTTCCTCAAAAGCTCGACCATCCTTGCTTCTTGCCCTTTCAGCTCCAACACTGGGGTCTTCACATGAGCTGGTAAAATTGGTTTCGAATTGGTCGGTAAGGGCATACGGCCCGTCAGATTCCGAATTGGAAATTCACTGGTGGTATACAACTGCATTATGATATCTCGAATCTCCTCATCTACTTCTGTTATTGCAGCGGTTTCAGTCAGCCCACCAAAAGGTACCTTCTTGAATAGCTCGAGGATCTCCTTTTCATCATCCTCCGTCTTGTTTCGAATCAACCTGAAAGGAAAAGAAGCTGCAATCAGAGGGTTAGGAACTTTAGTTTCAGATTTTACCTCAGTAGGGGCAGACTCAGAAGCTAGCTGTTCTTCTTCTGCACTGGATTTGTTTTCAGTTTGTGCAGTATGCCCATACTGCGGGTTCTTTTCCTTCTTAGCCTCCAACTCGGCTAACTCCTCCACACTTCTCAAAGTTACAGTGCAAACGTACGCTCTTGGATTTATTTCAGTTTGAGATAGGAGTTTGCTCTGATTTGCTTGCATCTTGTTCATTTGAGTGGCGAGCTAAGTGATCTGTGTGCCCATACTCCCTAGGGCAGCTTGCGTCTCCTGTTGGAATGCTTTCTGACTTTGTGCCAAACTGTTGACAAGGGCACTGCTCTGCTCTAGACACTTCATAATTTCACTCATGCTGGGCGCAGGCTTATCAGTATGCCCATACGGGCCACTATGCGGCTGCATCCAACTGGAATTAGGATGATCCCTCCAGCCAGAGTTATATGTGTATGAGTACGAATCAGAATCCCTCCGTCTTTGGGCATCAAATTGTGCATCACCGTACCCATAGTAGGTTTGCTCGGTTAACGGATCTTATAAAGTTGGGCGAGCATCAGTAAAGTGGCCATTTTCTGAGCGAACTCCACAGCGGACATTTTGCGTTTGTGCCACAGCTAAACCTTGAACCAGAGAAGTCAGAGCATCAATCTTCTCATTGACACTGGAGCTGTCTGCTCGCTCAACAGGTCGATATCGGTCAACGTCCTCATCCTCATACTGTTGACCTCCAGAAACCATGTCAATGATGAGTTGTTTAGCCTCGGCCAGGGTCTTGTTTGTGAGAGATCCTCCACTCGCAGCATCAACAATTTTTCTGTCAAAAGAAGACATACCACGGTAAAAGTAATTTGTTAGTAGTTGGTAATCCGTGAACCCGTGGTCTGGGCACTTGCGACACAGCTGCTGGAACCGCTCCCAGTACTCGGCTAAGCTCTCATTCTACTTCTGTTTGATGCTACTAATCGCCATCCTCAGGTTTACAACTCGGGACTCCGGGAAGAATTTGTGTAGGAATTGTTCCTCCAATTCATCCCAAGTAGTGATTGAGCCAGGTGGAAGATCGAATAACCAATCCCTAGCCTTGCCTTGCAGAGTGTGCGAAAAAGTCAGTAGCCTCAGATTATTAGCAGAAAATCCTTGAGGCCGCAAGGTGGAGCAGACTAGGTCGAACTCAGATAAGTGCTTGTGCGCACTTTCGCCAAGCAAGTCACTGAACTTGGGCAGAACATGTATGAAACCAGGTCGTATCTCTGAATTGTTTGCAATGGTAGGCAACACGATGCATATGGGTCTATTACTTCTATGGCGGCCGAGCTCCCTGATAAAAGGCTCACGTTCAGGTTCGCGGTTAAGAACTAACTCCCCTGCGTTGGCCATGTCTTTTTCAAAAATCTGATCACTATCAAGTGTTCCTGGATCAGATACGGAAGCCTCCTTAGACTTCCTGGCAACTCTCCTCAGCTTATGCAAAGTTCTTTCTGGCTCTGGATCGAACTCTAGCTTTTCTTCGTGTGAGGACCGAGTTATCCACTGAAAAAATAAAACCAAAAATAAGAAAAATAACAAACTGAAAATACGAGAGTAATTACTGCTTTAGAACCGGTCCCCGACAACGGCGCCAAAATTTGGTGCGTCGTTTTACACCAAAAATAAATTTCCCACGTGTACAGCGATGAGCGAGATCGTCTCCCAAAGGACCGGTGAGAATTACTCTATACTTCCAATCTGTATGACCAAACTTTCAAGGGGGTTTTGTGATTTTAACCAAATTAACGAAATTAAATAAATAACTGGAGAGATGCACAATTGAACAAAATAAACGGATTTAAAATATTATAAGAAATATTCTGGATTCCAATTAACTCCACCCTAGCTCACCTAAATCGATCCTCGATACAGAGATAAATTCAATTAACACATACAAATCAGTTATAGCTACCGAAGACGCTTACTGACGCAGCCTAATTCCTCCGTAGTTTCTCGATAATCAGGAAGACGCTTCACCAATTGTTTCCCTAATCGACTGAAAACCGTAAGAGACGCTCTATAGGTTTAATGAGCCGACAGCCTTAAATTCTAGAGGAACCTGATTCATAATTAACAGACTCTGACGCAGGACCGTGAATTAAGATTGTTATTCTCCCTAGTTCTGAAGAACCGTTTCGTCACTAATTAAACTTAAACCACAATTACGGATGGCCGGTTTAATTGACTACTAATTAATTCCTATCTACTAAATATGTGCACCTATCTAGCAATATCGAAACAATTAACGACTCGAAATACAAAGAATAACAAATGCATGCGATTAAATTGAATGATAAACGAACAATTAGATCTCACAGTTTAGCTAGGCTAGGGCTTCGTTAGTTGTTTCCGGAATAAGATGAATTTAGCTTGAACACATATTAAAATCGAACAGCAAAAATATTAAAGAAACGAGCACCATGAAATATCGAAGAAGATGAATATTCTGCTCCAGAGAAAATGTCTCTCTGCTCTGTGTTCTCGCGTGCGTGTTTTTGGAATGGAATAATAGAAGAGATAAATCCTAATCTATAAATAATATCCTTAATTAAAATAGTATCCACATGGAAATTAACATCCAAATCTAATCCCAACTAGGCAATTAACAAAAGAAGGAGTCTTGAGGCGGTGGAGCAGCTGTGAGGCGCGTCCAGGCCATAGGTTTTAGTAAATTCCGTGCTCCAGCCCAAATCCGCGCGCACAGGCCCAGCTTCCAGATTTTCGGCCCAGTCCTTCCTACAGTATGCCCATACGGCATGGCTTTCCGAGCTTCCAGTTTCAGCTTTCTTTACACAGCTTGTTTTCTCTCCAAAAGCATGTTATTTTCTCTAACTTTGTGTAGATTACCTGCAAAACCCTCAAGCCATAACATTCTCCCAAAACGACATCATAACACGGCAATCAACACAATTAAATCATACCAAAATGGCCCAAAATATTAAGTAGAATTGGTCCGATCAATGGGTGCCATGGATTATTCGGACATTTCTAGCAGCGTTGAAGTGGAAGAAGAGATTGGGGATAAAAATCGTGTCTCTGCAAGATTAGGGTTCAACGAGGAAATTAATTCAATTGGGAAAGAGGATCAATGTTATTGGGCCACGGGTCAAACAAAGGAAAACGGGCCGTTTGCTGTTGGGCTGGAGAATTATGGGGCTGGACAAGAAAGTGGCTAAGTAGACTATATTTTACATGATTTATATTTTTTATATTATGCTTTTGTTTTAATTCTAAGTAAGATGCTTTTAGGGTTTATCTATGTTATTGTGGGGACCAATGTAAGGTAGTACTTAAGCTTGTTTTAGCTGTGGAAATGAGATATGAAAAAAGTTATTTCTCCAATCTCTCTTCTCCTTTCTTGTCTACCTCTCAATCTCTCAATCTCTCCTTCCTTATCTACTATTCCATTAATACAACAATATATATATATATACACAAACGATCTCTAGCCTCTCTATTTTACATAATCATCCGTAGTATTCACTACAATTGGTATCCTAGAGCCACGATCTTGAAGAAATGGCCGAAGGGACTCGCTTGAAGAAATTGCAAGAAGCACACAAACGGTTAGATCAAGTTGTGATGGCAGAATCAACAAAAAGGGAAGCATCTGAATTAAAGCTACATGAACAACTGGGTTCTTTAGCTACAAATATGCAAGACCAATTAAAAGGGGTGAACTTGAAGTATGACAACCTCACAAATGCCCTGACTACTATCCAGCAACAACTCTCTAACCTCACAAAGGGAAAGGGTTTGCAAGAAGAATCAATTTTGGGAGCCCCACCCAGTACCATGATGGCTGATAGTGGTTCCCCAATCAACTATGTTCCAAATTCTGGATCCAGGGCCATGGTGGATCACAAACAACTGCAAGTAATTCATCATATTCCAAAGATAGAGTTCCCTAGGTTTGATGGTACTCAGCCTAGATCTTGAATTTTAAAGTGCAATCAATACTTTCAGTTAGTTGACAATGTCCCTGACTCCCATAAGATGGTTCTAGCATCATTACATTTCAATGGCAAGGCAGATCAATGGTTTCAAAACTACTGCCACAAGTTTAAGGATTTTTCTTGGAACCAGTTCCTAGATGTAGTTTCTGTTAGATTTGAAGAATTAAAAGAAACAAAGATCATCATGGAATTCAACAAATTGAAACATCAGGCTTCTTATGATGATTATGTTGAAAGGTTTGAGGAGTTAAAGGCTTGCATGATGATGTTCAACAATACTGAGTATTCTGAAGGCTATTTTGTAGTCAGTTTTATTAGTGGGTTGGGTGAAGACTTACAAGCAACAATTAGTTTGTTCAATCCTCACACACTAGACCAAGTCATTGAATTGGGAAGAAGCCAAATACAGACAGTGGAGGCCATTGCAAGGAAGGTAAGGGGGACAGGGAGGTTCAATGCCATGCAAGGGGGTGAGAACAAGAAGCCAAACTTCAATACTGAAAACCCTACTAAAGTATTTAACCCAACCTTTAAGCCACCCACCAAACTCCTTACATCTGCAGAGATGGCAGTAAGAAGGGAAAAGGGGTTATGCTACAATTGTGATGAACCCTATGTCATTGGGCATAGATGCAAGAACAGGATTCATTACATGATTATGAGTGAGGAAGAATAACTCTTCCAGTCACACCCCACTTAGGAGGTGCCATCAGAAGAGTTCTACCCACCAAATGTAGGAGAATACCCTATGGAGGAGGTGTAGATGTCTATCAACTCTATGACTGGGGTTGAAGGGATCACCACACTCAGAGTGGTGGGTAAAATCAATGAGCATGAGCTGTATATTCTTATTGATACTGGTAGCATACTCAGTTTTATCCAGGAGGCTACAGCTTATAAGTTGGGATGACCCATAGAACAGGTAACCCCATTAATGGTGAAGGTAGCTAATGGGCAGAAGTTGGTGAGTAGAGCTCAAGCTAAGGATTTCAATTGGGCTGTACAAGGACACCAATTCAACTATTCCCTAAGAGTTCTACAAACAGAAGGGTATGACCTCATCCTAGGAGGGGACTGGCTCAGGTCTTGTACTCTAATAGAACTAGACTACAAGCTATGACTTTTACAGTCACTCAGAATGGGAAGAGGGTCAAATTACAGGTAATTAAATCCTAAGTAGATTGCACAATGATAACAGGACCAGCTCTGTATAAGCAGCTAACCCACTCTAAGTGTAGGGAAGAGGTGGAAGAAATTTATATGGTTCAATTACAGCATGTGGCTGAAGATTCCTCACCAAATACCTCAGACATGAGGGACCTGTTGGGTGAGTTCCAAGATGTGTTTCAAGAGCCAACAGAATTAGCCCCATCCAGGGGGTTGAGCACCACATCACCCTAAAACCAGAGAGTGTTCCCAGGCACCAACATCCCTACAGAACATCCCACCACCATAAGGATGAGATTGAGAAGATAGTCAAGGAATTGTTAGCAGGGGGGCTGATTCAATACAACAAAAGCTCATTCTCTTCACCAGTTATACTAGTAAAGAAGAAGAACCAATCCTGGAGGATGTGTGTGGACTACAGGTACTTGAATTCCCTAACTGTCAAACATGAGTACCCTATTCCCGTAATAGATGAATTGTTAGATGAACTATATGGTGCTAGGTTCTTCTCTAAAATTGATCTTAGGTCAGGATATTTCCAAATCTTGATGAGGCCTAAGGACAGGTACTTGATAGCTTTCAGTACCCATCATGGGCATTTTGAATTTGTGGTTATACCTTTTGGATTGAGTAATGCTCCAGCCACTTTTCAATCCCTAATGAATCAAACTTTCAAGGATCAACTAAGAAAGTCTGTCTTGGTGTTTTTTGATGACATTCTAGTATACAGCAAAACATGGGAATCTCATTTGCAACATCTGAGGGTTGTCTTGCAGCTGCTCAGGGATAAGAAGTTGTTTGCTAAACAGAGTAAGTGCAGTTTTGGCAAGTCCAAGGTGGATTACCTGGGGCATATCATCAAACCAGGGGAAGTCTCCATTGACCCCCCCCTCAAGGTAGAATGCATGCTAAAGTGGCCTACACCTAAGACAACCAAACAGTTGAGAGGCTTTTTGGGTTTAACAGGGTATTACAGGAAGTTTGTGAAGGGTTATGGAATCATAAGCAAGCCACTGACAGATTTGTTAAGGAAAGATAACTTCCTATGGGGTCCAGAGGCTGAAAGGGCTTTCCAGAAACTGAAGAAAGCTATGTCTACCTCCCCTGTTCTGGCTTTACCAGACTTCACCAAACCATTCATCTAGAAACAGATGCTAGTGGGGTTGGAATTGGAGTTGTACTGATGCAAGAGGGGAGACCAATTGCTTATTTAAGCAAGTCTCTTTGTCCCAGAAACCAATCACTATCCATATATGAAAGAGAATTCTTAGCTATCCTAATGGAAGTGCAGAAGTGGAGAGGATACCTACAGGGTCACAAGTTCATTATTAAAACTGACCAACAAGCTTTGAAATACCTATTGGATCAGAAGATTATGAACCCATTACAGCAAAAATGGGTAACCAAACTTCTGGGTTTTAACTATGAGATCCAATACAAGAAGGGAAGTGAGAATAAGGTGGCAGATGCCTTATCAAGGAGGGAAGAAAAGGTAGATTGTACAGCTGTTACTACCGCCACTCCTAATTGGATACTAAAGGTAACACAGAGTTACCAGCAAGATGCTTTCCTATCCAAAATGTTAAGTGCTAAGATGATTGATGCAGACTCTTATCCTAATTACCAAGCTACAAATGGGCTGCTAAGGTATAAGGGGAGATTGGTAGTAGGGGACTCTCAGGATCTCAGGGCTCAGATACTAACAGCTCTACATAATTCATCTTTTGGGGGGCATTCTGGTGTTCAAGGCACTTATATGAGGCTGAAGGGAGTGTTCTACTGGCCAAACATGAAGAGTGATGTGGTTAAGTGGGTACAAGAGTGTGATGTTTATCAGAGGCATAAATTTGATCATGGATTCTACCATGGGCTACTACAACCCCTCCCTGTTCCCAATCAATCTTGGACACACATATACATGGACTTCATAGAAGGGCTCCCTAAATCTGGGGGAAGAAATGTTATCCTAGTGGTGGTGAATAGATTTACAAAGTTTGGGCATTTCATTGCCCTATCACACCCCTACTCAGCAGAAACAGTGGCCAAGTTGTTCCTAGATCATGTCTACAAACTTCATGGCCAACCTGTGAGCATAGTCACAGACAGAGACCCAGTTTTCACAAGCTCATTTTGGAGGGAGCTGTTCAAACTTATGGGGGTTAAGCTTGATATGTCTTCAGCTTATCACCCCCAAACAGATGGGCAAACTGAGCGCCTAAATCAATGTCTAGAAAATTACCTATGTTGTATGGTCAGTGCTAATCCTAGACAATGGCTCAACTGGCTCTCACTTGCAAAATACTGGTATAACACAAACTATCACACCAGTCTCAAGTGCACCCCTTATCAGGCCCTATACGGAGTACCTCCTCCTATGTTGTCTATCACATCCTACCTAGACTCAGACAATATAGAAGTGACTGGGCTGGTTACTCAAAGGCAACAGATGATACAAAATCTCAGCGAGAACTTGATCCAAGCCCAGTCCAGGATGAAATGGTTCGCAGACAGAAAAAGGTAGGACATGACTTTTACAGTGGGTGAACAAGTGTACCTCAAGCTACAGCCATTCAAACAAATGTCTGTAGCCAGAAGGCACAATCGAAAACTCGCAGCAAAATATTACGGTCCCTACACCATCGTGGAGAGGGTTGGGTCCGTAGCCTACAAGTTAGATCTTCCCCCATTATCGAAGATCCACCTGGTATTCCATGTATCTCTACTTAAGAAGTGTATCAGCAAGAAGGCCATACCTCTTTCCGAGCTCCCCGACAGTGACGAAGAAGCTGAACTCCACCTCTCCTCAAGGGCAAATTCTGCCGTCCTCCGCCGTAATTCAGCAACTTCTGATTCTCAGAGACGAGAATCGCCTAAACCGGGGGTATTGTCATGGATTATTCGGGCATTTCTAGCAGCGTTGAAGTGGAATAAGAGATTGGGGATAAAAATCATGTCTTTACAAGATTAGGGGTCGACGAGAAAATTAATTCAATTGGGAAAGTGGATCAATGTTATTGGGCCGCGGGTCAGACAAAGGAAAACGGGTCATTTGTTGTTGGGCTCGGGAATTATGGGGTTGGACAAGAAAGTGGCTGAGTAGACTATATTTTACATGATTTATATTTTTTATATTATGCTTTTGTTTTAATTCTAATTAAGATGCTTTTAGGGTTTATCTAAGTTATTGTGGGGACTCTATTTTACAACACCTCTATCTCTATTATACACCATGGTCTTCACTTCATCTCCAACAGTTTACTCTAAATTCTACTCTAAAAAGGAATATTTCATAATATTCCTTTTTATATATTTATTTTAATCAAGATTTTCCCAACAAAAATAATAATAAAACATGGAAACATTTCATAATAATATTGCAACGAACAAAATTACATACTAATATTGTAAAAAAAAAAATTACAAACTATAATATTACAACATAGAAAAAAAAACATAATAAAATTGCAGCACAAAAAAAAACACAAATTACATACTATTTTTTTTCTAAAACTCTGAATTAGAATAATTTTCCCATAAATGGTCGATTAATGCATTTCGAAGTGCCAAATGAGCATTGGCATTTATATATTTGTATATTTATAAATGTAAATCATATAAATTAACAAAAAAAAAAAAACGTGAACATATAAATTAACAAAAAAAAAACAAACGAAAACAAAAATCAACCATCATATATCAATTTACAAAAAGAAAAAGGAAAAAGGAACATAACAAATTTAACATATATTAAAAAAAATGAAAATGCTGAACAGTAATACAGCCGTGTACAGTAGCTCTTTAAATATAGAGCCCAAAATCTCTATCTCTATTTTAGAGATCCATATAGAGACTCTCTTGGAGAAGGTTTTTTCAACTTTTTGCTCTAGAAATACAGTTTAGAGCACCTGTTGGAGTTGCTCTTAGCTGTGGAAATGAGATATGAAAAAAGTTATTTCTCCAATCTCTCTTCTCCTTTCTCGTCTACCTCTCAATATCTCTATCTCTCATTCCTTATCTACTATTCCATTAATACAACAATATATATATATATATATATATACACACAAACGATCTCTAGTCTCTCTATTTTACATAATCATCCATAGTATTCACTACAATGAGCTATTACAGTAGAGGCGAGGCAAGGCTTACCCTGTCAAATATAAATTTGTTTGCAACGCGTTTGATAGTGCTGGAATCTACAGAATCAATCCTCGCGAATAGTTCTGCATAAGGAATCCTCCTACCATATGTAAGCAACTGCAACCAAGAAGAAACAAATCACAACAATACACACACAGATACAAAGCACATATATACACTGAACTCAAAGACCAAATCTACCCCAATTTTGTTGAAGTATCTATCTCATGCAACAAAACCTCACACTAGTTTGCTGAGAAATGCCAATCAAGCTCGAAATTATATCCAATCACATGAGCAGGCCAACTGACTTCAGTACACCTAGGGTTGACACGATATCTATCGTATATCGAGAAAAGAGGCATTGGAGGACTATTCATATATTTGATCATTAAATGGTCCCCAAATCATACATATTTAGAACACTAAGAGCTTTCCCAATGCTCTGTTATATTATCAACAAAATATTCCATTCGGCAATCCATAATTCCTCATCCACACCCTCCAAAATATACTGAAACAAGATGTGGGAGAAAGAAACAGATATAAACCCTGTGCTTTAGGTCAAAGAAGATTAATATACCTTAAAAGATTTTCCAAAGCTAATTTTATTAATAGGATCGTATAAGTGTGTGTGCACCAATTGGTTATGCATGTTTATTCAAATTGTTTTTTATTATCATATTTCAAGCCGCACCTGCCGTCCTATATCTTCTACAACAGGGCTGGTTCCGTCAATGTGAAGGAGCGGAGAAGATTTCAACTGCAAGGACCACAAACGAGTTACGTTATGCTTGAATAACGCAAACAATTAATTCAGACAATATTTAATTGTAAAACCCACAGTATTTTGATTTTTGATCATCCAAAGAGAACTATGTGTAGAAAAAACTAATTCTTGATCATGCTCAGGGAAGGTAGATCAACTTGATGCCATGACTTAAGCAAATTACCTGGTTACGAGCACGAATTACATCAGCTTCTGAGACTCGGTAACATATATATAGCTTAGTCACCTCATACATAATTGCATAGGCCAAATCATCCAAGCATTCAGACTGCAAATAGAATGCAAAATATAATGACCACTATACCATATGAAGAATGAAAAAATAATCCCAGACTTAACAATGCATCCCCACCTCAGCCCCAAAGATAGAAAAAATTAAGTCCTTTAAACTTTAGAGGTAAAGAACTGACTCAAAACCAGGATAGCTAATTCAGCAACGGCCAAAGAACATAAATCTACAAGTAGTACGTGTCAAGCACATCAAAAGACACATTTAGGTATTTCTGAAACCATGTTGATTGTCTGAATTTACAGACTGGTATAATTGACAATTATTTGTACCCACATCATCCAAAGAAAAGGTAGTATAAATGCAGCAATAATCAGTGTTAACGCTACAGCAGGAACTACAGCGTGAAGAAGAGAGACTTGAGCAGTGGCTATTTTCTACACAGGCATGCGTTGCATGCATGCATAGTGACGTGGCATCAAGGAGCTCATTTCAGCTACATCTCCACCGTTGATAGTAGTAGTCGTGGATCATTAATAATAGCGTTAGATTTTATTTTTTTCCCCCTTTGGTTGTACTATAAAAGGAGAACAAACACATGCGTGCTTCTTTAATTCGAGAAGATATTTTATAACCAAGACTTCAGATATTTTGTGAAATAAAAATATGTGTAGAAATATTGATTTCTTCATGGTATCCAGACCTTGGATCTAGCTATTTTGAATACTATCGATCCATAATTTCTCTTTGCTTCCGATTACATAATTGTCAGTATTTTCCGATTGATCATGACAAAGAAGAATAATCAATTCTCGTGGCGACAAGCGAGGGATGAAGAACTTGGTTTCTTAGGAACCAATCCGATTGAGAGAGGTGATCACAGCGGTACAAATAATGCTCGCCGGAATCTGGCAACATCGGAAGTTGATTCTACACCACAGATTAATCATTAAAATCCTCACGCTGCCGAGCGTGTCGACGGATTGCAGCTGGGATACACGAAGATCGACAATCACAATCATCGATCTCTTGCTAATGATGAGCTGTATCTAGCACCTAGCGAGCATCCAGGTATGAACCTTACATCCGATCTCTTCGACGGCAGTAATTTTCATGGATGGTGTCGATCTATTAGGCGAGGGTTGGTCTCTAGGAATAAATTGCGTATCATTGATGGATCTATATGTCTGAGCCTAGGCGCGACTCAGTTGACTATATGCAGTGGCTTAGAGTAGACTATATCGTGTTCAATTAGATTTGCAATTCCATGATTAAGGATGTAGCTCGTGGGTTCCAGAACTTGGAAACTTCACAACAGCTGTGGGAAGAACTGCAGCGTCGTTTTGGCAAACAAAATGGTCCCCGCATCTATAAGTTACGGTATCTATAATCAACAATCTCAGAGTGTCATGCTTTATTTCAATAATTTGACTGCGTTGTGGAACGATTTAGCCTTGCTTAAGAACTCTAGATCATGCGTATGTAAAGCACATGAGGACATTAAGGTTGATCTAGAAGAGGAACACCTCATGCAATTTCTTATGGGGTTAGATGACAATTATGAAAGCATACGGCAACAAATTTTGATCATGAATCTCTTGCCAAATCTCAGTCAGGCATACTCCATGATATTACAAGTAGAGGAACAAATCAAGGTTACCTCTCAATTTATTGAAAACTCGGATCACACAGCCTTGTATGGTGCTCAAAAAGGAGGATATGGTAGGGACAATTACAAGAATAGGTTGACTAAAGAAGAAAAGAGTAAGTTGCATTGTGATCATTGTGGGGTACGGGGCATGTGAAGGCGGATTGCTTTGATATTGTGGGTATTCCAGACTGGTATAGAAAATTTAAAGCAGATAAATCCAAAGGTAAAGCTCACTATGCAATGCAGCAGGAAGAAGAAGGGAGTTCTCCTGATATTGATATCCTTAAAGGAGGCAAAGGAGAACCTAAGGACACACTCACTGGAGTAGGACAAATTATATAAACTGAGTTGGCCAAACACCTTACATAATTCCTTCAGAAAGGGAGTAAAGGAGAGGGAACATCAGAAGGAAATATCAACCTAGCCAATATGGGAGAGGTGGATTTGGGAACTTCTCCTATTGCATTTAAATGGCACTATGCTTTTGGGGCTTCCACAAGTGTTGATAAAGATAATTGGATCATTGACTCAGGTACTAGTCACCATATGTGCTTCAACCTTGAATTAATGATAGAAATGAAGAAGCTTAGGCACCCATTGCAGATTTTTATTCCAAATGGGAATAGTGTGTGGGTATTTCTTGCAGGAACTGCAAGATTGAATAAGGATTTGGTGCTCAAAAATGTCATTTTTGCACCTCAGTTTACCCACAACCTCTTATCTGTAGGACAACTGACCAAGGACTTGGATGGAAAGGTCAATTTTCTGGCCTCACATTGCATAGTTCAGAGAAGATCAGATGATCTTGTTCTGGGGATATGTAAATTAAAAAAGTCCTTATATGTGTTTCCACAAAATCTGAGTATGGATTGTAGAGTGTATTCAGCTGCAACAGAAGTTAATATTATCAGATTCCATGAGGCTCTTGGTCATCCTTCAGCCACTACCATGGGTCATATTACTCACTGCAAGAAGAGATTAAGACAGGAAGAAATAGACACACTCAAATTCTATGAAGTGTGTTACCAAGCAAAGCAACAAAGGAATCCCTTTCCTCTGCTATACAGAAGAAGTGATACTTTATTTGATATTGTCCACATGGATGTGTGGGGTCCATGTCATGAAGCAACAGTAACTGGGACATCTTTCTTTCTCACTGTTGTTGAAGATCATAGCAGGGCCTCTTGGACTTTTTTGTTCAAGTCCAAGCTGCAGGTGTGGTCTCTAATCAAGAGTTTCATACAAATGATACAAACTCAGTTTGGAAAACAAATCAAAGTGCTCAGAATAGATAATGGTGGAGAATTCATTAACCATAATGTGCAAAGAATTGTACAGGAGTTTGGGATTTTACATCAAAAGACCTGCTCTTATTCACCCCAGTAGAATGGGGTAGTGGAAAGAAAACATAGGCATCTGTTACAGGTAGCAAAGGCATTAATGTTTCAAAGTTATCTACCTACTCAGTTCTGGCCCTATTCTATTATGCATGCCACATGGCTTATCAACAGGCTTCCCTCTGTTGTTTTAAACTGGATTTCACCCTATGAGGTGTTTGAGAGCATCTCCCAAGCCTTGCTAAATTAGGAGTGCTCTCATCTTCACTTTTCACAAGCCAAAATCTGACTTGTCTGTGAATTTCTCCACATCAAATCTTGCCGAGCTCATCTTGATTGCTTTCGTACACACAGAAGGCACCACTTGTTGTGATTTAGATTTGTAGAACACAATCAATATGAGTAGAGATGGGTAACAGTTTAGGCAGCCCTAATCCCATGCATCGTACACCATGCACCCATGCACAATAAAAGCTTCCATGCAGCAGCTCGATCAGCTTTATTCCAAGCTTGATTTACTGCTATGATCTCAACAAATTCATTATCAATCCATGCCGCCATTAGAAAGCTTGTGTTGGGGGCGATGGGATGGGAGAAGTGGCGGGGGAATTGAAGGCAGCAATCGGAGGGAGAGAAGAGAAGATGGCGGAGAAGAAAAATTAGAGGCCCCTTCCTCTTTCTTTCTTGTTTTTATCCTTTCAATTAATAACTAAAAATTTATTATTTAAATAGAAGGTTTAAAAAAGAATTTTAGCAGGGTGTGTTAAAAAAAATGATAAAAAAATGTAAAAAATATAAGTGTGTAAAGTGAAAGCGGACATGTTTAAAAAATTTCCAAAAGAAACAAAACTATGTATATTTTATTACAACCAAGTGACTAACCCTTCTCAAATCATTTTCTTATTTTTTCGAAAGCATGAAACCTATTTGACATTGTCCAAACGAAGAGAGTCAACAAAATAATAATGAAAAAACACACACATAATTAAGACAGAGCTGAGATCATCAATTAATCCATATGGATCCATCAAGAATCAGTCTGCGACCTTTCAAGCTATCCGATGCAGAAGACATGCTGTTGTGGGCAGGCGATGATCGCGTCACGAAGTCTCTGAGATGGAAAACGTTGACATCCAAAGAGGAGACCCTAGCCTTCATCGAACAAGTCTGCATACCCCATCCTTGGCGGCGATCCATATGCATCGACGACCACTCCATCGGCTTCGTCTCCGTGTTCCCCAGATCCGGAGACGAAAGCCATCAAGCCCACATAGGGTATGCAATAGCAGTGGAACACTGGGGACAAGGGATCACTAGTAGAGCTGTCAAAATGGCCGGGCCGCGGGTGTTCGAAGACTTTCCTCATATAGTAAGGTTGCAGGCATTTGTTGATGTGGAGAATATGGCGTCTCAGAAGGTGTTGGAGAAAGCCGGGTTTACGAGGGAGGGGTTGCTGAGGAAGTATTTGTGTATCAAAGGTAAGATTCTAGATATGGTAGTTTTCAGTTTGTTATCAACCGATTTCGATGAATGTTTCTAAGTTTTCACTCTCAACTATATTTGTCGTGGGTGTGATTGTAAGTTAATTTTCACTCGACTTCTGTTGTCTTGGCATCAATAATCGCATTGTTTGAGGATTTCATACTACTAGCTAGCTAGCATCGTTGATCTTCGTTACGGGTGTAATCGAACCGAATTGAGATGTTGTCAATCTCAAGCTTTGGCTCGTTTATGGTCGAACCGAGCTTTGACTTTTAATTATCTCGAATACTTCAAGATGAGGCTCACGAATTTAATCAAGCTTTCTAAATTTAGATTTAAATGTAAGTATTCAATACTTTCTTTGAAAAAAGTATTTTATTTACAAACAATATACATTTATCAAAATTCTTTTATTTTATTTATTTAGATGTCGTCTCTATTTTGCGTTTCATACACTGTTGGTGAGCATACAAACCACATAGAAAATGGTAAATAAAACCTAGTAGTGTTGGTTGAATTCAGACTAAACAAAACAAAACACCTAGTAATATTGTTTCAATTTGAACTTGAGATTTTGGCCTCAAACTTACACCACTTAAATGGTAAAATTGTTAATCCAAACTTTAAAATTCTTTCATTTCTTAAAATAAATAAAGTTAATTAGACACTTTAATATGCTTATTGCTCATTAAAATATAAAAATTATAAATTTATCAAATTAGTAATATTACATAAACTAACACACTTTGTGAGGAAGATATAAAAATTATAAATTTATCAAATTAGTAATATTACATAAACTAACACACTTTGAGAGCTTCCTCACGAGCTATCAAGTCAAGTAACCTCAAGCTCAAACTTGACTCATTTAGTTAACGCACTTTACTAAACGAGCCCAGCAAATTTTTATCAAACTGAAATCCGAAAAGATCACAAATAACTTAACTCATTTAGAGTCGTAATTTTCATGCACATTACTTTTGGCCAAATTCGACCGAATCCGAAAGGCTAATAAATTAAATGCATATTTTAAAGAGATTTGATATTTTGGGGTGGAATGACCAAAGTTTGCATCCAAAACAAATCCCTCAATAGCAAAAATAGTAGAAACCCAAATAAACGAGAAGAGAGCAAAATACATACACAAATCTGCAAAATCGATCCGAAACCGCAACATCAACGATAAATTAGTGAATGAAAAAGATGTTTTACTGTTACAAAGCTGCAGCCTCCTATTCTATAACTCATATGGATGGCCTTTTCATCATCGAAAAACAAGTATCTGGCAACCATTAATTAGGTGCCAGGAATACTCCAAAATTCCAAATCAAATACTCTAGGACACAAATAGTTGCACCTTCACCAAGCCGTGCAGAAAAGATTTTGCCTCGTCTGGCTACGCTACAAAAGACCACTGCCAGCCACTCGGGTGCCCTCTTTACTTGTCGTGAAGAGCCTTCATCAGATACAGTCTGCTAAAGCTTTGTCCGGCCACTCTGAAACACGTGCCAATAGATAAACATCATTACGACAACTTAAAATAGGCAAACTGAAAAGCACTGTTATAAGGTCTCGTGAACTCTAGGCATACAATGTCTTTCTAAAACTAAGCTACTAAAATATACCAATATTAAGTAGACAGATCGCACTAGATAAAAGATAAAATTTGAAAATAAATGAGTATAAAGATTCTAGAAATAAATCAGGAAGTCCTTGCTGGAATGAGACTAGAGCGAACAGCATAGGCAAAGATTTCAACTAATGGAAGGCAAATCATGATTTTCAATCTAAAATGAGTCATATTTACCCACACAGGTTTAATTAACATTTGCATAATTTGAGCCAAGATTGAAATGACATCTGCTAATATTTTATCACAAATGTAAATGTTGTGGAAGAAATCAATGAAAGAGAATGTCACATAAATATATCAAATAAAAGAGCTATAAGGGGCAATATACAAACAATATATGATGGATTAATAAACAAAGATTAATAGCATGCAAATGAACGTGGAATCCATTGATTTGCAGTAATTTTATACTATACCCATTGATTTGGTTGCAATAGTTGGCAATTTGATTTGTTATCAGGAAACTATCTAGTCTTGATGGCTCAGGGGTAGGCTTGAAGATGGGGTTTGTGGGATCCTCCTCAGGTAATGGCTCTTCCCCTGCATTCTTCCGAGAAATATTTTCAGCCCTACAAGCAAGAAATCAAATAATGCAATTATGAATACTAATTTCCGGTAATGGATATAGAAACCTGCAATGAGATGTGAAATGAAATGATCCAAAATAGAACGTGTTTAAGTCAGCTTAAGAAATGGTAAAACTGGTGAGTGAAATAGCAGGTTCATGACACAAAAAAAAGAGGGGAGAAATACTGGTTTTTGAAAACCGCACCCAACCCGGTTCCAAACAAAAACAAAGCTAAGCACAACTCTATTCTTAGACCATTAATTTGGGTGTGCAGTGCATCATTACCTTCTTTTCTGAAGCCAGGCCTGCTTCTGGGCTTCTTGACGAGACAGATACCTGTAGTAGTATTGAAACTGGAGAAGGAAAGGTTGTATCATGTTATTGGTCAAGCATGGAGACCTATATGCAATTAAGAGTAAATACTAACCTTTTGTTGTTCCGCCGACAAGTCATCCATGCATTCAATTAGAAACTCCACATTTCTCTCTAAAAATGGACCGGTTGATAATTGCAACCTATCATAATCACACTATCACAAAATACAAGAATTAATTTATAGGCACAGCAGCACAGTTAAAGGGCAACCATATGGAAACTTGATTACCTGTGTGACAGGAGTATCTGCCTCAAGCTCAGTCATAAAAGCACTGATAAGAGCGGAATTTGAAACCTTAATCTGTCAAATTAAGAGACCAATAAATAGCTTAACATATTGCTCAATCTGCCACCTATTTGAAATTAAAGTAGTTTACATCCAGCAACCAAAATGCATTATCTACCATTATAAAAAAAACTGTAGTATACCTAAGAGCTATCATTAAATGAACATACCCATGCAATGCATGATGAATAGAATATGAACAAGGAAAAAAAAACATAAATTGGTCAATTTAACCTTCAACAGAAGTACCAGAACTCATCAGCTAAAATGAGGGATGCCTTCCAGGATTTGATCGGTTTACTTAAAATCATAGATAAAAGTTTCTCCCTCTTATTTCATATCGCAACACAAATAACTTTTCAAGGGATCTGAAATTTCTAAGCATAAGATATCCATCACTCAAACCATGGATTAAACCCACAACTAAATCAATTTTGGATGCATTTAGATACTTAATAGAACTTTTGTTTCTTATAGGGGAAAAACACTACTAAAGGAATAATGGAACTATTTGAATTGAACGAGTAAATCAATCAAACAGAAATCAAGAACCAAAAGCTTACAGGAATCTCTTCAAAGATATCTACCCAGGAAAGATTTTTCTCCCTCAACCTGAGAAGAAAGCAGACATTAGACTCAAGTTTGTGTACATTTTAATTTATCAAAATAGTACTTTCACATGTTTGTTAAGAGCGTGATAAAATATAAAATCATACTTCTCCCCATTGAAGTTATTTGTTTTGTAAAGCTCCATGAAAGAATCAGAAAGCTTCAGTGCCTTCAAAGCTAGGACACCTTGGTTAGATCTTGAAGGATCATAAATGATGCAGACACATCGTCTTATATTTTCCTGTCACCAATATAATTTCACAAGTAAGACAGAGAAAACAAAATGCAGTCACCATAGACATTGTGCAGCAGCCATGTAAGGTAATATATATCATGTTGTGTTGGTTAGCAGCAATTACAGGCATACCGAGGAGAGCAAGGGAGAAATATACATAGAAAAATGGCAAAAGTATTTGAAGAATATCACTCTCTCAAAATACTAGTTGTGTGGACCGGGGAGAAACATGAATACAATCATCAATCAACAGTAAGACCTTAATAAAATAATACTTGATAAATTAACAACTTCTTCAAAATAACAATTTGTCTGTCTTACATGGGCCAATTTAAAGATTAATAGTTTCAATAAATTAATAATATAATTGCTTTTCAGAAGACCCTTACAAAAATCTATAGTCCCATCAATATAAGAAATTAATACAATCTCAGGTCACAAACATACTTGAGACAAAATAGTAAAATGCAATTCTATAGTTTTTTTTTAACTTTAAAATCTAGTGTTGAGTTCTTAATTTGCAAAAAGTACTTGTGGGAAGCTTTTGAAGCTGTGAGCAACTACTTCCGCAGCAGTATTTAAGTATTGGAAACAATGAAAACCATTTACTCATTTTCATAATGCATATCCTCGGCAAACTTTATATTTATATTAGTCAAATGAAAATGATACATACATCTGGGAAACTTTATGATCATTTGAGTAATTAAATACATGCCCATTGAATAAAACTGCTATTTAAATTAATAAATTATTAATTTATCTTAATTAATGCCTATCCAAATTAATTAACAGTGCAATAACCGAGACTCAAAAAATCAAAAAAGATAATAAAAGGGATGAAGATTCCCAATGGAATTACACATGAAAGCAAAAAAACACAAACTCAGCAGCTGAGCCCTCCCTTAATCACCATAACTGGTACTAAAAGGCAAAAGCTGATGCTTCATCAAATGGATGTTGTAGTCAGGAGATGGACAAGCAAAGAACAACATAATGTAGCAATAGATAAGAGACTACCTGGTAATTCATAAAAGTCTCTATCAATTCCGCCGTCTGGTAAGAGCCAAACAAAGTTGATTGATACCTGGAAGGAATATCACATAAGACTGTAAGGACAACAATATTTAGATAACATTTTTTTTATTAACAAGTTTATTTGATAGAAAACAGCATTGATTACCAACTTGTTTCTCACAGAAAGTTTGAAAACATTGTTTAAGGATGGAGCTAAAAAATCAATATAATGACAGATTAAAGCAATGCAACATCAGCAACCACAATATAATCCATAATTTAGAGTTCATAGATAAACTCTATCCATAGCTCATGTTCAAAATGATAATGTTTGTGTGTGTGATGCATACATAGACACAGATATAAAGAGAGAGCAAGTACCCAGATATACAAAAAGGATATGATCATATGATAATATATTTTGTTGATGTGGCTATTTTAAAATAAAGAGCAGAAGAACTAAGCACTGCTCTGACTCATTTGATGAGGCCACTTCTACCCAGTTTGTACATCTGACATTCTGACTAGACTCAAAATGTTGCATTTTGACTTGCAGCTGGAACTACATATAAAATGGAGTATAAGGCGCCATGCAGCAAGCTCAAGACAAGTCATCAGAAACAATAATTACAGGACTACTAATGCCAAATTATATTTATTTTTCAGAAACTTAAAAGGCATTAGCGTTTTCACTGCATTTAGATCTGGGCAATTAGATGAGTAACGAGAATACATACCACCCAACAGTGTTGTTGTCGACATTAACCTCTCTCAGGCATCTCATCATTTCAAGCTGATAATTAGCACCTTCTGCTTCAACCTCTTCATCTTCCTCGCGAATCTGCATCAATATATGGAGGCATCATAAAAATTATGAAAATATTTCTTACAGTAAGTTGTAGTTGAATAAATATGAACTGCTTAAGCGATTTGCACACCGGGAACGGGAAGCAATTGGTGACTTCGAGAACACTGCCAACATCCAAACCAAGAAGCTGCCCCGTAACCAGAGCCGGTGAGAACTCTTTGCAATGCTTGATTATCTTCAAAATAACCTGTAGCGTATTATAAGCAATAAATATTAGAAAATTATATTACAGTGTTGAGGCCCTTCCACCATGATACATGATGACAAACAGCCCAGCAATTTAGAGTGTAGCAACCGTTAAATTGCATTCAATCTAGCACATAATTGCAGGTTCAAATTTGATTTCAAAAACTCCGCATTTGTAATTTTGTTTCCAACAACATAAAAACATGCAGATGACGCAACAGGAAAAGAAATTCCCCTCTATTCTCCCCCACAAGGCCTACCGCAGCCTCAATATCAAGCACATTCACATAAAAAAACAGTTTGTAAAATAAATAATTGCCTAAAATCCACCCTAAGCCAAAGATCAAACAATTGGCTACATTGCCTTCCAAGAGAATTAGGCTTTCCCTACTACAAACATACCAGTCCTTCGATCTGGACAACTCTGAGAGGCGGTGTGGTCTCCTCCGTTACCGCCACTTGCAAAAACGATCGCGAAGCAGCTGCATAGCAATAAAGCCACCAAAATTCTTTAATCGTTAGAAATAAAATAAAATCGATGAATGATTGAAGCAAGAGAAGAGCATACGCACTGTTCGCCATGAACAATTGAGATTGAGAGAGAGAGAGAGAGAGAGAGATTATTCGAAGAGCCTGAGTAGTAGAACTAGTTCCGCGGATAGAACGCGAATCAACAAAACCCTAATTTTTATTTTTATTATACTCCTATTGAAATCGTCCAATTTGGCCCTTTTTGATAATGGGCTGACTAAATAGGCCCATTCAAATAGTTTTCTTCTAAGCTATATAATTTTTATTTTTATTTTTATTTTATTTTATTTTTTTGAAAAAAGTTCAAACATCTCTAAAAATTTCTCACTAAATCAATAGAGGTTGTGGGGAATTTGTTAAGAGAGTTTACCTTGTTCGTTTTCATTGTGTTATTTTTCCAAAATAAGATTGAAGAACAATTATAATCTCGTTGGAATGAATTCCCACGCAATTTGGCCCGACATATATTCAATCAATTACTTAATTAATTATATTGTTAATAATATGAGTGTTTTTCTTGAAGTTGAAAGTTAATACTATATATTATTAACCAAATCGAATGGGAAAATTCTCAAGGGTTTCAAGAAAAACCTAAGATGGATCTATCTGATGTAATTACAACATACACAAGTTCACAGTAATAATATTCATTTTTAAATTTATTATTTCCAATATATCCTAAATGGTCAAATCATACTTCCTAACAAAAAAGTTCACAAGCGCAAGTAATATTTCAAAATTATATCACAAAAAATAAAAAGACAACCAGAAATTTATAACTGTGGTTTTTTATAAATAAATAAAAAAGAAATAATGAGGATAACAACATCCTTACATCATTGTGGATTTCTGCCAACTGATAGAAGGCATATTCCCCTTTTACAGGCATGAAAAATGAATTAAAAACTGAGAATCCTTATTGGTCCTACTCCTATGTAGTTAGCTGGTCAAAAGAATACAAACACTTCCATCAGGTTGAATAGCTCGACGATGGGGCACCAATTTTTTTTTCTTTTTCTTTTTTTCCTTTTTTTTTTCTTTTTTTCTTTTTTTTTTGTTTTTTTTTAGATAAATAATTAGCTGATGTAGCCACTCAGTCAACATGTTAGTGTATGAGGGCAACATCTTCATGGGGGTCATGAATTCCATGGTGCCGCCTACCACACGAGCTACTGCAGAATGAATATGCAAACATTGGTTAGTACCAGAAATACTAAGATCAATGATATTGAGAGAGAGAGAGAGAGTGATATTAAAAAGGATTTCAAATGAGGAAATATAACTGACCTCTTTTATTCATTCCCCTTTCCAGTCTGTCAATTCACTGCGGGGAACACAGAGCTTTGCCACTCTTTCTTCAGCCTCGACGTCATTCACTATACCCCGGCATTTAGAAGATCCGCAGTGACAAGCTAGGCGTTCACCAATTGAAAAGAACCTGCAACACGAGAAAACAAATGAGCACATTTGAAGAGACAACAACAACAAAAAAAGAATACAGTTGTCAGATGAGGTGGAAAACCTGTAATCATATGTAAGTTCTTCACCGCAATTGATGTCTCGCTTAGCGAATATTACTATGCGGTCACTGTCATTGACACTAATGACTCTGGAGTAACAGTTCGGCTGAAACAGAGAAAGGGTTTAAAACTTGATGAGCAGAGGAAAAATCACAGTTATATCGGAGCATTGACTTAGTAATTTACGAAATGAAACAAGCACATAGAAGGTTATTGCTCAAGCTCCAAACCGCACTAACTCTCCCTCATCGCCACTTCATTGAAGCTAATATAAAAAAACAGATCCACCAATGTTCTAAAGTAGACAGCGAAATTTTCCCTGTTTTCCTTCTTTCATTCGAAAGAAGGTGATATTTTTTTATGAGAAGGAAATGCCATTGGTAAGGTAAATAACACCCAAACACTTGATAAATCTAAGGATCTATAGAGAGTGTTCATTCTCCACCTTAATTAAAAACTCAGCACCTGAACCACATGTCAACCAGAAAGAAAGAATACAAAGAAGCAAGACCTCAGAATACAGAGAAAGCAGCCAACCCATCTTTACTAGAAAAATCACAGGAAGATGAATTCTTAAAAAGTTGAGACATAGAATCCAGCATTCAGACCTGAGAATTTCTTTACTCGAGATAAACTATATGAGATATCTACATTAGTCATCATCCAATATGTGAAATTTGCAGCATAATAGAAGATATTTTAGTCGTTTTCCTCCCTCACTTGAGAGATAACATTGTGCAAACGCATAAAACTATACAGTAAAGGTGCAAAACTTAATACATACCTCACATGAGTGGTTAATCAAATGTGCTATGCTTCCTGCCTTGGTAGCATCTATTACACGTTCATCATCAATCCGGAACATATAAGTTCCAGCCCCCTGCACGACAGAATTGTTAAAAAGATATTCCAAAAGAAGATAGTTCCTGGCACTTCATAAGCAGTTTTAAGAGAGATGAGTAGCCCAAATCTCACGACTGTAGAATGTACACACCAGTCAAAGGCTATTAAATGCTAAAGCACATAAAATCTCCAGCAATGGGATATTCGCACTTTCATTTCAGGAATCACAGCTATATGCATATATGTATCATATATAAAAAATTGCACATAGGAATAGCAATCATGTAAAAGTATCTGCATACAAAGTCCACCTCAAAGCATTCAAAAAGGAGTGCACAAACGTCAAACAATGATTTAATTCTTGTACACCAATCAACCGATTTTGTGGCCCAATAATGATTCAATATTTACAGCAGAAGATCAGTCAATCTGCGACGGTTGAAAAAATTACAACATACAGGGTAAAAAGAATCATCATAAGCAAATAGTATTTCAATAAGCTATTAAGGGGATAGCTGAATAGAGATAACATGAAGCAAATAATGCAACACTCAGATAGAAATATTTACATGAGGGAACTCCAGGAAAAGATGGAATGTAATATTAGGAAAAGTGAATTGTTCTGAAACCTACAAATCTGATACAGTGCTGAAAGAGATGCAGTGTTAAAAGGAAAGAATGTTATCTGAAGTCCATAAAGGAGAATTGCATTGCCTTTGCAGGACATTTTATTTAGGCTCAATTAGAAATCTTCTGGCAACTAATCAAAACATGAGATATTTATAAGCAAAAATAGTGCTCTATGCCATGACTGTCGCATTTATGTAGTAGATTTACTCATTACAACATGCAAACGGAATGACAAATTGATAGACGTGATTTATTGGTTTATAGGCGGAGGCCTAAAGTTGCTGATAGTTAAAAGTGTTATTTCACTAATAAAGTTGCTGTTTTATTTATTAGGGTTTTGTTGGGTTATTTTGTTTCAATGGACCGGGTCAACTTAGGCCCGCGAGATTGAGTAGTATTTAGGGTTTGAACTTTAGTTATTTCATTATGCTTTGATGAGTATCGCTGGAACAGGCACGATTTGTCTGTTTGGTTTAGGGTTCTTCTTTGGAGATTCCTATTCGTTTGTCTTTGGATTATTGAGTTTCTGCTACGTTCTATCGTTCTCTAACAATTGGTCCGACCTGCCGGATCCGGACGGGCTGCGGCTGCGGTTGCGGAAAGGGGCTACCCGATGGTGGGCCTTGGCATGGTTTGCCTTGGCATGATGGCCATGCGGAGTGTGCCGTCCGCGGACGTCTGGTTCGAAAGGGGGATGGATTGTTACGATCCCACATCGATTCCACATGAAAGTGTGAAAGGGCATATAAGTGGGGGGTCAACCCTTTACCTTTGACCATGGTTTTGGGTTAAGTTAGGGCTCCCTATCTTATATGCCTAACAATTTGGTCCGACCTGCCGGATCGATTCCACATCGATTCCACATGAAAGTGTGAAAGGGCATATAAGTGGGGGGTCAACCCTTTACCTTTGACCATGGTTTTGGGTTAAGTTAGGGCTCCCTATCTTATATGCCTAACAATTGGTCCGACCTGCCACCGTTCCATGCTTACGAGAGGAGCGGCGATGGAAAAGTTAGAGAAGGATATGGAGGCGTTGCGTGCTGAGGTTAAGGCGGATATGAACACCGGTTTCGAGCGGATGATGGAGCGCATGTTGGCTGCGCTGCAGGAGGCCCTACCCCAGCGCACACCGGAGGCTGTGGGTGATCGGGTGCCCGCCCTACCCAACGCCGGTGTGAACACAGGCCCTGTGACCGGGGCCCTGCCTGTGGCCGATGTCCCCATCGGTCCGTTGCCGACAGGGGGAGAGACGACTGTTGTTGCGACAACTGGCCGCTTGGAGTTACCCTCTTTCGATGGTCAGGACCCCCGTGCTTGGATTGCACGGGCTGATCAATTTTTTATGGTGTATCAAACACCTGTGGCTCAGCGAGTGGAACAAGCATTAATTGTCATGACAGGTGACGCGTTGTATTGGTTACAGTGGATGTTGCGTCGCATGCCGTTGTTGACTTGGACTCAGTTTACACGGGAGTTGTTACTGCGTTTTGGGGATAACAAATCCGCCAATCATTTTGAGGCTTGGAGTTCAACTCGACAGGAGGGCACGGTTGAGGATTACATTAGCCAGTATATTTCTCGGGCTGCTCAGGTTCCCAATTTGGACGAGGATCACTATTTGGGTCAGTTTCTTGCTGGTCTTCGCCCAGAAGTACGAGTTCGTATGCGGGAGGATTTAATTCCCGATGTTTTGGCTGCTATTCGTTGGGCCAGAAATATTGAACGAGAACTTATTTTCGAACGCCGGGGGCAGGCCCGACCTTTTCCTGGTGGCGCTCCTGCACATGGTCGAGGAAGTAGTGTTGGTTGGACACCATCTCAGACCTCAACGCGTAGCCCCCTCGCGCTCCCGCCGCCTAATTCAGGTGCTTCAGCCCCAAACAACCAAACAGCAGTTCAGAAAGCGAGACAAGTTCGGTATTTATCGCCGGCAGAGGTACGTGAGCATCGTCGCACAGGCAAGTGTTACCGTTGCAGCCTACCTTATGGACCACTACACGAATGTCCGAAAGGGATGCTTACTATCATGATAGGTGGTGATGCCGACGAGGACGATGGGGTTGCCGACTCTATGGACTCGGTTGAGGAGGGGGTGACGCCGACGGTGGTAGAGGAGACGGCGCTGCAGTTCTTGCGTTTATCACCACTCTCTTCCCACGGGTTCGATGGCCCGAGAACTATGAAATTGATCAGGCGGATCGCGGATTACAAGCTCCTAACCATGATTGACAGTGGGGCCAGCCACTGCTTTATATCAGCTCGAGTAGCGCAACGGCTACAACTCGACATTGACACATCGCAGCGCTTTGCGGTAACTTTGGGGAATGGCGAACATGTGCGAGCTCAGGGTCTCTGCCGCGGTGTTCCACTTTATTTACAGTCTCATAGTTTTGCCGTCGATTGTTATGTATTTCCCTTGGGTGGAGTGGATATAATTTTGGGTGTGAATTGGTTGTCTGAGTTGGGTAATGTGACTGCAAATTGGTTACACATGTCTATGGAGTTCGTGATTAATTCCCAGAAAATCCGCCTACTCGGGGATCCTTCACTAACGCGTAAGAAACTTTCCATGGCGTGCTTAGAGACAATCACAGAGGTGGATGGAAGTTGGTTGCTTTGGTCGGGCGATCAATTGGTGTTGTCAGAATTGGGACGGGCCACAGACGGGGAGGACCCGACTATTGCAGCTCTGTTAGAAGAATATGCTGATCTATTTATCACCAACGTTGGGCTGCCGCCACCACGAGATGCTGATCATCGAATTCCTTTATTCGCAGGCCACGATTCGATCTCTGTTCGCCCCTATCGTTACAACCATATGCAGAAAGATGAGATGGAGAGACTTGTAGCGGAGATGCTTGCAGCCGGTCTGATCCGCCCGAGTTTTAGTCCGTATTCTAGCCCGGTACTTTTGATTCGCAAAAAGGATGGTAGCTGGCGATTTTGTGTCGATTATCGTGAGTTGAACAAGGCCACAGTGCCTGACAAGTATCCGATTCCAGTTATTCAGGAGTTGTTGGATGAGTTGCTTGGGGCGCAATGGTTCACCAAGATAGATTTGCGAGCGGGCTACCATCAGATTCGAGTTGCCGAGTCAGATATTTGCAAGACAGCTTTTCGAACCCACTCGGGGCACTATGAATTTTTGGTGATGCCTTTTGGCCTCACTAATGCACCCGCTACATTCCAAAGTGTTATGAATGAGATATTTCGACCGGTGTTGCGGAAGTTTGTCTTGGTTTTTTTCGATGACATACTAGTGTACTCCCGGACGAAGGAGGAGCATACTGCTCATCTACGCCAAGTATTCGACCTCCTTCGCGCCCATTCTTTGGTTGCTAACAGAAAAAAATGTGTCTTTGGTCAAGGTTCGATTGAGTATTTAGGTCATGAAGTTTCTGCCGAGGGTGTTCGGATGGCTCCGGAGAAAGTTTCAGCAGTCGAAAATTGGCCTCGACCGACGTCAATCAAGGCTATACGAGGATTCCTCGGGTTAACAGGCTATTACAGACGGTTTATCAAAGATTACGGGAAACTGGCTGCGCCGTTAACTCACTTGCTTCGCAAAACGACTTCGAAGTCGTGGTCTTGGCCTTCGGAGGCTGAGACAGCTTTTTGCAACCTCAAAAACGCTTTAATGACGGCGCCATTGTTGGCCATGCCGGATTTTACTAAGCCTTTTACTGTGGAATGTGACGCCTCGGGTGTAGGACTGGGAGCGGTTTTGATGCAGGAAGGACGCCCAATTGCATATTTTAGTAAGGCCTTAGCTGACCGCAATCTGGCGAAGTCTGCCTACGAGAAGGAGCTGATGGCTATGGTCTTAGCTATCCAACACTGGCGTCCGTACCTGGTTGGCCGTCGTTTTGTGGTTAGAACCGATCAGCGCAGTCTTCGTCATTTATTGCAGCAACCTTTGACTACACCCGCACAACAAAATTGGGTAGGAAAGTTGCTGGGGTATGATTTTGAGATTGTTTACAAGATGGGGGCCCTTAACTGTGGGGCTGATGCCTTGTCACGGCGCGAGGAAGGAATAGATGAGAGTGAATCATCGGGATCGCTATGTTTTGCTTTGAGTTTGCCAGTTTGGACAGAGGGCAGTCAGATTCAACAAGAGTGTAGGGCTGACCCGACTCTTCGTCATATTTATTCGGCTTTAGAATCTGGTATGGATCCCGCACCAGCCCACTACTCGATCCTTCACGAGCAATTGTTTTATAAAGGACGGGTGGTGATAGCTCGGAAATCGGAATGGACGGTGAAGTTGATTAAAGAGTTTCACGTCACTCCCTCTGGGGGACATGTGGGGGCTTTTCGAACTTATAAGCGACTCTCTGCGAGTGTGTATTGGCCGGGTATGATGAGGCAGGTGATAGAGTACGTGGCCGCCTGTGGAGTTTGCCAGCGCAATAAGTATGAGGCACGGGCACCAGCGGGTTTATTGCAGCCACTTCCTCTTCCAGATCGTGTTTGGGAGGATATTAGTTTAGATTTTATATCCGGGCTGCCCCGATCTGACTCGATGGATTGCATCTTGGTTGTGGTAGATCGCTTCTCTAAATACAGCCATTTCATTGGGGTGAAACACCCTTTCACAGCACGAACCATCGCTCAAGTATTCGTTCAAGAGATTGTTCGGTTGCATGGAATCCCTAGAAGTATTGTGTCTGATCGGGATCCAATCTTTCTAAGTTTGTTCTGGAAGGAGTTGTTTAAGCTAGCAGGGACTACATTGAAGATGAGTTCAGCGTATCATCCGGAAACTGACGGGCAGACAGAGGTGTTGAACCGTTGTTTGGAGACTTATCTCCGTTGTTTCACTTCTGATAGGCCGAAGGGTTGGAGTAAATGGTTGCCGTGGGCTGAATTTTGCTATAATTCTGGTTTTCAGTCAAGTGCGGGTGGGACACCATTTGAGGCGGTTTATGGGAGACCTCCACCGGCCATTAGGCAATTTTTGGAGGGGGAGGTACGAGTGCAGGCTGTGGCAGAAGAGTTGCGCGATCGTGATGAGATTCTTCGTCACTTACGGTTCCATCTGGAGAAAGCACAACATCGGATGGTTGTAGAGGCGAATAAACATCGCCGACATGTGGAATTTCAGGTGGGGGAGTACGTATACTTGAAATTTCGACCATTTCGGCAGCGAACATTGTTCAAGCATAGCAATATGAAGTTGGCGCCACGCTTCTTTGGGCCGTTTGAGATTGAAGCTCGAGTAGGGGCGGTGGCTTATCGTTTGAAGTTGCCTGAAACATCAAGGATTCATCCGGTGTTCCATGTTTCCTTGCTAAAGCGTGTGGTGGGGGATCAAGAAGCAGTTGGCAAGTTGCCAAAAGAGTTGAATTCGGAAGCATCTTTGATTATGCCAGAAGTTGTGTTGCAAGGTAGGAGTGTCAGCCGGGATGGTGGGGAAGTGGAGCAGTTGCTGGTTAAATGGTGTGGTTTTGGGAAGGAGGATGCATCGTGGGTGGATGTGGAGGTCTTCAAGAAGCAATTTCCAGATTTCAGCCTTGTGGACAAGGCTGTTCCGACGGAGAAGGCAATTGATAGACGTGATTTATTGGTTTATAGGCGGAGGCCTAAAGTTGCTGATAGTTAAAAGTGTTATTTCACTAATAAAGTTGCTGTTTTATTTATTAGGGTTTTGTTGGGTTATTTTGTTTCAATGGACCGGGTCAACTTAGGCCCGCGAGATTGAGTAGTATTTAGGGTTTGAACTTTAGTTATTTCATTATGCTTTGATGAGTATCGCTGGAACAGGCACGATTTGTCTGTTTGGTTTAGGGTTCTTCTTTGGAGATTCCTATTCGTTTGTCTTTGGATTATTGAGTTTCTGCTACGTTCTATCGTTCTCTAACACAAATATGGTGTACTTCAATTGCCAGGATAATGTAATAGAGGCCGACATTGCCAAGTCAGATTTATTATATGATCATAGCCAAAGGGAAGAGTCATTTTATACTTTTTAGGCTAGTGCTTCTTATAACATCGCGTTGATACATCAATGAAATTGCCAAAATTAAGGTACTGTGGTAAAAAGAAGAATGTCCCCTAATGTTGGAGAAAACTTTATCAGATATGGCATAGGAAGTAGCAGTCAATGAAGAAAGCAAAGCGGATATTACCGAATATTCATGCAGAATCGCAGATAATACTTCAGAATGAATGGCAAAGGTAACAATTGATTAGGGTGGATTAACATGAAAACAATCAGCTCTAGCTCCATAACAATACAGCAACAATAAAGGTCATGCTTCCGAAGTCGTGTGTTGGATTGGATGCCAAATACTGTGGCTCAAATGAAAAGGTTAATCTTCTACAGGAAAAATTAAAAATTATTTTGAGAAAGATATGCATATCATTTTTCTTGAGAAATATGGAATAGGTTGCATCCGTAATGATAGTTGACATACAGTTCAATCAAGGGAACATCCCTGAACCATTTTCCCATAGAAATCATGTCAGATACACAGCAAATGAAAATCAACAAAAAATCCAAAATACCATCTATGACATCCTACAAGGATCATTCATCCGGACAAAAGCAGGTGCTTACCACTAATTTATTGTATATCAGATGTTCTCTTCTGTCAGCTACTGAAGCCCGAATAAGTTCACCTGTATACTCGATCACCTAAAAAAGACAACAAAATGGCATCTTAACATGTTGAATCTCAAAAATTAGAAAGAGATGGTTGTCATAGAAATTTACCATGTCTCCAGCTCTATATGGAAGTTTAGTGAAGACACCAAAACCATGTACTCGAGACTTACCTGTGACCAAAATATTCCCAAAGGTAAATGATTGAATAGAGTACTTCTCAAGGAGAACATAAGATAAACAAAGCTTTGTTCAACATTGAAGAAAAGGTTCTGATCAGACTAATTATCACTTTATGCACCTAATTACACATAGATGTATGCGTTGATGAAGAGTACGATTTTTGTAAGTTAAAAACATAAATCTGTACGCTGTTTAGAACTAAACTAGACCCCGATCCTGCTGGCATTCAACAATAGACAGGTAATAGAAGAATTTGTCAAGGACACACAACAGATCCAAGTAGCAGGCATTACTCAACAAAGCAACAAAAGAAAACCAGTATAATATTCGCAAAAAGTTTACCAAATCCCAGTCTCTTTCTAAAGGTCTGCCTCATGTTATTGTACTTATCAGCCACTGAAAGAATCTCGCCAGCCGGCTCAAGTTGCAAGATTCTTAACTTCTGAAGGTCTACAGAGTGCTTGGACCCAACATGTTTAGTGGAGGACATTTTGTTCCCCAAGGACAAATGATGGCTGAACCCGCCTGGTAAATGTGGCACATTCTCCACATACAAGCGCTTTGATGAAGGACCGGGCACGTCAAGTCCATTGTTTCCCCGATTCTTCCGCCAATCATAAATTTCTAACAGACAGAGAAACAGAGAAATCAGATATCCATGGAAGACAGTGCTGACAAATTTTCAAAGAGAAATTCTCCTAAACATAGAGCTACGTAACTCATAGCCTTAGTTATTATGCAAATTAATTCCAGAGAAAGGAAGCGTAGAATAGCTTACAGCAGAACATAAACTTAAGCAGTGTGATTTAGTAAAATGCCACCTATTTTTTGCCAAGCTAAGACCCCTAGCTATAATATATTTACAGCAAATATATATAAAAAATAAATTAGCAGATTCAATGATTCTGTAGAAAGGAAACTATACGAAGTTTGGAAGGAGACAGTTCAATGTGTCTCACCAATGCCAATCATTTGATCCCATATTGTATATCAGATATAACAAATCAATATATTGTCATGAAACCCTGAAAACTGGGAAGAATGATAGAAATACTAACCAGCACGAGCGCAACCCTCAGGATTTACAGGTGGAATATATTCAACCTGCTCCTCTTCACTGGCCTTTTTGCCATTTCGTTTGCCCAGAGGCAAATGTTCATTAGACTTGGGCCTGTGTTTCTCACAGAATGAAAGAAGCTGAATGGGTTGACACTCCTCTTCCTCCTCGTTAGGAGGCAAATGTATTCTCTCAATGTCCTCAGTCTTGTATAAGATATAAGAACCGAGTAAGAAGGAGAGTTTTCCAAAACTATGTATGCTCAAGCACGTGATTTAAATTCACAAACATCATACCTCAAGGCAAAAACCAGCAGCACGCGCACAAAGGGGATGGAATGCCACACGACAATTATGGTTGCAGCACTGCAGAAACATTGTATCATATATATAATGAAATAGGCACAAAATTTTAGTTTTCCACAAGTGGAAAAGGAAGGATGAACTTGGCAAGGCAAGAAGCATTAAGAGAATATTATGAACTAACATAAAAATAGTTTCTAACATCAATTAACCAAATCAATCGCCACTATATCTCATCAGTAAAAATAATACATTAATTCCACACACAAAAAAAATAGAAAACAGCATTATGGAAAAGAAACAAAATTTTCATTTGTTAAGGATCACAAAGAATAAAAGAATCAGGATAACATTTAGCTAATGGAAGATAAAACATTTCCAGGTTTACTGATCCCCGAAACGCACAGCTAGATGTGGGAACCAACATTGCAGGCATGTGATGGAAATGAGCCATTTGTGTCAAATCACAATAGGCATATGTATAAAACATTAATAGGCTTAAATTACAAACAGTAATTTTGTAGACAAAGCATAATAAAATTTGGGATCTAAAGTTGAAGTATTTATGAGTCTTTCCTATAAAAAGGATGATTTAGAAACACAATTGATATTCCAAAACAATTAGTGCTCCTTTATTTCAAAAGAAAAGAGATCGGTGAGTGAGTCGTGTGAAAGGTAACATCAGCTAAGCACAAAAAAATAATATCTACCTGGATACACGCTCCATGAGAAACGTGACAGATGCTACACAATAGCTTCCACCGGTCCTTCACAGAACATGAGAAGAAGGAAATGGAACAATTAGCTAATGTTCAATCATGTAGATAATGTAACTAATGTCATTAAATAATAGTACAGAATAACATATTACTCTGCGAGGAAATATGTGCAGAATTATTTAATCAGAAAGATTGTAAGGCAAGTATGCTTGTCCGTGAATGGTAATCAATTGTCACCAAAGAAAACACATAAGAGTTGACAGAAGTAAACTTAGAAAGAGAGGATACCTTATTGATTCTACATAGCCCATCAATGGGTTCCATTGTTTTAACATCTGTTAAACATGTTTCTGCACGACAATAGATGAGTAAGCTAAAAAAATATCCCCAAAAAGAATCATGCATGCATTTATAGAGATCTAGAAAAAAACCTGGAATCCATATAGCACAAGCCAGATGAGCCCAACGCCCATCTGTGGTGGGTTTCATAGCACCTCCTGAAATAAAATTCATTTAGACCATCGAGTTTGGTTTTATTTATTTTATACAGAGATTGGACCCAAAAGTATTTAGCAGACGTTGAAAGATGAAAAGTGGTATTAATTTTTGAAGTACCTACCTACTACAGGACAAAGGCAGCATGGAGGAGGTTCAGGAGCTCCCGGACGGCATAAGTTGCATAACCAAAGCACTCCACCAGTAGGCTCAAATTCTCCGTAGCATTTAGCATGCACCTGAGCAGGTATCCAGAACATAAAACATGAGATAATTGAAAAACTCAACAAAAAGCTAAAAACAAGTTCCGAAATCTTGAAACGAAAAAAGACAATCAAGGACAGTTTGGAAAAACATAAATTCGGGACCAAAGGTGAAGCATCAAAACAAGTGAAAATGATGGAATACAAAGAATTTGCAATATAAGATACTGATGTCATGATATCAGTCTAAAGAGTCTCCCACAAGTAGCTGATTAAACGCCGGCTACCTTGCTCAGAAAATTAAAGCCTGAACAGAGGAAACTTAGGGTAGCAGTTTACTGGAACATCAACTGCACAACACTTCACCAGTATAAGAAATATTTAAATTTCAAATTATGTAGCTGTCAGTTGTACATCTTTGGGTCTAGGTAATATAGATTAGCAAGTTTTTATGGATGGGGTGGTGTTGGGGGGTAAGCAAAAAAATGTACTATCAAAAGTTTAAGCAACTGAAAATATCTTAGAATTAATAGACATTGGAAAGGAATGTCATATTATTGTAGTAACATCACAAACAGTTTTCCATCTAGTTGACCAGCAAGATGGAATCAATTAAAGATATTGATCCATAAATATGAGTCTGCCCGCAAGCCCAGCACTACAAGTTTGATAAACTCATTCTGAAGTTATGAAAAATTGAAATCAGTTAAAAGAAACTAATTAAATAAGTATGCTTCTCTCTATTAGCATAACGATGGCAATAAATTCAGAACATATATCAGGAAAGTTATTTCTAGTAATAATTCCTTGCCAGCTAGGAGGACCAACTCCCTGTATTAATGTAAATAATGGAGAAACTTCATTTAAAGACAGCATAAAATAAATGCCACAAGATACAGACTTACCATGATCCTGCATTTGTCACACTGAAGAAATAAGTTGTTCTCGTACTCCTGAACCAAATATTTGAAATCAGCATATTCAACACTTACATAATCTATTTTTGCTTGCAGTGAAATGGTGTCGAATATAATAGAGACAAAAAAAATAGAGAACCGGACTTCCCGATAACTCTTGTAATCTAGACTTAAGCAGACCAGAAGAAAACATAAAATGAAATAAAAGAGGAAAATTGAAACCTGAGTTAGGATTTAACTTTCTTCCAAAAGAAAAACCCTACCTCATCCATATTGCAAACATTGCACTTATCAAGGTCAATCCATGTAACTGTAACAGGCCTGTAACCATTAGAAGAATTTTTCATTTTCTTATGAGCCAACTGGGAAGATTTCGCAGCTGATCGGGAATTGGACATCTCCTGAAAAATATAATGACATTAATATGAAGGCTAAGAAAGGCATATGCAAGGCAGGCAATGTACTGTTCCAGCACAACAAACTGCATAAACCATGCACTGATGATGTTCAACAGTAAGAGCAATTCATCCATGTAGCCCCTAATATAACATTAAATAATGGCATAAATGATCATTCACTTAGACACTATAAGAGCCTCATTAAGACAGTTTCCAGAGCGTAAATTATCAGTTAATTGAGAATGATTTTCTGCAGAAACAAAAAAAAAATACACAGATAAAACAAAGGGGAACAATCATACACAAATAGTAGCATGTATTCTGGTGTTCATGTATGCCATGACAAAATCACGACCATGTGCATCAATTCTGCAAGCACTATGCCCTCAATTGGAGGCATACGTATACAACTCAGTGATTTTGTTATAAGTTGACGATATGACCCCATATTTTGCATGAAGCAGCATGCAAAAGCAGCGTTCAAATGGGCAAGCAAGTCATTCAGTTATTACTCATATAGAAGGTTCACAGCTTACACTAAATAACCAGGAAAGATATCCAGCTTCTTTTGCTAGAGTAAAAAAGGAAACAGTTTCAGTTACAATTAAAACAAAGATGTCACATATTATAAAGAGTGATTCTTTTTCATACTTAGTAAGGACCTGCTTGGTCAGATTCAGGAAGTTCATAAAAGTATTGATGTTGTAGAGATTTGGAAAATGAATTTTAGTGGCGGCAGCCATTGCAAGAATCATTTGACACATGAAAATTTGTTTCAAAGGTAAATTGAAGTCTTGTTTATCATTTGAAATATAATTGGAAATATGTGATTGCACCAAAATGCTATGGTGAAGATGATTGTGATTTCAAGATATTCCAATCCGATGACCCAAAAAAATCCAATTTAATAACTGCTTTTATTTTTGCATCAAATTTCACCATCCATATTCTCCTCTCAATATTTCCTTCTTCTCCTCACCTCTTCAGTCCCCCTTCGGTCTGATCCATGGCCATGGCGATGTCGACGGTGGATGCCTTTCCGTCCTCGATGAGACACTGTCCCATTTCCCTCCCTCTGCTTGTTGATTTTCCGCCTCACCCTGGTAGCTTGTGCGCCATTTCCCTCTGTCTGCTTATCGATCTTCTGCCTCCCCATAGTAGCCTGTTGTTGATGGATGAGTAGATCTGAAGGAAAAGTGATGGTTTGGCAATGTTAACTGGAATAAGATGAGAAAGGTGGTGAAGTTTTTAAGAAGAGTGTAAAGGGAGTAGTGAATGCTGTGAAAGGCAAAGAAGGGAAGACAAAGGAAGGCAGAATGTGGATTGTGTGCAGGAAATGAGGAGAACAAAAGGGAACGAAGGTAAGAAGTGCTAAAAGAAGCACGAAGAAGAGGGCGGATCCTGTAAGGTCAAGGAAGGAATAACAAAAGCTCGAGACGTCGATAGGAAAGGAAGAAGGTCAAGAAGCCGAAGCAGCAGGAACAAGAAGGAAAGAAGATGAAGAAAAAGCAAGAAATCAAATTGAAGAAGGTCAATATGGCCGAGATGAGTTTCTCCAGAGGCCGCCGCCGTTTGGATAAATAGGAGATTTTTTAGGTTTAGGGTTTTGAAATCAATGCTTACACCAACCATTTTGGTAAAAGAGGTTTTAATGCAGTGTGTTGGCTCATTAAAGTTGGCTGAAGGTATGAAACAGGAAATGAGCTATGCGAACCAAATGGGCCACAATTTTCCTAAATGTTTAAAAAAACAATTTCTCTTATAATTAGAGAAATCGTCAGTTTCATAAATTACCAGGCACAAGCTTCCTTAAGGGGAGTTTTGGGCCAGAACTACAAAGGGGGAAACAGCATCTAGTTCCGTATATGACAATATGAAATTCAAAAAACCATATATATTATGGTTAATTTCTGGCAAATTATTTTACAAAAATATTTCTTGGAACGGCAGGTATAGCGAGAATTCCACCCAAAATTCTCGCCGTTGATGAACCTAGATCAAGAATGCCTAAGGTAGGAGTGGGAACTTTAGTACTTGGAAGCTCCAGGCCAAACCAATATCATGGTGTCCATGCATCACAAGAACCAGCCCACCAAAAGAAGTTTGCAGCTTCAAACAATGCGCTAAAGCATTATGACCTCACAGGAAACCAATAACATAAGCAAGGCCTCTCAATGTTACAATTTCCTTTTTTAATTCAAAAGAAAAAAGAAAGCATGAAATAAGATGTACCAGAACATGACAGTTCAACTCAATGCTGTTCATCAAGCACTTGAAAATTGATAATTTTTTAATCTTTACCCTCGATTACCAATAGTGTAAAATTCTAAAATGGCTCACAATGGGAAAGGGCAAGCAATAATTTTCACTGAAAAGACACACGATAGGATACACAAATGCACAAAAGCATGCTCAAACTGATCATTTAGGTTGACATGTATTCTAATATCCCTACTTTAGCATCCTAGTCGGATGTGTCAGCAAGATATTTGGACAGCACACACAGGTTTATAATAATGTACAGACATGGAAATTCAAAAAGGTCTAGGTATGGACTGGAATATAAATTAATGTATCATGGTTGACCAATGACCATAAAACAAGATGGATATGATTTTAGAGTAATTAATACAGGTTATGATAGCGCACAAGTACCTTTATGAGTCTGGAAACTTTCGGGTGTGTAAAACCAAACATATAAGAACCAGAGGCAAAACTCTGATCAGCTTTATAGTCTCTATTCCTAATTTGCACCACCCTGATCTTTTTGTAAATTTTATTCCAGCAAGCGGATGGAGTTGGTCCATTAAACTGTAAAAAAAAAAAAAAAAAAAAAAGAAGAGACAATCAACAACAGGACAAAGTTGAATTAATCAAGCTCCAGAGTAGGCAGTAAATAACTAAGAAAGGAACTTCAAAAAAAAAGATTAATTAAAAAGAATTAACATGGTGGAATAAGATATAATGGGGACAAAAAAGAACAGAAAAGATGGTATGCACATTATTGAAACAAAAAGAAAGAAGAAAGAACTGTGAGGAAGATCGTATCAAAATGCCAAAGTCCGATGATTATATGAATTTTTTATATAGAAGAAACTCTTCTCTGTATGGGACCAAATGAATCCTTTTATTCACAACACACAACATGACAATATCTCAATAATCTACAATGACCACCCCCTTGGCCTTGGGTACAAGTTAACATAGCCAATTGACAAATATAAGGATCCCACGCTATAGCTCGTTAGAAGATTCTGTATTTCTACACATGATCCAAAATTACGGCTATACCGCTTGAGCATGCTTGAGTATTTCCTGAATTCACCGTTAGAAAACAGGAATTCATTGTATTATTTTTCAATAACCACGGTCCTACATACTAAGGTTCCTGTTGTCATATCCATGATTAGAATTCCTTCAAAGCACCCGGTGATTTAAGATTACACAGAGGTATTTTCTGTCACTCTCAACCAGCAAACCAAGAGGACGACCCGCTTTTGGCTAACCTAACCAGCTCCATCCTAAGAACCAATAACAAGCATCACAAAAATGTGTGCTGTTTCTACATATATTAAGCCATCTGGCCAGATCAATCAGTGATTCTATTCCACCGAAATCACAATTTTACCAGCTTATCTGAAACATGAGGCACTGGATTCAAACCCCAAGTAGGAAAGGCATAAGCATAACTTCACAGATGGAAAAAAGAATGACAAATAAAAAGGAGAATATATGAAGAAAGATAAAAGGTGAAAAACAAATTTGATACAAGGGAAGATAAAAATAAGCGAGCAAATAAACCACACAAGGAGTGGGGCAAAGGAAGTATTCTCTAAAATTGACAATACAGCCTTTTCTGATACCTCTTCTCCATTATCTGCTGTTACTCTAAATAGAGGTCTGCTCCTCAAGTCAACATCTCTCAATACTTCCATCTTATACAAAGTATGCACAGTTGGATCTGGAGCAGAAAGTGAAAAGAAAAATTGGAGAAATGATGAGGGAATAAAAAGTAAAACATAATGTGCAAAACGTAATAACATAAAAAAAAAAAAAAAAAAAGAACCTGTAGGACTATCAGTTCACCTGTTAAGGAAGGAAACATCCTCACAGCAGTATATCCCTCAGGCCATATGAATCTTTCATTTTGGAAATTACTGGAGTCTTTGACAATCTTTCCTGCATAATGATTCACATGCACATATTGATTTGTCAATTATGGCATGAAGCTCCTGCCTCATTCAATATGCTTGATAAATTGATGCCTCAACATGGTCAAGGAATTATTAACCATTGAAGGTCCTAAGCAATGCCAATAACAACCATCATAGTATGATGCAGCCTTGCAAGTCCTCATTACATATTTGTGTAGCACAATGGAGTGCCCTGACCCCCGAAACTAAGCCTAATATAACAACAAAAAGCAACAAGTCCAGCAGTATATTACTTATCAATGTGAACGTTGTCAATACTTACCGAGGCTTACTATTTGCAATTCTCCATCCTCTAATGCACAGCTTTTGAGATCATCAAGTTTCTTGCTTATCTCATCGTGGCTCATGGACTCACCATCTGAGTCAGCACCATCTTCATGCTCCCCACTTCTACTATCATTGGCATCACCATCAATGCCATCTCGCAGCTGCAGCATTCTTTTCGGAAGCCTCTGTTCACTAAGATATCTGATCACAACAACTAATTTAGTAAAATTTCAGGGAAATTTACTGCTCAAATAAATGTCAAAAATACTTTACTTGGAAGTGATAAACGGGCAACTTTTTTCCATCTTCCTAACATATAATGGTAACATGAAAATACTAAAACAAATTCGCCAGAAACATATTAATGATAGATTTCTTCCCCAGGGTGATTTAATAAAAGAATCTGTGCAACTATAATGCCAGGATTGCCGGAAATATAGTGCTGCAGTACTTATTCAGCCAAATCCAAGTCCCAATAAATGAAAAACTATCTCCACTGGGGATGGGATGATCACAAATATTATATATCAGCAACCAAACATCTGAAAGAACAGGCACCTGGTTTATTAATCAGCTAAATAATAAGTGAAAAAACATTGTAAGCAAACATATCTACACTAAACGTGAAAAGCCTGGAGCCAAATATAAAAAAAAAAGCAAAAATCATCAATGGTCTGAATCAAAGTTTGACAGGTCACATCTCCAATTTGGCGAACACAAGCGGACTGCCAATTTACTGTGGCACTTAAGTACGTGCAGGCTCTAACTGATCCCATAGTCATTGTATTTACTCCAAACACAGAAGGTAGTGAGCTAAGGTTTTAGATCAAGTCATTCATTTCAATTAAAATCCCAACATCGCAGCAGAAATAAATATTTGAAATTCTGTAGATAACAAAAGGTTAGTTTGTTGAGTGAACATCTGCAAGTACCTTAATTTTCACATGAACTTTTTAAATCTCAAGTCTATCTATCTCCAAGAAGAAGAAGCAAATAAAGAAAAATCACTTTGGCTAGGATATGTAATAGGCAATACAGAATAGACATGAGAAACAAAAAGAAGAAAAGAAGAATAAAATAAAATAAAATAACAGACATGAAAATGAACTCACAACCATACTAAGCATGACCATATCTTTTAAGATAATTTATGTAGTTCTCTCCCTCTACCTTTTATTTTCCTTCAGAAATAATTAAAAAAATTACTTTAAAGTGTATCGGAAAGCATCCGTAAGTCATATCATACCATAACACAAAAAATACCATTGATAATTAACAGAGGATTGACTTCAAAGAATTTAATGAAAAAAGCTCACATTTTTGCTTCCTCCAATCCACGAATAAAAGTTGGTTTCTTGCACTTCGAATGGCAGGACGAAAGAAGGCCTTTGAGGAAAGAGATAACTTGTTTCCGTGCTACCCTGATTATTAGCAGATAGAAATTTAGTAAACTAACTAGATTATTATAAGTGTTACCAATTTCCAGCAAAATGATAACCCTCCAAAAAACTGCAAAGCAGTCTAAACTAGGATAAAAAATATTCAACAAAAAGTCATTAATAATACCTTGCAAAGTCATGGGTACCAAAGAATTGTACAAGGACAAATTTTTCTCCAGATATTTTGTTTAGACCCTTGTGTTTACCCACGTTAGATTCATCTAAAACAATTGCTGGCCATACAGCATGTCCTATATCAGAGAAAAATACAGGTCTCAGTAATTAATTAGAAGACTTGTATAAATTAGAAAGTTATGTGACAAATACAGACAATAAAGTACTGATAAAAAAAATACAAAGAGGGTCGTATGGGTAGTAGCCTCGGACAGCTAGCATTTATTGCTACAGAAAAAAACAGAACTTGGGAGAACACAAATCCCCGACCTCATATGCCATCACTAAAAACAAACAAACAAAACACTAGCCAAGACAAAAGATGTAACGACGGAAATCATATTAAAAATAATAAGATACGGGGCGACAGATCCCAAGTTCTCAAACCCAGCGGCATACTTCACCGAGGTCAATTTGTGAAAGCAAATAGAATATTGCATATATGTTGACCCGATCCACTATGGAATAGAGGATAGATACATTCAGCAAGGCCATACATAAATCAAAAAAATCTAGAGTAAGAGAAAAAAGAAAGAAACAGGCAGCTCCAGCTGTGAATTTGGAGTAGGGAATGAAAATTGAAGAATGTTAATCATTTAAATATCATATTAGAAATTACGCGAATACAGGTAAAAAATTTACTGGCTTCATCCTGATGCAAAAATGAGATACGTTAGCTAATTTTAGCATAAAAATAAATTAAGGTGAATAAATTTGACACTTCCATTGCCCTGGTTAGCCAAAAACGTCACATGCAGTACACTTAGAAAAGGCTGCCACATTTTAAATGGGACTTAAATGATTATATTTCATATACAGTCCTCACTCTATGCAACAGATTTCTATTCACGTGGAGCTTGTTTGTGCTACACAACTAAATCATATGAGAAGGTTACAAGTCGTGTCTTAAATTTCAGATGTATCCATTTTGAGAATAGCCATCAACTTACCATATTAACTTATAAGCTGACAAATTTGGGCTTCTTTCTTTCCATTCTGGAAGGCTTACATGAGCAAATATCAGTAATTTGCCAATACATACCTTATCTTCTTCATATTTTATAATAATGCTAATTTTCTCTACCAATATTACTTGGATATATGTGCGTTCATCTATTTAGGGCCAATTTTCTGGCCTGCCAGCTAATCTGCACACAAACTACAATTACACTTGTTAATATTGGTAATAATTTGCTTAGCCAACTAGCAACATTACAAATGCCAAAACCAAATGCTTTTCCACAAATCTGTCTTATAGTTAATCTTTACTTATTTGAGACCATGAGATCTTAAAGCTTATTAATGGACTGAAATCATGTGATCGGATCATGCAATCCACCAGAAATATCTAATTTTTAACTTTATGCAAAATCAAAGGCACGTAGAGACAAACCAGTAAGTTTAGCCCAAATAAGATCCCCAGTCTCAATCTCTTGGCAATCATCTAAACTAGCAGCCAAAACCATCATCTCGTTTATATCAATTTCGTCAGCTTCGGAGCTCTTCTCACAGAACTTCAACTCCATGATTTGCATCTCCTCAATAGAGACATTAAACTTGATACGTTCATTTGGTAACATCAGATTTTCTTCCTCTCCGTCCTCATACTTTACCTGCATTGCTCTCAACATATTACCAATGTGCCCTCATTCACATAGCCAAATACTAATACATATCAATATGTAAGGTAAAAGAACATTACATGGTGCCGACCAGTCTCGGAATTGTACCCAGTTATATGGCCAGAATACCAATCTGCATCCAGTGGCCAGTACACCTGTTCCAGTTAGCACCAAGTTACATTCAGCAACAGTTCAAACATGAAAGAGAAGAGATCAGTTACATGTGAAAATTCAAACAGATTGCTCGATTGTTTCCTCAGCAGATCAGATTCAAAAACTGAAGTTCAATCAATGAACAGGCTATGGCCCTCGCATTAATGCAAATGTCGATTTTCATACTGATTTCAAACGTTTATGGTTATTAAAGTTCTTACCTTGCATTCTAGCCCAATGAATTTCTTCAGATCAACGCCCTCAAAACTCAGCCTGCATCCAAAGAACAAAGTTGAGACACCAGATGAAAATATCATTAATCTACAAATTTGAACACCCTAAGCATTTAAAGGCTAAGAAAAGTAAACACATACCGGACCCATTTCTTTGTCCGTTGAGCTCCTGAATTCTTTACATCGGTTTCCAAAGAATCATTTTTGCGTTTCTTCGTCCTACTATTATTAACAATGTTACAAACATTCCTACTTTCCCTAGCATTTTTACAATTAGTTTTGTCAAAACCATCACTCAACGACGTTGGATCATCTGATTTCCTCGACAACTTAGAATCACGCCCCAATTCCACGGACTCAGCCCCCCTCCCCAATCTCCTCCGCTTAACGACACCCTCGTCACCCTTCCCATCAGCCTCCAACTCTACATCTAAAAGCAGCGCATCCAGAAAACAGGTTCTCTCCGCCCTCTTCCGCCGCCTCGAGTAAACTATACCGAACTGAGGCTCCTCGGTGATCGGGCGCTTTTCCAATTGATCATGACCGTTCATTTGGGGCGTTTTGCGGGCAGCAACCTTGGCCTTCTTCGATCCGGTGGGGGTGACGCAGGGAGAGGTAGCAGAGTACACGTCGCAAAGCGGGATGTACTTGAGGGGCGCACCCCCCATATGAAATTCATCCTCGTCACGCCCTTCGAACGGCTTCGCGCCGCCGTTTTCATCTGCAGACGGAGGCAATGCATCAGCAGCCATGGCAGAAATTCGACAGCAGAAGAGAAAAGGTGAATTGCTTTCTCTGCTTTTTTCTTCACCACCCCTTCTCTCTGATGAATTTTTTATTAGGGTTTTTCAACGGTGCAACACAAAATCAATTTCCCGCCGTTGGCACCTGAGTGAGAGAGGCTACTGTCCCTGCACATATATATAGTACGTGCCAGCGCGTCTCTGTGACAGGTGTGAAATTACCCACACAATTTTGAGCGATTGATGACGAAAACACTGCTAGCAATTCTTCATGAATTGTGATATTTCTATTATCACCATCGCCTTTTTTTTTTTTTTTTACAATTCTTCATATTTATGTATTTATGAGAAAAATATCTCCATTTCTTACCATGTTTGTTGTTAAATATATGAATAATTACTTTTTATAGTTTAAAAAAAATTAAATATCTTATAATTTGACCTTCATCTCCGGCCTGCATAAATTCGTCGGAAGACTGACAATGAACTATTACAAGTTTTATCACAATATCTAGGTTAAATACTATAATATACTCACGTCATGGTCTTATTAAGAATTAATATCATTTAACTACAAAGTTTAATATGTTTAAGCTCATTGAAAATTTACATAACGTGAGCTTCTGGTACGCACTAACCCCCGAAGAAACAAAGGTGACAAGATGACACGTAAAAATTATAAATAGAAACATGACAGGCAATTATTTATTAAAAAATCGGCAAGCATTCGAACTTAATCATGAATATGTAAACGTTAGACTGAAAATATATTAAAGTTTACTTTTTAAATTGTGAAATTGAATTTGTTGGATGTTAACCTAGAACATTAGCCGAAGTCTCAACGTTGACGGTTAGTTGCTGGAAAAATAGCGGGACTAGAGCGTTACAATTTCATATATGGGAATAAAAACAATAATTAATTAAGCCGACATGATCCATGCAAAACAACCGAGATGAGAATATGTATTAACTGCTCAAGTTACACGTGTTGAAATGAAACTGTAATCTTAAGGTAAGGTCATGCTTGTTGTCTTTATTATAATTGAAAGTCGCTTTCAGCTAATATCCAACTTCAATATAAGCAAACGTTAACACTGGGAAAAAAATAGTGTAAATAATTAAGAGTAACCACTTTTTGGCAGCATAGCTTACAAAATAGCAACATTGATAATAATCTAGACCATATAGCCAAAATACTCACTTCCCGCATTTATTTATCGCTGGTCAATATAGTTCATTCGTTTTATGACATGCACCCCCATGACATAGTTGATGATTTGGTTCCATTATAATTTAAAGTGTTAATAGTTCATGCTTTAAGTTTATGTGTATGTCTCATTTTTCTACGCTCTCGTATAATTCACACTCATATCAACAAAATTCTCACATTCGAACTGTAAATTTTTTGCCATGACTAATGTGCACATATGGTCTACATATGAAAAAAATGATGTTCTATTGACCAAGGGTGCACAAGGCGCGGCGCTAGTCGGGCAGTCGAAGGGGGTCTAGCGCTTGGAGTGTCTGGGCGGGGCCTAGGCGTTTTTTTTATTTTATTATTTTATATATTTCTTAACAAATATAAAAAAATTTCATATATAAATTCATAAATCTTAACATTCTAAATAATATCAATTAAAGTTTAAATCATCCAAAATCCAAAATAAAACAAACATATTAAGATCAAATTATTCAAAGTTCATGACAAAATAACATTCAAAGTTCAAATTGAAACTAAATTCAAAAGAAATCAGCATTCAAAGTTCAAACATGCAAAAATATCCCATAACATAATATGATAATAACCATCCTATTCATCTCCAACTTCATTAACCAAATCAATTTATTCTTATGTTTCAGAAGTTCAGTTTTATTTTTATGTTTTAAGTTTTAGCCTTTAGTCCTTTAGGAATTAATTTTTCTTTTTTTTTTAAAAAAAAAAGGAATATCGGCTGCCTAGACAGAGATCGGCCGCCCAGGCGGCCCGCCAACACAAGTGCCCCGAATCAATGGTTTTCGCCCAAGTAAGGTGCCGCCTAGACCACGTTCTGCAATAGTGATATTGACTATGGTAAAATAAAAGGTGGGAAAATAAGGTATTTTGGACACCTCGACTATATGGTGTGATTAGGTTTCGAATGAATTTAAATGACCCCAAGTCCATCTATATTTAAAAAAAAAATAGCACACATTGCAAACCCTAATTAATTTAATAGTTTATAAATACAAACACACTATTAAGAGAATCTAAACAATAAAACTTTAAACTAAGATAAAGTAAAATGAATACAATAAATCAAACAACAACAATTAATATTTTAAATTTGAACTTCTAGAAAAATAGATGGTAAAAAATCCTCCAAAAAGATAAAAAATGATAAATAATAAATAAAGGAGTTAGTAGTTAAATTGAATAAATAAAATAATTTTTTAATAGTTACATAAGCAATTGGTCACAACAATAAAATATTTTGATATATAGTAAAAACCTCTATAAATTGTTGGGACTGTGAGATTTTATGGAATTTTATTATTTTATATATACATTAATTAATCAATAAATTAATACTTACTAATTTAAAGAGTGTTTTAGCTATTCATTGAATTTTAATTTTAATTACATCAAAAGTCACTAATTTTTACTAATTAACGTATCATATTCATTGAATTAATATAAAAAAAAATAAATTTATTGCACATAATATTAGCAAAAATTAATAAGTATTGTTCATTTTTTTCTTAATAGTCTAACATTATTCCCTTGAAAAAAAATCTAATTTTTTTTAATGTGGTTAGAGATGAACTTCAATTAGATTTAAATTTAAAAAAAAACGCCAGAATTATATTTTACTACATTATATTAATTATATATGTAATTTTAAATAAATTAATTTATGATATTAATGCGACCATACATTATATAGGGTCATCCAAAAATATATTTTCTTATCGAAATCGGCGATCTTTTCAACCAGCCCACACAGGGACCGAATAAAATTATTATTTTACAAGATTTATTAATTTAAAGGTGTTTTACTGTGCATATTTAAATTAGTTTCATACTACAACTTTTTGAAGAGTTAAAACTCATATAATATTAAACATTTTACCTTTTTCATGTCTAAAATATCTAAATATTTTTTTAAAAAAAAAAATCCAATAGAGATGTGGAGTGTCTTTAGAAAAAGTGGAAAAAATGTTAATCTTAAATGCACAATTATTCATAATATCCAACTTTACACGGTCAGAATTATCCCTAATTAATGATATGCCTGTAATATAATGCCACAAAATATTTAAAATATTAATAGAAACATATGGTTACTCACATTAATTGAATGATATGTTTGTAATATAATGTCACAAGATATTGAAATTATTAATAGGCACTTATAGTTACTCACATTAATTGACCGTAGAAAAATCAAATTAATAGAATTTTCCTGATTAAGCATGAAATTATTAACAAAACTTGGTTTTATATATTAGGAGTCTCCCATATGAATTCTTTTATATATACTTGGAATATATCTATAATTTATTATCTACAATCATAATAATATATTAAAAGAGGTTGAAATTTTCTGTTACACTTTCTTGTGTTTCACTCCGTATTTCATTATCAAATTTATGGTTTTAATAATATTTATTATAAAATAAAAATTATTTATAACATAAATAATCATAGTTAACACTTATCAACAAAAAAAAAATGAATTAAAAAATTATAAAATATAATTTTTAAAAAATAAATCATAATAATGAATTATTAATTAAAAATCGAAAGTTTATTATTTAAAAATAATTATAAATCCTAATTGAGTGGGGGCGAACCTTAAAAACAATAATAAAATTAAAATAAATCATAAAAAAATAAAATTAAAAAAAATACAAGAAAAACTCATAATTTAAAAGTGTAACATGAAATTTAAATCCTAATAAAAGTGGCTTGATGATGAGAAACCACTTTAACACCTTTTTACCCTAATTCATGTTCTCTAAATTACAAACAAATGAATTTATTGCTTTTGACACGATAAAACTAAAGGAAAATGTACATTTAATGATACTAAAAACTAAATATAATCCAACGCTAACACTTTATTCAATGTGGATACACGGCCATGTCGAATAATTGATTACATATTTCAAATGGGCATAATTTGGTCATCATCATTTATTATGATTTGCCGTGTTCATTGTTTTGATTTGGACTGATAGTCAAACTATATTTCTAGCCCCTAAATTGAGTGGAATACTATGCTATAATATGGGTGATACCCAAGTGATACGATAGATCTATTGTGATACTTTTAAGTGTATTATTCTTAGGTAGCATAGTATTTCTCCTAAATTGATGAAAACTTCTTAAGTGAAAAATGATTATGTGAATTAATGTGGTTTACAATGTGTTGTCTTGTTCGTATTTGAGACGTCATATCAATTTAAATTGTAGTCTAATTCTCATATTTTGTGAATTACAAATATAGCCAAAATGATTAGCTCATTATAATTATTTTATACAGGTCTAAATCTATAAAAGTTGGCAAAAGTAAACAATGATTGGGGAAAAAAACATATAAGAATAGAGAGGTGTACAGGTAATTTGGAGTGTAAATGTCTCAAACACTCTTATGACACACTTGATCTCCACACTCAATCATTGTGTAAATGTATTTTCACATTTGCTACTAACTACACAGATACACAATAAATATGCACTAAATTCACTAATATTCTATTTAATGCATATTTCTTTCTTTCTTTTTTGTCAAAATAGGCAGGTATTAATTGGCCAACATTAAATGAAATTTAATGCAATTTTCTTTTATTTATTTATTTTTGTCAAAACAAGGTAGGTAAAATGTATAGATAATAGATGGGTATTAGTTGTCTAAAATTAAATGAAATTTAATACATTTAATTTTGTGCAAGAAAGATTGGTATAATGTGCAAATATATATACTACAACAACACAAGAATTTCTTACCACACCCAAAAAGGAAAAAAAAAACACTATGAGAGTTTGACCAAGAAAAAAATTTGATGAATTTCCTCAAAAAGAAAAAAGAAAAGAAAATGTCCAAATATATTGAAAGTTTGACCTAGAAAATTTATCAAGAAAGCAACATCATGAAATTACTCTAAAAATTCTAAAATTTTGAAAAGTACATTTCAAATGTATTTGTTCCAAATATTGATATATTTCTCTATTTTGTTAGATTTTAACTTAGAAAATTGTACTAAAAGTAACATTTAGTTGCGAAATTGAAGTTAACAAATCAATAATTATAACGACCTAAAATTATTTTAGACGGCTCGTTACCATTTTTCTAAAAATGTTGATTCAGACGAGTTATTTAAATTATTTAGTCCTATAAGTCGCACTTTAGTTATTATTAAAAACGTGCATATTAAATTATTTCATGTTATGAACATTATTAGTTAAATTATAGTTTATTTATTATTATTTATTTTAGCCAAAAATTATAATTTAGTAGTGAGGCCCAAACAAGCTTAATAATTTATGTTTTTAAATTCAACTATTTTATAGCACATGTTTTGATACAAAATTGGTTCTTATTCACATGAAGAATGCAAATTTTCTGAAAATCATTTCACCAATTTATGCAAATCATTAATCTATTTCATAAAATTTGGGATTTGAATAAATCAATCCCTACAATTATGTTGCTTCCTTTTTTTTACACCAAAATCTAATATAAATAGGAGCATTTTCATTCTACAAGAACACACCAAAAGCATTCAAAGCAAATTCTTTATTTCTCTCTAGTTTTTGAAAGTCATGAACTCATTTTATGATTTTCTTTTACTAGCTTTTAATGACCACATATATATATTCTCAAAATTATGTCATTTTTTTAAAATATTAAAGTATTATTATTATTATTATTATTATTATTATTATTATTATTATTATTATTATTATTATTATTATTATTATTATTATTATGTTAGGCAGCGTGCGTGGACATATTTAATATATTACGTTTTTCAAGTCAAGTAAAGGTGGGGAATCCAACGTTTATTGTTATGCAATATTCATTTATCCTTATTATGCATTTTATGCAGTTTATATGTGAAAATTATATGTTCGGCCTACATATTGCAGGAAAAGTTACTCAAAATACGGGTTGCATGTTCGACTTACGAGTTGCAGGGAAATGATACTTTATGCTATGTATATATTGTCCATATTGTGTATAATATGGATAAATATAGTAACCCAGTCTGAGTTAATATCATTTCCTAGTATTTTATGTTTTTAACCAAGATATATAAACTTAGTTAGATTTCATTCACCTTCTTTAATTTCAAACACAAATATCATTGAACTTATGTAACGCCCCAATCCCAATAGGACCAAAACGTCACCAAAAGACATACATACATGCTACACTTTTTGAAATAAATTAGATTTAACTTTATACATAATTTGTAAATGGGCAGCATCTCAACTTAAAAATGTTCAAACCACACACTCAGACGTTCTTAAAGTCAACTTTCAACAAGACTTTTCAAATCACTGACTCACACATAACCAAATGACCCGTCAACAAGAAATATATATAGCCAAACAGGCCTCATATTCAAAAACTTCACGATTAACCCTTATATACATTCAAAATATTTGTATATACAATCAAAAATTGACCACTGGGGTCAACAACTTTCAAACTTAAAAGTTTTGCAGAGTATCAACGGAAGCATTTACTATTTAACATACAAACATAAGTTTAGAGATGGTTTTAAGCAAAATAACATAAGGGTCAACCATCAAACCCACTCCAGCAGATCGTCATCAACCAACTTGATCTCCAGGTCCTGAAAAACATTTGAAAATATTTGGGTTGAGTGCCAGAAAACACTCAGTGGGTATTATTATTCGTCCAAGTCATACTTTCATGCTTAAAAGTCAATCATAAACATACTTTATAACATAGTTTACTCTTCTTCATTGGATGAGAGATCCAATGTGATCACATGATACTTTACGATTACTTATCTAGACATTTAGTCATAAAGTAAACCGTATATACTTGTAAGTCGGAATTCCTCTGTGCATGAAGTCTCATAACATCCAATTATTGCGTAAACAATGTTATTAAAACATTTAACATGCTTTTCATGGACGAATTTAAAACATAGTTGTGAATTATGGAAAAACCCACATGTTGATCTCAAAGTGCAGTGTAATTTATCCGTGTAATGCTACTATGCTTTCAGCTCGTCTTGACCTACAAAATTAAAATTCTAACTTAGGATCCTCAGATAGATCCATAAGGTAATAACTTAGGTCATAAATAGCTTAAGTAGGAATTTCCTATGTCTTGGGATCGTTTGGAATAAAAATTGAGTCAAACGGGCGAATAATGCGCATTTGACGGAATAGATCAACTAAGTGACCCTGATTGAGAATTTATTAGATTTTCTAGACCAAATTGAATGGATAAATATGTATTGAACTCAATTCAATAACTAAGAAGCTCGATTTAACATATAGAAGTGAATTTTATTTCTTAAAATTTATTTTGAGCAATATATGATATTTTACTTATAGGATTAAATCACGTTTTCTAAAAATACTAATTTAAATTTCCAAGTACTAAAATAGGACTAGAAGAATATGAATTTGGGAGTTGGATTCATTTAATATATCAACTAAGGTCGAGACTTTTATTGGTCTTATAATGTCTCTAGGACTATAATCAACTAACCCAAAATAAATTGGGTTCTAATTTCATAAAATTTCTAACTTATAAAATAAATTTAAATACTATATTTTTCGGGGTGTTACATCCTTCCCTCTTTAAAAAAAATTTCATCCCCGAAACTGAATATACCTGCTATGATAAGGGTTGGATACTTTGCCATGATCTGATCTTCAAGTTCCCATGTAGCTTCCTCTTGTCCATGTCTGCTCTATTGAACTTTCACAAGCATTAGCTCTTTATTCCGCAGCTTTTAGACTTTTCTGTCGAGAATAGCTATAGGAAACTCGTCGTATGTCAGATCTAGATTCACTTCTATTTTTTTCTGATTTACGATGTGACTTGGGTTAAAAATATATTTTCGAAGCATTGAAACATGAAACACGTCATAAATTCCTCATAACTTTGGCGGTAACGCCAACTTATAGGCAACTTCTCCGATTCGTTCAAGAATTTTGTACGTCCAATATATCTAGGTCGCAACTTTCCTTTCTTTCCGAATCGCACAATGCCTCTTGTAGGAGATATTTTCAGGAACACCTTATCTCCTACTTGAAATTGTAAATCTTTTCTTCTTTTATCTGCATACATTCTCTGTCGATCTTGGGCATCTTTCATTCTTTGTCTTACTTTATCAATAACCTCAACAGTTTTCTGTATAATTTTCGGGCCCAAATTTTTTCTTTTACCAACTTCATTCCAGTAAAGTGGTGATCTGCACTTTCGACCATATATAGCCTCATAAAGCGCCATTCCAATGGTCGCTTGGAAACTGTTGTCGTAAGCAAATTCAACTAAATGCAAATATTCCTCCCAACTTCCTCCTTGATCCATGACCACAACCCTGAGCATATCCTCTAAGGTCTGTATTGTTCTTTCAAATTGTCTATCAGCCCGTGGGTGAAAAGCGGTGCTGAAATTCAATTTTGTGCTCATTTCATTTTGTAAGCTTTGCCAAAATTTAGATGTGAACCGCATATCGCGATCTGATGTCACTGACACAGGTGCACTATGAAGTTTTAGAATTTCTTTTACATAAATTTGTGCTAGTTTATCCAGTCCTAGAGTTATCTTGACTGGTAAGAAGTGTGCTGACTTGGTTAAACGGTCAACGATAACCCACATGACATGATTTCCACGTAATGACTTTGGTAGACCAACCACGAAATTCATAGTATTATGCTCCCACTTCCACTCTGGAATTTCCAATGGTTTGAGTAGTCTCCTCCGAGTATCTTGGCATCTCTCCAAGTTGTATGATGATTTTCTGCTGGATTTAGATGTTATCTCGCATGTGTATCAAATGAGGCATTTATAACCATGAGTTGGAGTGGATAAAATCAAATCCCGCGGATCCGCTCATGCGGATAGACTAAGCTCAGTAGGTCGACCCTGAGACATGTTTTTGCACAAGGTCAGGTGACTTGGGCGGTCGACCCACCCCTTTGCAAATTACACTAGGACCGGTCGACCGACACTTTCCGGGTCGACCCAGCCTCTTTTCTCGCTGGGCTTCAGAATTCTCTGGGCTTCAATCATTTAATCCAGTCCATTAACTCTAAATTAGTATCCAATTAAGTTCAAGAGCCTAATTAAACACATCTTTAGCTCCTTTCAACCATATTTGCTCATTTTGCTCCAAAAATGCAGTCAAAACACAACTATTGCTGCAAAACTAGCAAACACATAAAAAACTCCAAAAGATCACAATATATGCACTAAAATTATATAAAATACACAACATATAATAAAGAGCATCTTCATGTCTGAAAGTTGTGTAAAATACACAGCTATCATACCTCGAAGGAATTGGAATACCGGAGACTTGTAGCGATATTGGACCACATTGACACTCTTTTCAAAGGATGCATTTATTGCATTGAAAGATGTCTCCAGAAGATCGTGTATCTTCTCCCAACATCCTTTAAGATTGCTTGTACTTGTACCTAGAAACCTTTTCAATTTCGCACGGGCACCCTCAGCCTTATAATTTATCAATACAGTAGAAAATTGTTAGATATATAGCAATATTAGACAAAAGTATTGAATAAGAAATATAGAAATATACCTGCAAGTTGTGGTATTGTCAAAGTGTATTACGCAGTTTGTCCAACAATTAACAAATCTTTCTTTATAAGGAACAATCCAATTGTTGATGGCATAATTCACAATGGTTGGATTGGTGGCATAGTCATCTTGAAACCTCTAAGCAATTTACCATAGCGTGATTCAATATCAGCTAACGCCACCAAATTCCATGCACTCAAGGATGATTCTCACTGATCTTTAGTACGAAACTTTTCTTACAATTGTCAGTGATGTTTTTATTTATATGCCACTGACACAAAAAATAATTGGTGGTGGGAAACATCACCTCAATTGCATTCATCAATGCTAGTTCTCGATCCATCACAATTACATTAAGTAATTGACGTGTGGTTGTTTCGCACTCAAAATAAATTTGTAATGCTCCTGTGCCCACAGTGAGCGTAGCTAGATTATGAGTACGGGTCGATCCCGCAGAAAGCTGATGTGATTCCACCTTCGAGTAACCAATCACAAAAAGGGGTTGGTTATGTTGTCACCTTACTGAAATTAAATCTGCAAAATAAAACTAAAGAAAATATCAAATAATAAAGGTTCTGGTATTCGAACTAGAATTTGATTTAAGTCTAAACTATTCGATCATGGGCACACCAATTTTCATGCATTAATAAGTCACCCAGTTATGGAGACCGAATTCCTCTTTGCGTCTCTTTATTCGTCATTTCATTTTAGGTTTAAAAGCGATTCCTCGTCAAGTAAGCCCCTAACCTATCACCCACCTCCCGGTTCCCCAAAGAGATGTAAATGAATAGACAGCAGTGTGCCTTAGTCGAACCCAAGTTTGTTATGTTTACTGATTCCTTATGTGTCCACAACAACCAACCGATTCCCTTATTACTATATGAATCAACACGCAATCATGATTCGTTAATTCAATTAATAGAGGTGTGTCTTCTATGTCTAACGAGTGATCAACCACACTGGACATTTCAGACACACACTCACATGGAACAAGACCAATAATCAACAAAAACCTTTGATGCATTAATATGCTCATTAAGCCTCACGAGTCTAGTTTTAACTTAAACCATTTTCTATTGTTCAAACACCTGAATTAAAGATCTAGTCACGCATGCTAGATGAAATTAAACTTGTAGAAATGAAAGACATAATTAAAAGAAAACTTACTGAATTAATAAACAAAAGAACTCAACTCCAACGTTGAGCATTAAAAACATTCCTAAATCCCAAAGGCATAAGGCCTATTGGATTGTCTTGCTGCCTTGGCAACTTACAAAAATAAAACGATAATTTAAAGTGCAGAAAATGAAATATTGTATAAGTGTTTCGAACTCCCGAAAGCTATTATTCCAGAAAATGAAACTTGTTTAAATAGATACATTTCTGAATTCAAATTCTCCTACAGACAGGGGTCTTTAACTGCATTTCGGGTCCGGCTTGCCCTCTGTAACTGACTGGATAAGTCTTATCCAGTTTGTTGATCAAATCTCTATTTTTCAGCGATTGAGCTTATCTCTTTATCTCCACGCCTCTTAGCAGTCCAACTTAGCACCAACTCTTCTCAGACTTGTATCTATCTCTCACGTCTCCCTGACTCTAACTGATTTCTGAAAATTCCGCATGTGCCCATTTTAGGGCTGTGGCCGAGTCTGCATGAACAATGTGGGTACGGCATCATCTAGTCAGCTTCATACTTGGCGCTGTGCCCATTCTACTTCCCGAATATTGGATGAATGCTGAAGAAGTTCCATGTGCCTCTGAGTGATGTTTGTGGCGTTTAGATAAGCTTGAATATTAGGCATAAAATGCCTCTTTTTTTCCAGACTCGACCTCTAAAATGCCCTTTGACCACAATTTGGTTCTTTTCGACTCAAAACAGACTAAAAATGGCATTTATATCGAATAAAATGCCCATAAAAACATAAAATAAATGGAGTTATCAGTAATGTGCTATGGTCCATCAAACCTTTAAGAACAGTGAGCGCTCATATATAGTTATCCTCCTTCTCAAATTCTAGATAGGCACATTCAACAGGAAAATGCCATGCTTATTGAGATAACGCTGACTATTTCAAATAATGGCAACATGTACATATTCATCTTGTACGTGCAGTCCATCAATAACACTTCAGAGAAAGCTAAGTAATTCCACACTTGTCGGATGAGTGCAGAATATATCCTTCACGGTGTCAGTATGTGGGCACCGCCTCATATACTGGTAATAGTTATGTTCTTTCAGTTTACCCAATTATTCCTCCTGCGCACATTATAAATTATCTTTGTCGTGGACTTATTGTCGGGAAAGCTTCTCTGTATAGCAGCCAATATTTGCTTCGGTCGAGTATGTGAGCTCGATAAGCTAGCCACCAACTTCTCCTCGTCCAATGTCAAGCAGCCGGCGTATGCATTTCCTTCTAAATATTGTGCTTGTGGGTGGTTGTGACACCATAAACAACTTCTAACATCTATTGATTACACTTTGGGAGATAATGTCCCTTTAAACAAAACAGACATCCAATATAATCCTTTTCGACCCAGTCTCCCTTGAGCTGGTTTTGGAATTCTTTCTCTCTTTCCTTTCTTCCAAAACTTCATCATCTTCCAAACTTTGTTGAATGTAATCACGTTCTGTTGGAGGTTTCTTCTTAACGTAATTCGGTAATGTTTATAAAGCGCTGAGTAGTTGATAACAGTATCGTCATGCTAATGAAGCTTCATGCTAACAAAATATTATCGCAATACTAATGAAAATTTTCTCATATTGTTAACGAAAAATTAAATTCTGAAAAGTAATTATAAATCCTAAGGGTGAGCATGAAAGCACCGTCACCCGAACCGATCAATTTCGGCTGGTTCGGTGCGGTGATGAGAAGCCATCGGGCGGTAGTCGGTGTTGAACCTGACCAACTGATAGAGCATCAGTCAGTGGTCGAGTTTAATGCTTCAGTTTTCTCGGTGCACTGAACCGACCGAGGAACAAGTGGTGTCCATCATCTCGCCCCTGCCAGTCTACTCTTCTCCACATCTTCCTCTCCGTCACCGCCATACAGCAGCAGCAACAACTCTATCTCACTGACCCCTCCCAACTCTCCTTAGCCATATCGACGAATCCCAGCACTTAGCAGCAACAACCCTTTGCTATATTTTTGTAATTTGTTTGGAATTTTTTGAAGTGTTTGGATATTTTTCTCAAAATTACGTTGAAGGCCAGTGGTTTGGAAATGAAAGAAAAGAGAAATTAAAGAAGAGGGAAGAGAGCAGACAACAGAAGGCAACAACAAACTTTTCTAAAATTCTCCTCTTGTATCTTGACACAGAACACTTGAACTTCCTCCAGCCGCGGACAACAGACATTAGTAGCAGCAACACGGCTACGGGCTACCGACCAAAACTGACCAAAACTAATCGGTCGGTGGTTAGTTCGGGGATCGACCACCATCGAAAGGTGGTCGGTCGGCCATCTCTCCGGCGATCGGAGGCTTCAGTTTGTGCATTTTCGATCGGTTCCTACCCGAACCGACCGAATGCTCACCCCTAATAAATCCTAATTGGATGGACTAAACCATAATTCAGATGTAATAAATTCCAGTGATCTAAAGATTAGAATTAAATTTTATAAAATAATTATAAACCCTAATTGGATGAATAAATCATAGTAGCAATATGTAGATATATATACACAATGTTAGCATTATGATATTGTTTTATCAGCACTAAGGATAAAATATGTTAACATATGACAATATGCCGTTAGCATAAGGTATAAATCATAAATGGATGAAGAAATCATAATTAATATATTTTAATTTGATGAAATCAACAATATATAATAATCAATTAGTAATTAAAACATAAAAATTAAATAAAAATAATTACTAAGCCCTAATTGAAATGTAATAAATCATAATATCAATATAATTATATGTACTATGTTAACATTATGATAATTATTCGTTAGCACAATGAATACAATATGTTAACATATGATAATTGTTTCCTTAGCTGTAGCGCCCCAGTCCCGAAAGACCGTAGAAATGGACGCCACGGGGTGGGAATTAAGAAGCGGGAAAGAAATGGGGTAATTAAATTGATGACGGGGTGTTAATCCAAAAATAATTAATATTTGGAATAAAACTTAACAACTGAGTATGCAAAAGATAGGTTATGCCTTCCGAAAAATCGGACAACATAACCTTTGTAACTAGAGCGAATACCCGTTTATAGCGGCTTATAAGAGAAGAATGAAAGATGTAACAATTCAATAAGCCCTTTCATAGGCCAAATGGAAACAAATAAATAGATACCAACAATCAATTGACCCATTCATAGGCCAACAAAAGAAACAGACACCAATATGCTGAACAAATGAAGTCCTTCCATAGGTCAAAATGAATGATCAAATAGACATAACGAAAGACAGGGATTCCTCCCCTTAGAATAATTATATAGTAAAACATATGAGACATGTTTACTTAGGAAGTCAACAAATGTTCAGAATCAGTGAAGCAGAATCATATCAATAAAATACCAAGATCAGAATTCTTAGCATTTAGCAAAAGAATATCATAAGTGCGGAAGCTCAATTTTTAACAGAATACTAACAAAAATATACAATGGAAAAATATGTAAATTACAATAACCCATATCTCAGCCTCGTCAACTCCACGCACCAGCCTACTGACCTGAAAATATTTGAAAAGATTTGGGCTGAGTACTAATGCACTCAGTGGGTAAGTTCTCACAATTTAAGTTATGCAAATCATTTTGTAAAAGTAATCTATCTGTGTCCATGCATGTAGTGAAGCTTATGAGGTTTTAAAATTGAAAGCAACATAAGTTCACCAAAACATTTTATCGTGAAGCGCTTAAGAGTATAACCAATCATTGCCCGCAACCCGTACTACATCACCAACGCGTAAAGTTGAGTATGGCCAAAGTATACCCAATGAGTGTAACCAATAAGTGTTTCATTTTAGTCTCACCGACAAGGAGTAGGGCATGACGAATAATGCATGCGTACTGTAGCTACTCACATTGACACAACGCTGGTATATGAGACTCCGACAACATACAGTAGCATGTAAATATTTAACACAGATAGTCACATATGCAATTTTAACAAAGCAGATCTTAATAACTCAAAAGATACAATTTGCAAATATATAATAATATAACCCACTTTATACATACAGAAGTTCTAACAAGGATCCAACACTTAAACACGGTACTGGAGACGGAGCAACGGTCCGGAATTCCATCCCAGGTTCCCCTAGGCTAAGCTGCTCTAACCATCTCGAGATTCAATCTTTCACCTTCCTCGTAAGTCACGCAAGTCCTACAAGGATCGATCTTCGACTTAGAACGACTACTATATTTTCAGAAATTAATCTACTGTAATCCGAGCTATTGTTTAATTTTATTCTTTTCAGAAATAGATTGCGCGACTCTATAGACCTCGAATAATTCCGACGAAGAAGGAAATAAATTCCAAAATATTATTCTTAATTTACCGGGACTAACTGATTTGACAGAGGTCTCTTTCCAAAACTTGGCATTTATCCAAATTTTACCAGATCTACGCCACGACACCTTTTAACCGCTCGAAAATTACGAAAATATTCAGGGATGATACTATACATGTCAAGACTAAAGAATGAGAATTTTAGAATTTTTCGATAACACATGCTCCCGGTATAAAAATAACTGTTTTAGTTAAATAATCGAAATTATTCAAAACTCGTCCGAAAATTATGAAATTCGACGGGCATATAGGAAATATTATTGGGAACAACTTTCCAGAAGAAACTTTTTCAATTTGACGACTCGAAATAGGCGGAAATGGGTGATTACCGAAACTGATCGGTACCGGTAGCAGTTTCTGTTTTCCGGCGATTTCACCAGTTTTCGGCCACCGGATGAAAAAGTGTTCAACATATGAAACGTAGAGAACTTCAAGACACACAACATACTAAAATTTCAGCTTCAACAGAGAAGAAACGAACCGAAACGAGGCATCGAAAGGCAGCAGCTATGCAGGGGCGGTGGGCTGGCCGGCGACGGTGGCCGGAATCCGGCGGAAGATCCGGCAGTCTGCTGCCGGCGGGCGGCAGCTACTGGGGTGGCTCCTCCCGTGCTCCCTTAACCCGAACTCGCCCTGCCTCGAATTTCTCTAGAAGCTGCTCGGCATTTCGATTTTGAGAATGAATGAAAAAAATGAAACCTTAACTTCCTATTTACAGAGGAAAAATAAATAAGATAATCATGAATAAAAGAAAGAGGATAATGATGAAAAAAGAATAGGATAATTACAAATAAGATAATATTTTGAAAAAGAGGATAATGATGGATGTGCCTTTTTCTATTAAATCTATTATTTTCCAACTTGAAGTTGTGCCAAGAGTTCATTTGAACTCGAAACAGGAAAATTCAAAGTTTGGCACGATGCTCGAAACTTTTTCTATCAATCCGAAAAAAATATTAAAACATATTTTTAAAGCAATTTTTTGACCAAATTAAATTTAACAGATTTCTCTGGCCGCGCTTTTCCTTTATTTGAATTATTTAAGGACTCAACTTAGTTTCTAACTTACCAGAGGGTAACATAAGTTGAATAAAATCTTTTAAAATATTTCGGGGTATTACATTAGCATACGCTATATAATGCTGACGAACCATTATTAAAATCTAATGGGTAAAAAATGTATATTTTATATTTTTGTCTATATTTATTTGCACAAACATATCCATAACTAATCTTAAATTAAAGAACATGAAAAGAACTTTAATTTGATATATTATTTGCGTTGATCCGATTAGAAACGAATGAGATATGATCATTTAAAATTTTTAAGATTTTTTTAAAAAAGTGACGCTATCAGCTTTTTTATAAGGATTTGACAACTATACCCCCGTCTTCTTCTTTTTTGCCTTGACTTTGGCATTAAATCTTAACCATTAAAATCATCTGGTAGGATGACATAAGACGGGTTCCTAGTTCCGACACCAGAATAAGGTGTATTTTTGATCCACTCCATATATATATATATATATAGGGAAAGGATCAAATAGGAACCAAATTCCCCCGTGAGAACCTAGGAACCAATCCTAACTTTAGATTTGATTAGATCTAATGACCATAATTTAGTCAAAGTTTTAGTCAAAGTAGGGTGACAAACTTGTAATATTTGAGAACTTAATGAAGGCGGGGTTATTTTCATAATTTAGAAATTAGGTTATATTTTTTCGGATTTTGGGCCCAATTCTCGGAATTAAATAGACAACGCTTTAAAACCGTTGTATTTTCTGGCGTTGTATTAATATTTTAACATGAAAGATTTATATTGCTAACATCAACAGATTTTGTTGTTAACATGAGGTAGACTCATATTGCTAACTTGACGAGATCATAATATTAAATTGACGCGTATTAAACACCACACATATAATATTGGACCACATTTAAAATAATATTGTGTAACATCATTCATACATACAACATATTGCTAATATGTTAGAGAATATACACACTGCTAATATGTTAGAGAATATACACACTGCTAATATGTGACTAATAATTTGCTAATATGTTAGTAACATGTTGCTAATATGTGAATAATGATATGCTAGTATGCCTTAAATTCTCAAATATTACAAGTTTTCAAAATAATATTAAGCATTGATAAAATTATAATTGTTTATGAACTTAACTATATATAGCTCATACTTTAACTATTTTCTCATGAAAGCAACTTAAAATTCAAAGTCGTGCATAAAAAATTTCATGTTAGCAACATAAACACAAGATATGAGCAATATTGTGATATCATATTAGCAAATGTCTGAGAGCTACGAGTTGAATATACGTGATTTTTTTTTTTGTATTTTTCATCAATTTTTGCTCAAATAAACATATGAACTATGGATCTTAAATGAAAGAGTATGAAAAAAATCTTTAAGTTATGATTATTTAAAGTTTTTAAGAATTTTTTAAAAGATGATGAAATCACTTTATAAAAAAAATCTGGAATTACCCCTTATGTTTCGAATTTTACATATTTACAATTATGTCACCGCCTTTTTATCCGCCATGTCATCAAAATCCTTGAATTTGATTGGTTCCTAGGTTCTCACGGGGGGATTGATTCCTATTTGAACCCACCCCTATATATATATATGTGTGTGTGTGTGTGCGCGCGCGCGCGCCTAGAGTACATGATCATAGACAACTGATATATATTTTTTGACCAAGAAAGGCATTAATAAAGAATACAACGTTATTTGGCACATAAATTGCTGACCACTGAGCATACTCTCTAGTAATTCATCCTCGATAAGAGTCTATCAAAGGAGTGCATAAGACAATATCACTCTGAGACATATGTCTTCAAGCAAGTTCTGCAGTGTCATGTCCTCCTATACCAAGTTAACTCTGAGTTAGTAGAGTGCAAAATGCAGGAAATCAATCGAACTATTTATCATTCACAAGATACATGCATTACTGGATCGTATAATCTGAGTAGCATACCTCAAGCAATGAAGATCGTTGCTGCAAATTATCCTGTAGAGCATGTAGGTAACAGCTTGCGGTAGAAAAGCTTTGCGACTGCATTCAATACATTCTACCAATAGTCACCACAAGAGCAAGATCCATCCTGAAAATGATGGTAACGGATAGGATCTCTAATGATGATGTGCCTATTCTCCACCTTCGCCAAAAGCTTTGCAAAAACATGGCAGTCACCACATATTCTGAGATTTTTTCTAATTCTTACTGCCTTCCCTTTTGGCAAGCTCATAATACCAAAAACAATTGCCAGTTTCTCACTGTGGTAAGCAAGTGAGTTCTCCATCTGCTCTCCTTCAACATCTTGAAATACAAAATTTGTGTCTGGCACATAACCCTCCTCCTTTAATTTCCAAATGATCTGGCTTAATGCTTGATGAATAGCATTTATCTGCGGATGAGCTTTGTCACCCAATAAGAAAGCATGAACTTGCTTATTTATCTCGATCCAACTACATCCAGGTTCTTTCTTAATCCCTCTATCCTTCATGAGTCCCCTCAGTTTTTCAACATCTTCCCATCTCTGACTGTTAGCATAGATATTAGATAGAAGTGTGTATGTTCCTGCATCATGGGGATCCAAGCTCAAAACTTTTTTGGCTGCATACTCAGCTAGATCCATATTTCGATGAACTCTACATGAACCGAGTAAAGTTCTCCATGTGACAACATCTGGTTCGCATTTCATTTCATGAATTAGTTTCATAGCTTCATCAAGCTTCCCTGCTCTTCCAAGAAGATCAATCATGCAGCCATAATGCTCCCTTCCAGGATCAACTCCAAAAAGCATCTTCATTGACCCAAAGTAATACTGCCCATCGTTCACTAGTCCAGAATGGCTGCAAGCAAACAGAACTCCCAAAATTGTAATGTAATTTGGCTTGATTCCTGATGTTCTCATTGCCTCAAATAAATCTATAGCTTTCTGGCTGTAACCATTTTGGGCAAGGCCTATTATCATGGTGCTCCAAGAGATAACATCTTTTACATCCATTCGAGAGAAGACAGAGTTAGCATCTTCCAAACTGCCACACTTACAATACATGTCTAGAAGGGCGTTGTTAAGAACCAAGTCTCGATCAAACTTGATTACATGAACATGGACTTGTCTCCCCAACTCCAATAGTGCTAAACTAGTGCAACCACGCAGAACACTTGTTAGAGTTGACTGATCAGCCCAGAAACCAGATCTCTTCATTCTGATAAAGAGATTGAGGGATTCATCTCCATCACTGTTCTGGGCAAACCCACCAATAATGGAGTTCCAGACCACCAGATCTGACGTTACCATCTCATCGAATATGTTAAGTGCTGCTTTCAGTTCACCCCATTTGCAGTAACTATCAATTAAAGCGCTTCTTACGAAAACATCCAACTCCAAACCAACCTTGATTATACAACATTGAAGTTGTTTCAGGGTTGAAATATCCTCAGAGGCTCTCAGAACTGAAGAATATGTGTACATGTTTGGACTAACGCCATCTCTAAGCATCATGATCAACAATCGCAAGGCCTTATACTTACACTCAGAATTAGAGTAGACAGCAATCATAGTTGTCCAGGACACAACATTTCTCTCGGGCATTTGATCAAACAAGAATTGTGCTTCATGTAGCAAATTAAATTTCACATACATGTTTAGAAGTGTGTTTATAAGGAAAGTTTTGGGTTCATAGCCATTTGAGAAAACATGCTGGTGGACTTGCTTTCCTTCTTTAATAGCTCTATGGGATATGCAACACTTGATGAGCTCTGCATAGGTGATTGAGTCTGCCCATAGCTTATGTTTTTGCATAGAGTCCAATGCTTTCATTGCCTTGGGAATATCCTTCTGATAGCAATATGTGGTGAACTCGTTCACTATATCCCGGTGATCAGTCGAAAATGTACCAGGTCTAGTCCTCCATGCAGATACCTCCACAGAATAGAACCTTGGGAGCTGAAGAAATAAGCCTAATACTGATATGGGGAAGGAAGTCTGCAACGTGACAGTGACACTATAGCATTTGAATCTTGACATGGGTTTCGTGGCTAAAAACTGAACTGCATCAAAATCTTAAGTACAACATCTTCAATCTGCATATAATCCTTCGTTATATTAGTTTCTCAACACCTCAAGTCCTTAAAAAGGCAACAAATTACAAACTAAGAAGACACCAACATTCACAAGACAAAAGATCATGCTAGCTGTGAGTTCCAACATAGGGCTTATATGTTAAAGAATTAGACATTACAAGCTGTTACATAAGATTAAGCCCAATAATAGTGATATATTCAGGGTTTATCTTATTAGACTTTCATAATCAAGTATTTTTAGTCAACAAATAGACTAATATACTGCTTGTTAGTTCAACATGCATGAGAGTTTTTAAGCTCAATAAAATAAATTACACACAAATGCTTCATATCAGATTACATCTGAAAAATGAAAATTAGCAATCAGATTACATCTGAATAACATTAAAGATGATCGTTTTAAAGTTGAAATGAAATCAGGATTGGTAAAGATAAGGGAATCAAAACAAACTTTGAAAATTTAATATCAAGCTGCGTTTCATCAGTTGATAAGAAATAATAAGGTGACTGAACCAAGAAGAATACAATGCACATTGTGGGTATGGAAGAAATCTCCAAGTGGGTACCTCAACTATTACTGCCAATAACATAAGTGAACAATCCATGTAGAATTCAACAACTCAATGCATAATACATTGAATTTTGCTATAATGATACAGGAGGCACAAGCTCGCAGGATTGAGGCAGTTACATTAAAATCGAGGATATAAATAGTTGAAGGCTTATTACCGTATTATCTAATGATATCTTATCGGAAATAACAATATCCATGAAGTTATGTTAGGCGGGCCTAATAAGAATAATAAAATGACAAGTAGCATAACTATAGAAGACAGCAGCACACAAGATAAATATGACATTCAGCAACTACATGGCAGAATTCGATGAAAATAAATTTAAGAATCAGCTTAACCAAGGATGCAGAAACAAAAGCAAGTCTACATGAAACATTGAGTATTGACTACCGAATTGTTGCTACAACTACAAGATAAGAAAATTAGCAGAGCTAGTCCTACAAAGTAAAAAATAGCAGATTTGATATTCTTATGTATTTCATATTACATCAGAAATTTCAATGAACTCATTTAAAATAGAGCATTTCCATGTGACAGGAATCGCCATACAGGTACACATACAACAGTTTCTATCTTACAGAGTCATTTAAGACAATTTGGGAGTTCTTGAATTTAAAATCTCAGGTATTTCGGAAAATAATGGGGCAAAAGGAACATAGAAGAATCTTTATGCTAGCAAATATATCTCATGAGAGCGCAGAACCAGATGCAATCAACCTTAAAATCTACATTGAAGTCGGCATCAATCCATTTTTACATAAAAGATAAGTTCCCAAATCTAAACCTCTATTCTAATAAGCCATAGTTGAATATCATAAGAACCGAGTATTACTCTATACAAATAGCTGAATAGCCTCACATTTCATCTTCTGTCAGAAGAAAAACTATGCAAAATTCCAAAATAAAATGAAGCTCTCAACAGAAAAGGTAAATTATTACTCAAATATATGCTGAATAATCACGGCATTTCTGTAAACTCAGATCACGGACATACAACACTGAAGTAATCTAAAACAATAAGAATATTGTATGGTAAGAGTAGAGACTGCCTGCCACAAGGCCTACAACTAAGATGACTAGTACATGCTCAAGCCAAGAAGATTAGTTACCTTTACACCCCTAAAGTGAAAATTTCTTTTAAACCAGTCAGTCCCGAATATTCAATTAAATATTCTCTAAACCAAAATTGAAAAATAAAAAAACATATAAGGGAAAACAAACAAAAGCTCAAGTATTAAAATATCACAATATCCAATTATAGGAGCACGCAATTAAGTATTCATATACCAATTCACCAAACTAAAGCTCAATACAACTTATGAAGAAACATAGAACTGCTCCCAGCCTCACAATGGGAGCCCCAACAAAAAAATAAGTATGCCTACCATAACAGAAGTAAATAGTCCAAAAGAGCGATTATTAACTCCTTAAATAATAGGCCCACCACCTACCCAAAGCAAAAACAAAAGAAAGAAAGAGCCAAATTAAATACTTGTTCATTGGGGGCAACTGGAAGAATGTCAAAGTATAAACAATTTATCCAAAAGTTCAGCACAAAGAAGCAATAGATTGTTTCCAATCACATTGATAAAATAGGCATATCAGAAGAGTTGCACTATATGAAACCTTATCTCTTAGAACTGTCACCAAGAAAAAAAAATAAAGGACCTGAAATTCAGACTACAAATTTATGATGTGAAAGTAAAACTCATAACAAGAATCGATGAACTGATTACCGTTTTACATAAACTCCAAACAGGCCAGTGTCTTTGTAGTTGCCATTGAAATCCATCATGGTCAATGCTATTTCATTGATCACAACCCTCTGTGCAAGCTCAGAACTGCATGAGAGATTGAAAAGCAATTTGATGACAAGTTTGAAAATAGTTTCTTCACTTCCCTAGTTCAACAAATTATTCATGCTTAACAACACCGAGAAGAAACAACCTACAATGGAAGCCACAATGATATCATGAGAGCTAATGTGACATATAAGAAAATTATATATCAACAACAAGCAATACTGCTAACAAAACTAGTTGGATTCCCATGAAGAAAAGTCCAATGATAGACTGATTACTGTTTCGGGAACAGTGTAGTGAGTGGACATGTAGTTTTTTTATATCTTCTTTGCCAATTTTTTTGGATATTTTCAGCAAGTCCAAGTAGTGTCCTACCTACAATTAGATAATCAAAGATAACTTCTTTTGTTTGTTCTTCCACGGTTCTACCTACAATTAGATATGATAAAGAAAAAACTGAACATGGTAATGAGAAGAATCAGAAGAGTTTCCATGTATACTTGCAACAAAAGATGCAATAGAAGATGATTTTTTTTTTAATAAATGGAGAGGAAGACAGTAAGCAACTTTTGAGAATTGAAGGTGTGCTTTCCATGGAAATAGTCATCGATTTATATGACCACCATTTTGCATAGCAACTTTAACTTGGAAGTAATGGATAAAGTATGAAGCGATCTTCTAACTGTTTCTATTTAGAATTTAAAAGAAAATTTAAGAGTGTCTGACTTTAGTATAATTATGGACCAAGAATGAGACTTACCTATGATTTTTATTTTGATTCATAACTCCCTATCACTTATTATCCCTACAAGCTATGCATAGAAGACATGAATTTCCTATTTCTGAGAACATGATGGTTAAAATAAATAAAACTAAAGTTTACGTGTCAAAGAACATATAACTAAAAGCATATAATTTTTTGCGCAGAAACCTAAAGGAGGTGCAACTATTTCCTGAACTTATAGTTCGAAGTAATCATTCAGCAAGACAAACATATGAAAGTTCAAGGACAGCGAAAACCATACCATCTTCACAATTTTGTTACAATCAAAATAGGATTTCCAAGCTATCAAGTGGTGGGCAAGGTATCTGTAGCAGACCCAACCAAAGACGTTTTATCCTGTACCAGTTCGGGAGCAGTGTAGCTTATTAATGGTTGTGAGGGAAGGGTAGAATCTTCTACAGCGTGTTCCTATTGACAAAGCAAGTTAAGAGTTCAATATCATGAATAATTCAAATTTGCATTAATCAAGAATGCCTCCAAAGCAAAAACAAAGAAACAACTACTCGTAGAGCACTATTAATTCAAGAGAAAAAACTGACTCAAGTGCCTAATAGCATAGAGAGTACTCTCAGGAAATGCATAGAGATTTCTTTGCGACCTCTGGTATAGCATTTTTAATATATGCTGAAGCAGATTTTGTCTTTAAAGCTATCTATTGAACACATAAGAATTTCATAATGCAACTGGTGACAGAAACTGCAATTAAATTTATTCTGAAAATTATTACCTTAGTCATATTTTTTAAGTATTTTACAAATATAAAGTCAAGAAACAAATTAGAATTGAGGTCTCAAATTCTTCCCACGTCTCCACTTTGAGCCTCATCACCTCTAAGAGACATTCACATTGACAATAGAAATTCAGAGCTCACAACACTTATGAATAACTAATCTGAATTGACACATTACAGGTACTTAATGTCACATTAGTTTGCTTGACTTCACTGAAATCTGATTCACATCATATTCTAGGATATTAGATAAATACTAACATATTACACAGTCTTTTATTCTCTTTTCCAATCCAACATATGCAATATCTTTGAGGTAATAGCTTTAAGATTTGAGAAAAAAAAATCATTACCTCAGGTGATATAGCCCAGTGGAAAGGCGTACATTATTGTGGAGGAAATCCAATGTCTTTGCAATCTGAAGCAGGCCATGTTTAATCTCCAATATTCCGCTTTCCTGTAGCGGATATAGTTGATAAATTCAAACTCACAATGAGTAAAATGAATTGCACAAGATTTTACGAACACGGTTCCTAAATTGCAATTATAATTTAACCACCAAATTGGGATTATACAATAAATCAGAATAGCATCATTATCAATATATATATATATATATAAAAGAAAAAAAAAGAATGGCATTGTGTAAGAGCTTATTTCTACATCAAAATCAAGTTATCGACTACTCTCCAGAAATAGTAGTAGACAGGTGTCTACTCAGTACAACAATCCCTAATTCCAGATAAATTAAAAGAAAAAAAAGGCGTAAGATTCCGCTGAAACTCACAAACAAACATGCAGGTAATAACTTATCCATCAATAGAGGTGTTACCGCCGCTTCTGTCAGTATTACTTCAATCCAATCTAAATTCACAAAACTTCAATCCATTACACACACTAAATCGAGTATCTACTTCATCTGGAAATTTAGAAATATTGTTTATCTAGATGGAGAGAGAAAGGAGGTGAAGGGATAAACGAGAGAGAGGGGAGAGTCGTTTTACAAGCTTTCAAACTGATATATTCAACGGTGATTCTATTTATACCACCCATCTTTCTTTTCACACCATAATTATTTCATACATCAAAAAAAAAATTGATTTTTTCTTTACGCACCACACTAAAAGACTATTATATTCCTTAATTTTAAAAAATAATAAATTAGAATTTAACTTTAATTTAAAAAAAAAAAACAAAAAAAATTAATTAGAATAGTTTTCTCTTTCCTCCCACATCTCGCCGCCTCCACCTGCACAGCCTCCCGCCGCCGCTGCCCCTTCTTCCAAATAATTCTATTCTTGAGGCCGCCACAATTGGGACTATGATCTTCTATTGTGCAAATAATCACAGCACCTCATACTATGCACCTTTTCTACCAAACCGTGTGTCGTTTGACATAGTTTTTTTTTGGCAAAACATATTCTTAGGTCCCTATACTTTTATGTTTTGTTTCGATTGGTCTCTATACAATTTTTTTAATTTCGTAGGTCCTTCTACTTCCCTAATATATTTTCTCAAGTCCTTGTACATTTTTGTTTTGTTTTGAGAGATCCTTCTACAAATTTTTTATTTTAATAGGTCCTTCTACTTCTACATTTGATATTATTAAGTCCTTATTTAATTGAACTATCAAAGTAATTAACTTTTTTGTTATTTAACCTAACCAATTTACTAAAAAAGAAATACTAATGAAGCTTTGATGAAATAATTAAAAAATATATCAAAATCTAAATTGAACACATGATCATCTAAAAAAAACGCATGTAAAATATATTATGACAGTGAAGAAATAGAGAGACGAAAAATAGTAAAACTATTATAAATTATTTACAATTGCTTTGTATTTTTTTAATGCATGTTTAAATTCAAGGAAATATTAAATATTCTTGAATTCATTGAATACAACTCATTCTATTGGTACGTCATACATATTTACATTCATTGAAAGCTTCTTCTTTTTTATTTAACAATAAATTAGCTCCAAAATTCCAAAAATTAAGATGTTTGAATTCTCAAATGCAATAAATATTTCATTTATATAAACTTTGATCGATTATATGCACATCTTGACAATAATAACTTTATTTTAAATATATTACTACATCAACTCACATATTATAAATTATATATATATATATATATGCATAAATAAATAATATAAAAAAATATATAAATAACTAAAATATTATTTAAAATAATGAAAAAGTTAACCACTTTTTTTGTTCCATTGAATAAGGACTTGGTGATATCGAACATAAAAATAGAAGGACTTATTGAAATAAAAAAATTGTATAAAGACCTATCAAAATTAAATATAAAAGTACGGGGACTTGAGAAAATGAATTATCAAAGTAAGAAGGATCCAGTAAAATAAAAAAATAGTACAAGGACCTAACGAAATAAAACATGAAAGTACATGGACCTTAGAATGTGTTTCATCTTTTTTTTTTCATTTTAATTTCATTTTTCTAAAAGCTACTATTAAATTTTAATAATTAAATAATAAATTTATCTAGAAATTAAAATGAATGACAAATCATAATTACTGTATAACCAGTCATCAAATAAATGATGAATTAACTTATAAAATAATAATAAACCCTACTTATTAAAAAATCAATAATAATAAAAATAATTAGCTAAATTAGCAGTTTTTTGCCCTTTCTTTCATAAATATAGTTTATTATTATCTTTCATTTTTTATATTTACCTTTTAGATAATTCATCATTTGTTTGATGATTGGTTATATAATAATTATGATTTGTCATTAATTTTAATTTATAGATATGGTTATTATTTAATTATTGAAATTTAATAGTATCTTTTAGAAAAAATGAAAAATAAAAAAAATCATGCCAAACGACCCAGTTTTAGACAGGAAACATGCACAGTATGAGATGTTGTGATGCTTGCACTGTAGAGGATCACAATCCCCACAATTGACTACGGATTTGGAAATTCTTTACCCCTAAAACATGCTCCGTTTTTCTCGCTTCGCTTGCACCATTCAAAGATTTTAATTTCTCTTCCAAACTAATGTGAAAAATCAGGCCTTTTCCGGAGAAATTGAGGAATTTTTGGAAATGGATTGTTACTTTGTTTTCGTAAATTCGAAAGGCATATTCTGATTGATAAATACATAGAGTAGAGGAAACTCAGTATATTTTGTTCAATTTTTGAGATAAATGTCTGAATTGGTGGCGCGAACTGGCCGGCAACAGCAGCGCTACGAGGATGGTTACCGTCTCATTGCAACAGCATCCGCAGTTTACATGAACAGGTTCAAAAACTATTTTTCGAATGACACATTGGTGAATAAATAGTTTTCGAATCTATTCATGGATGTTTGGAAATAAATTTTCGAATCATTATTCGGAAACAAATATTCGAATCATGCATTGTCCATTCGAAAAATAATTTTCGGATCTATGTGAAGGGATTCGAACTGAATTTTTCGAATCCATTTCCAACGATAGATTTTCAATGGAGCAATTTTTTGGGATAAAATTTTCTGAGGGTCGCCGTCGGAATCTGCATAAATGGATGGTGGTCGTCGATGGTGGTCGCCGGAAATAAATGGACGGTGGCCATCAATGGTGGTCGCCGGAACCTGCATATATTTCACAAGGAGGAGGCAATGGCGTGGAGAAGCCGGCGGCGCAGCTTGAGAAGAAGAAGATACATGTTTTTTTTCTTTTTTTTTTAAATAAAGTTTTTTTAATTAAAAAGAATATTTAAGTAAATTAATAATTATTTATTTTTTAAATTAAATTTATTAGTGGTGTGTAAAGAAAATTCAGTGGTGCATTTAGAATCACCCTATATTTAAAACTCAGTTGTGTGACAAACCAACATAGAGTTTTAAATCCAATTCAGAAGTGTTTTCCGCAAACTTCTTGATGAGATATTGGAATTCGAGGTCTCTTCAATGGCCCCCTTTTTTGTTGTTGTTGAAAAATTAATGAAATGTTTTATTTTATATATTTCATGACACTATGGTTGGTGATCGCCGTAAATCGTAACTTAATCAGTTAAATCTAAATATTATTAATTTAATTAAATAAAAAGAATAATATTTATATATATATATATATTAAAGTAAAATCGTAGGGATAAAATTATCATAAAAATAAATCAATTAAAACTCTGTTAAAAGAGAATTGTTTGCCAAAAATTATTGTAACTAGATTTGTGGTGCAGTTGGTTGAGGAGTGCCATTGCACTTGCTAGCATGAGGGTTTGGTTATCCATTCATGTTTTTAAATTTGCGCTCACTCAAATTTTAAACTTTTAACATTTTAGACTTTCTAAAAAAAAAAAAAAAAAAAAGCAAAACATTCATAAATAACAATTAACAAACATTTCACATCTTTAATTATTTAAATTTTCTAAATAAAAAATATCATTAAAACTTAATAAAATGTCAATTGAAAATATTTATATTTTTATTTTTTTAAGTACACTACTGTATATCTATGTTGTAAACATTCATATTTTTATTTTTTTAAAATAAAAAAATATCACCAAAACATGCATAGATAACAATTAACAACAATTCACATCTTTAATTTTTATATTTTTAAATATAAAATATCACCAAAACATAACAAAATATGTCCATGAAAAATATTTAAATTTTATTTTTTTAATTCTAATACTACCCATGGTGCGAACATTCGTATTTTTAACTTTTTAGATTTTGTTAACCTAAACCATCGATCGCCAAAACATGAATAGATAACAATTAACAATCATTCACATTTATAATTTTTGAGATTTTCTAAAAAAATCACCAATACATAACAAAATGTCCATCGAAAATATTTGAATTTTCAATTTATTTTAATTCTAATACTACTTTTGGTGTAATCAAATTACTTATTATATAATTAATGTGGATTTTGAATGGTAGCCATTTAATTTTAATTTTTTTAATTATAATATCACTCATGGTGTAAGTGCGCACCTCGATAGCATGAGACATATGCATATAACTTATTGACATTGTTTATTTTCTAAATGTCAAAATAATAAGATAACAATTATTCATAAATATGATATTAGTTTTTTTAATTAATAGAATTTGTAAAATTAATACAATTACTCTAAATAATATAATAAATTAATATTATCTACAAACCCTTCAAAAGTGATGACGTTAGTATATATATATATATATATATATATATATATATATATATATCAGAGTTCAAATAGGAACACAGATCCTGTGTAGGAAATAGGAATGCATATTAGCCATAGGATTTGAGTTTTTTAACGGTCAAGATTCGGTATTAATAAAGAGGACTAGTTTGCAATTTGTAATTAACTTAATTGGTGAAGGGTTATACTTGTAATTGACATTTTTATGTCCATATCCAATCCCACGATTTTAGGAATTTACCATAATCCTTTATTTTCGATTATGGGGGCTTTTAATTATTTGGACGGTTTTTTCCCAATTTTAATGCAACAAGATTATTCCCATAATGAGTCAACTAACACAAGATGGTTTCCCCTAATCCAATAAATGCGTTTCGGATTAAAGATTAAAAAACGTTGGTTTTGTTTATTAGGCATGGGAGGATGAAGCGCTTTATTCATTATTGTCAGACTTTCGCTATCCGCCATATTATTATTTGCTAACTAATGAAATGAGATTTACTAATTCAGAACTTTAATGTAAGAGTTGAACTTTAATTGTCAAATAACAAGTGACTTTATTCAGATTATCGAAGTTTTGTGTATATGTTAGCAAATTGTTCAGCTATAACTAGCAATTTTTTTACTACCACGAACAAAAACTACTTCATCAATCCTTGTCTAATTAACTATCCAACTCCTTCATTATTGTTGTTAAAATCTCTCTGATTATATACTTGGAATTAATTATATGCGATTAATTTTATTTTGGACTCTAGCTAGCGCCAATTATTTGCCTTCTTTATGTTTATAATATTTCGACTTTGTTTTAAGTATTGTCTACAAGATTAAAGAAAATAGATTAAATTTTAGAATACCCCATATATATGACTTAATTTTAAGGGTTTTAAATGTATGTAAAGTAGTATAATTAACTAACAAAAAAAAAACAAATTTTAAATTCGTAAATATCTGGGTCAAATTTGCACAGAATAACAGAAATTGTAAGCTATAGTGGTATCACAAGCAAACAGAATATATGCTATTATGCATGGGTTGATATTTTTGATCTTATGACAGGCAAGTGCCGTTGTGAGTATGTGAGTTAATTCACTGTCACACATTCGCTATTCGCAATATATTGTTTGCTACCTACTACAATATTGCTTGCTAACTCAATTATTTTTCACACATGCATTTTTGCGACATCGCAATGCAAGTTATTTAAATGTCATTCAGTTGATATTCAAAATATATATTTTTTTTAATTGTCAATTTTCGATCATATAATCACCATTTGCTAACTATTACTTGCTAAGTATTCGTCTCTTTTTAATAAAATGCCAGGCAAGTGCTATTCCCAAAATATAATTTGCTAGCGTTTTCAATATTTATTGCTAATTCATCTATTTTTCACGCATGAATTGTTCCAGGGTCTCATTGTGACTATGTGAGTAAATTAACTGTCAGACTTTCGCTATTTATAATATATTGTTTGCTAACTACTACATTATTATTTGATAATTCAGTTTTTTTCCACGCATGCATTTTTTGCTAGATCGCAATGTAATTTGTTTAAATGTCAGTCAGATGATATCCAAAGTATTTTCTTTGCTTCGTATTGGAATTTCGTTTGCGAGTTCATTTCATTTTTCACAAATTCATTGAACGATTTCTCACTTTGAGTTTGTTATTTAATTACATGTCAGTCAGGTTCTATTCAATATATATTTGTTTGCTAACTACTTATGATTTTTTTTTATCATTCACATTGATTTTTCAGTTATGAATAAATGTAAAACAATTATTCAAAGTTTAACATAATCTATAATACATCACATAATCATCAATCTGGAAAAACTCAAAACGCAGTTAGGAACCTAGATTGTGTCAAAATCGAATTATGCTTTATACTAGAGATTCCTCATAATAATGACTTCAATGTCTCTTGCATATTTTTGTTGCTTGCTCCTCGTGACGTGATCCCCTGGATGCCTCCCACCTACATAAACAAACAATCAAAATATGGGAAACAGGAAGAAACAAATCAACAATTTTCAAACCCAGCCAAACACTATAGAATCAAATTCTCATTTTTTGCTAACTGATACCCACATATTTCAAAACACGAAAATAATGAAATCTCAAGCAACAATTTTTGCTAAATATAACACAATAATATGCTAACGATAACCAAATTAATTGATATCCCTGTTTAAAAAAAGTTATAAAGACAAATACTCTTATGTAGACTGCTTCAAATTGTAGCCCTTGTTTAATTAAATAACCTAGGCAACAGATTCAGTTTCATTTGCTATAAACATCCATAGATTTGCTAATAAAAATCATGTATGTCTGCTACATGTGAACAAACAAAAAAACAGTGCTAACATTAAAAAACTTTAATATGTTAACGATAACTAAATAAATTGCTATCCATGCATAAGAAAAGCAAGGAAAGAAGAATGCTATCAATTTCAACATCATTTGCTAACACAACAATTTAGTTTGCAAACACTGTCCAATATATTTGCAATCATTAACCAAATAAAACTGCAATATGATACTATAATTCATAATTTTGATAATTTCAACACACGAAAACAATGAAATCTCAAGCAACAATATTCGCTAAACATAACACATTAATATGCTAACGATAACCAAATTAATTGTTATCCATGCATAAGAAAAGCTAGCAAACAAAAATGCTATCAATTTCAACATCATTTGCTAATACAACAATTTAGTTTGCTATTATTGTCCAATATATTTGCAATCTTTAACCAAATAAAACTGCAATCTGCTACTAACATTCACAATTTTGATAATTTCAAAACACGAAAATAATGAAATCTCAAGCAATAATATTTGCTAAATATAACACGAAAATTGTATACCTATTACATCTGTTTGTTGCTTGCTCCTCGTGACGTGATCACCTGGATGCCTCCCACCTACATAAACAAACAATCAAAAGATGGGAAACAGGAAGAAACAAATCAACAATTTTCAAATTCTCATTTTTTACTAACCGACACCCACATATTTCAAAACACGAAAATAATGAAATCTCAAGCAACAATTTTTGCTAAATATAACACAATAATATGCTAACGATAACCAAATTAATTGCTATCCCTGTTTAAAAAAAGGTATAAAGACAAATACTCTTTTGCAGACTGCTTCAAATTGTAGCACTTGTTTAATTAAATAACTTTGGCAACAGATTCAGTTTTATTTGCTATAAACATCCATATATTTGCTAATAAAGATCCTATATGTTTGCTATATGTCATGAAACAAAAAAACAGTGCTAACATTCAAAAACTTTAATATGTTAACAATAACCAAATAAATTGTTATCCATGCATAAGAAAAGCAAGGAAATAAGAATGCTATCAATTTCAACATCATTTGCTAACACAACAATTTAGTTTGCAAACACTGTCCAATATATTTGCAATCATTAACCAAATAAAACTGCAATATGCTACTATAATTCATAATTTTGATAATTTCAACACACGAAACGAATGAAATCTCCAGCAACTATATTTGCTAAATATAAAACGTTAACATTCTAACGATAACGAAATTAATTGCTATCCATGCATAAGAAAAGCTAGCAAACAAGAATGCTATCAATTTCAACATCATTTGTTAATACAACAATTTAGTTTGCTATTACTGTCCAATATATTTGCAATCTTTAACCAAATAAAACTGCAATCTGCTACTAACATTCATAATTTTGATAATTTCAAAACACGAAAAGAATGAAATCTCAAGCAACAATATTTGCTAAATATAACACATTAATATGCTAACGATAATCAAATTAATTGCTATCTCTGCATATAAAAAGCTAGCAAACAAATAAGACTCAACAACCTTCTTCAAATTTTAGCACTTTTTAATTTAATTTGCTATTCCTGTTCGAACAAAATAAACAAATAATTCCCTTATGTGGTCTGCTTCGAATTGTAGCACTTTTTCAGCAAATAAATTAGCAAGCATATCCAGAATTATTTTCTATAAACATTTCATAAATCTGCTAATAAATAGAATAATGTTTGAAACATGTCTTCAAAAATATTACAATGCTATCAGTTTCAATAAAATTTGCTAATATAACACGGTAATATGCTACTAATGTCTAAATTAAATGTTGTAAACAAATTCGTAGAATTATTCATAGTTTCAAGCACTTTTCATTAAAAAAACCCATGGGAAACATGCATCTGCGAACCGCCAAAAAAATACAGCAAAAAACCAGAAGAACCAAAATCAAATCTCGTCACTTTTCTCTGTAAAAAACAGTGCAAAACAAAAAAAAAACCACCCGATGCAGAAACACACAAAAAGACAACTGTTAGCAACCAAAGTGACAGAAAAAAAAAATCACGAACTAAAACCTGGGTTACTTCTCCAACCAACAAAAAAGAAATCCAACCAACCCCACCAGGATTCGTACTGTTAATTAATCATAGTTTAAAGATCTTTTCAGTAACAAAAAACCCATCATATTCCTGTATTTTCAACTGTAAAAAAACAACATCAAAATCCATAACCAACATCAAAAGTACAAAGCAAGAAAACAATCCAAGCAAGAACACACAAAAAATTACGATTGATAGCAAACAAAGTGATAGGAAAATAAAGGAAAATCGAACTAAAACCCGGGGTTCGCCTCGTTGCAGCGCCGCCGGACATCCTCCAGTTGCTGTTAACGTCGCCGCGGTCGCCGTTTGGGTGTATTGGTTGACAGAGAAAATTCGTATGCTCAAAGTTCTATCAAAACCCTAGATTTTTTACATATTAAACCAAAGGAATTCGAAATCTACAAAAATTTCATAGATTTGGGCGGTTTCCATAGAAGAAACGCTTGATTTACGGGATTTTATTTTTTACCCCTTTTACCCCTTGTTATCCAAAAGTATTGAATTACAATGAAAAAATTGCTATTTAACCCCTAAAATCCTAATTGAATCTGAACCGTTTATATTTTGTTGATCTATGGTTTTAAATTTGTTCCTATTTCCTACATAGGAGGGTGGTAAACACTTTAACCCACCCCTATATATATATATATATATATATATATATATATATATATATCACACACACACAAATATATGTGTGTGTGTGTGATAATTAAATGTAATGATAGAAAATTCAATTAGCTTAAATTTTTCAGGAATTTGAAAATTTGATGTCAACAATTAAACACATATTATTATTATTATTATTATTATTATTATTATTATTATTATTATTATTATTATTATTATATTGTGGCATGAAATCTATTTATTTAAATTTATGTGTGGTTGCATAAAATATATTTAATATGCTAAATATATAAAATAAATAAATTATTCAATTTTATCTACTGAAAAATAACATTACTATGTGGTACGTGTTCATACGCAGTAAATGTATATAAATCTCCAATTATTCATACGCAGTAATCATACGCAGTAAATGTAATTGAATAAATAAATTATTCAATTAAAAGCATAAAAAAAAATATTTAAACCGTGTTTATGAATATATTTGAAAAGGTACAAAGACGATGTTATAAATATATATATATATATATTGTAAACTATCATTTGGTAAAGTTATAATTATTTCTTATTATATACTAATACTATTACAATCAACTTTCCAACATCAACAAACTTTAAACTTCAAATTTATAAACCGATTTTCATACATGGTATGAAAGATATGCTAATTTACATTCAACTCCGAATACCTCAACAGAATTTAGGAAAATAAAATCAGCTCCTGTTGCTGACTTTGACACTTTAGAAAGCTTGATTCACTTTGGGAATAAAGGGGAGAAAAGGCAGGATCCTTTTTTCAATTTTCATTTCAGATTTTGGAGGTGAATAGGCGATAAAAGTGTTTAGTGGGATAAATTAAGTTATTTTTTTATTCAATTAATTTTCTTAAATGATCCGTGGAGGCCCATTTTTATTCTTTAGCCCAAAACCTTTACTACTTCGCATATTCCTTCCGTTTCCATTTAAATGTCATTTTGTATGAATTCATATGAATTAATAAATTAATTGAATTATCTAATATATCTTTGTATGAATATATTAAATGAGTAAAATAAAGATGTTTGAATGCATTAAATGAGGGCAAATGTGAGAAAAATATGAATTTTATGTCTCGAAATTGTTAAAAAAACAAAATTAAAAGATTAGAATGACATTTATAGAAACAGAAGGAGTATAATTTATGGGTAATTCTAAACATAGTGCTCATTTTTTTTCTTTATAGTTCCCATAATTTTAAAAATACAAGCACTAATTAAAATAGTTATTTTTACCATTCATCTTAATTATATATTAAAACCTAATAAAATTAGCACTACCCTGCGTGTAACCACCATCCCTACTGCATAACTAAAGAGAAATTAACCAGACATTAATTATAGACAAAAACTTGTATGAGACGGTCTCATATATGAGACGGATTAATACATGTGAGTTAATGATACTTCACTTATAAATAATAATACATGTGAGTTAATGATACTTTACCCATAAATAATGATACTCACATGCAGGTATAAATAATGATACTCACATGTGAGTTAATGATACTTCACTCATAAATAATGATACTTCACCCATCAATAATGATACATGTGAGTTAATGATACTTTACCCATAAATAATGATACTCACATGCGGGTATAAATAATGATACCCACATGTGAGTTAATGATACTTCATCCATAAATAATAATCCCTGCATGTGAATATAGACGGTCTCATCCAAGTATGCCCCTTAATTATAGTCTTTGCTGGCCATTCATCTCAATTGCACCTTCCTAATACAATGTATCCACTACTCTCCCAAATGTTGTTTATTGTTTTGGAATTGCACCATATGCAATTATGCATACAATTTTTTAAAGTTGCAATCAATGCAGAAACAAATATAAAAAAAGGAAAAAAAATGACATTCTATACAATAATCGTTGGTGGCAGCAACTCGATCAACTCAATTACAAAGGAAAATAGAAATCGTTCTATTGCATTTCAATTTGAAGGATGCGTGCAAGAGCAAAAAAGGGGAACTTATTAATAAAAGAGATCGGGCAAGATTAATGGTCAATCTATCAAGAAATTTTCATTTGTGTGAATTCAGTTTTTTTCACAGTTAGTGAGAAGGTTGGGCCGGGGGCTATACAGAGCAGATTCTCTGTTGTATTTTGTGTTACATTAGTATTGCATAACTATTTTTTTCAATATAACCTAGTTGAGGATGGATGAACCCTAAATAGAAAAATTAAATTAAAATAAATCATAATAAATCAAAAAATAAAAAATAATAATTTTTTTGAAAAAATATTGAAGAGTTGCAACAAGATTTGCAAGAAGTGATTCCATTTCGGGGCTATATGCCCATATCTAATAAGGGTCTTGGATATAGTAGTTAGGGTTTTTAGGTGTTGGATCAAGGAAGTCGAATTATATTAATATTTATATTTTATAAAATAATAGGGGTGCAAAGAGAAAGAAGATGGTCGTATTTAAAATTTTCGGTAATTTATAGTAAAAGTTTGGATGGGGAAAGATTACATATATTAAATAATGGAGAATTATTAATTTAGTACATGATAAATGGATAATCTATCGATTCAGGACCTGAAAGATGAAAACTCTCAATCCAAGATCCGAAAGATGAAAATTTTCAATTTAGGACCTCAAAAATTACGAAATTTGATTTCTTTTTATTTTGAATAAATTTTAACAAGCTATTTATTAGATTTAATAGATAATTAATGAAGGAATTTTCATTGAAAATTAATCTAAAATTAATTTAAAAAATCAAAATTCATGATTTTTGAAGTTCTGAATTGAGAATTTTTCATTTTTCGGGTCCTAAATTGAAATTTTTTGTATTTCAGATCCGAAATTAATAGATTACACATTTTTTAGGTCCTGAATCAATAGTTCTTCTTAAATAATTTATACTACATACATATATACCTAGTACAATTAAAAAACTTGGGAGCGACAGCCACCACTAGCCTCTACTTCATCTTTGCTCGCGCGCACACACACACATGTGTGTGTGTTGGTTCAAATGTGAACTTCCTCCCGCTGTAAAATTCAGGAACCAATCCTAAACATTAATCTATTTATTTTCAATAGTCAAGATTGATCTCAAATTGATAGGGTGTAAAAAGCAATTAATTAAAAATTAATTCTGGTATTTCCTATCTTGATACAATATCTTTTTTTATTACTTTCCTACTACAAAAAAAAATATGGCGTTAAATATTTGGGTGCAATATATATGTTTTTCATTATTTATACCATCAAAATAATAGTTTGTACATCCATAAAAAATGTGATCAATACATTTTTGTTACGGAATAGCCATTATTCTTCATGACGGACGATTTGGGTAATAATTAAAAATTAATTAATTGTTTTTGTTGTAGTAATGATCAATAAATTTTTTATTTTTATTTTTTATTTTATGTTGTTTGGTTTTATTTGTGCCAATGATGTATAATTAAAGCCATTTTTATTATAAAAAAAATGTGACATATTTTTAAAGCTATTTATTTATTTAGAGTTTAACCTACTAAAATGAATATATTAATTTGCTAATACGATGTCGAAAATTTCTCAATTTGTCAAATTATAATTAAATAGTTAATATCTTGCTATTAAGGCAATGTTTGGCAGCCTGGATAAAGACATATTAGTATAGGTATCCAGCAAGAACCGTGTGTTTGGTAGCCATTATTCGTTCACGCAAGGCCCGGTCTTAACGCGAGGCCCGGGGTGTAATTTACTGATTCGGCTGGATAATGTATCCAACGCCCCCCTCGGATACAGTTTCTGGCGTAGCAATCTTAGTATATATGCCTTTATCTAGGTTACCAAACATTGCCTAAACTAATTTACTCATTCCAGAACTTAGTCTACCAAATAAAACAATGTACCAAACAGATGTGTGAAACAATCTTAGTATATTTATCTTAATAACCAAACACACAATTAAAATAGTTAATACGCAATTATCTTTCAAAGCAATCCAGATTTTATTAATGTGGGTATATCCGTACTAGTATACCAAACATTGCCTAAGCCATACAAGACATGCTAATGCGAAAAACCCTACAATTACATTATAAATACTACCTCCGTTTCATAATGTTTGTTGTTTAAGGTTTTTTTTTAGTTTCAAAATGTTTGTTGTTTTATATAATTTGACATGCTCTCTCCCAATTTTAACCCTCTCAAATCCTACAAGATTTTTTGATTCTAACTTACCTATAATATATGAAGAGAGAAAACTATATGGAGAGAGAAAATATTGTTATTTTTTAGGAAAATATAGATGAATTAGATTTTATGGCATATATAAAGGATGGGTATATTTGTCCACAAAATTAATTCTTAATTTCAGATAGAAAAAACAAAACAACAAACATTATGAAACGGAGGTAGTACAAAACAAATCTATGTCAATATATATGCTAGCAACAAAGTGCCAATAATATGTCGTGCATCATATGCAAATATGGTTTACACAATAGAGACATTATAAACTTCGACTAGTTAGGTACCAACACCAAAATCAAATCAATTTGATTAAAAAAATTGGTATTTTGTTCTAATCTATTGGCTAACATGAATATAAAAGTTCGCTAATACAATTTCAAAAATGTATCATTCTGCCAAGTTATAATTAGCTAATAGCGTAACAAAATGTTGCTATTAAGTCATATGATAATAATATGAAATGCCCCATAATTAAATTATGAATATGTCTTACTATTATATAATATACCAATTGCTATTATATATGTATTATATCAGTATGATAATTAACGAACCTTTAACCTTATTTATTATACTAGTTGCTAGTATGCATAGACAAAATTTGCTAATTTTAGTTTGAAAAAAATATTATTTTGTAAATAAAGAACCAACTATGATTTTTTTTATCAACCTAGTAAACATACAACGACTGCTAATTAATATGATAGATTTCATATGCTATCACATTATGCAATATCTGCTAATATGAAATAACCACAAATTAAGTTTCAAAGTTCAACAAATCTAGGGACTCTTTTTTCTTTTCTTTTTTGTTTGGAGACGTTTTTTTCTTTTAATTTTGTAGATCCCACGATTTTTTATTGTGCAATATAGGTTGTTTAATTTTGTTTGGATGATTTCCAAATGTATAATGATCTCACTCCATACTTAAGATATTTAATTGGGAAAGATTTTATAACTACCTTTTTAACTTTATAAAATCAAGTGAGATTTGGCAAGGTTTTTTTTTTTAGCAATTAGGCTCCAATTTCAAAATAAAATATGACCTTCTAGATCAACTAAATAAGTGGTTATGATTAATTCATAGTTTTTATTTTTTATTTTGTTTTTTTTTATGCACACACCCGACCTATGGTATTGATGATTCGAATCCGTGACCTTTGGTCTCCAAACAACCTCAATCCACCACTAGGCAATCTCTCCACCACTAGGCAATCTCCACGGGAACTAATTCATAGTTTATACTTTATACATAGGGATGACTTTTCATTTTAACTATACCCTATATATATATATATATATATATATAGACACACACACTGTGTGCGTGAGTGTATATGTTTCATATATGTATGCATTTAAATAATTTTTTTTGATACATACATACATAAAAGTATGTGTGTGTGTGAGGACCATGTATATATATATATATATATATATGTGCATTTAATAAGGTTAATAATAGAGATAGGCATGTGTGTGCATTTATATTTAAAGAGGCAATTGGGATAAACCTAAGCATAGGTAGCCCACTCTTTTGACCATTTATGACTAGGTTGACCGATCTTTTCAAGTAGCATGTAGCAGTATATATAATTTAACAACCATTTCTACTAACTACTGCTCACACTCAAAAAAAATAGAGAATATGAACAAATTGTGTGCTCCCTTTGGTACATAAGAGTCACATATTTATACTAGAATTCAAAGGTTCAAACATGTTAAGTAAGAAATATGGTGTTGATTTCGTTCCATAACTTTGCATTCTATGGAGGATCGAGAATTGAGGCTCGAAGTAATAAATTTAGGTTTAAGGATTTAAGAACAATAATTGTAGTGAAAAATAGAGAATATAAACGAATGGTGAGCTCCTTTTGGTACATAAGAGTCACATATATATTTATACTAGAATTCGAAGGTTCAAACATAGTAAGGAGGAAATATGATGTTGATTTCGTTCCATAATCTTGCATTCCATGGAGGAGAATTGGGGTTTGAAGTAGGAAGTTTAGATTTAAGGTTTTAAGAACAATAATTGTAGTGAGGGAGGTGTGAGAGCCACGGGTGACGAAGGTGGAGGTGCTGCTCCTCCAAAATTTGTGATAATGGGCTCAATAGAAGATTTGCATACTGAGATTAGAAAAATATTTTAAATTTTGACCCAAAATAAAAATATATATAGAGGTCCAACATTTTAAATATAAAATATAAATATAAGTCATGAATTTATTCATAATGCTTAAATTTAATATAGCATTAATCATATCAGCGCGACTTGTAGGATTTTAGTAATAGTTTATATCACTTTCATGAAATATAATATTTAGGCAATAAATAAATATAGTAAAATGTATTTAAATTAATTCTTCGCATAAATCAGGCATAATGTCACTAATTTAAATATTATAGACAATTTGAGCATAAAGACGAGCACAATTATATTATAGGTTAATAAAATCCTAAGGCTTCGTTTGGTTGATAAGGAATGTGCTCTTGGAAAGTAATGTGATTCTTTATTTTTAAATTTCTGTATTTGGTTCAATTTTTGAGAATTTTGGAAAGTAATGAGAATCGTCAAAATAAGGAAACTAATACAACTTTTATGGATTATGATTTGTGACTACTTACTTTGAGTAGGTATTTTTTACTTCCTCTAGAAATCTTGTGTTAGACGATTTCATTATTCATTTTTTTCATCCATTATTTTTATAAATTATTACTAAAATTTTATTTTTTATATTTCAATAAAAAATTGAAAATTTTGAAAAAAAAAATATCTTAATTTTTTTTGAATTTTTTTAATAAAAAAATATTGAAATGAGAATCTTGTTATGTTTCAAACACAAGATAAATAATATGTAGTATTCATTTTTCTCACAATTACATTCTCAAAAATCATATTCTCAAACAACTTTACTTTTCTGGGAACCAAACGGGTCCTAACATTAAAGTTTTGAAAACATTCTTTCATGAATCCATAAACGTATTTTTTTACATCAAACATACAATGAAATAAACTCGAATCATTACTTCTAAATATTAAATATGAATAAGAATGAAGGGAAAAAAGTAATAGGAAAATGATTTTACAGCAATCGCATTGTAACAACAAAAACGAAATGAAAATAATTTTAGATTTTTGGATAAAATTATTTATTTAGTATTCATTCATTTTAGATTTTTGGACAAATATTATTTATATAGGATAAATCACACACACACACACACATAGAATCATTCATTTGTGAACATTAATCTAGTATATAATTTATGTATAAATCATATTCATTAGATTTGTCAAATGGATAGTTAGGATCAATTATATTTTGATTGTTCTTTTATAGTTATTTTATTTATGTTATTTTTATGTTTCAGAATGTTTTAGTTGTTATTTCGTAATTTTTTTTTAACATGCACAGTGCTTGTAATTTAATTTGGAGAGAAGAATAACACAATATATTATTATGTTGTTTTATATTTCAAATTTCTTGATTTGTTATTTCTTAATATTTTTTTTTTCATATTGAAGATGCTCGTGGAAAACAAAAATGATGATTTGATATATTTGACATTACTTGCATCTTATAGTTAAAATTAATAGCATTTTCATCAATTCTCTCCAAGCTAATAATGACCATTGATCTCAACAAATTAATAGATATGATTCATCCACAATGTACACACAAGGGCTATGTTCACACACACACGCACAAATACATACATATATACTAAACAATTTGAAAATTTGAGAGGTACCCCCACTAACCCCTTGTGTTCATCTCTGTCTAAATAATTTATTTCTTGGATTCTAGGGGTTGTAAATACAATGGATTATGTGATTTGATTTATTAATTTAGATTTTTCATTTATCTTCGAGTATTTGATTTCCTAATTTTGAATTTTCATGTATATGTTGATGGACACAATATGTATGATGCATTATTTTGTACCTCAAATTATTATCATGTCATGTGCAAGTATACACGGATGTAACAAGCAATGAAACAAGTCGAACCATAAGGAATTTAAGCTATGTTTTAATAATGCAAGTATTGTTAATCCAATTTTTCTCACTATTTAAACCATCGAACATCCGTGAGAAATTCATTCTCTACTTAAAACAATAAAATCAAGATTTAAACAAGTGCAAAATGTCAAGAACTTCAAGTAAAGATTCAATTAATAAAATAGAGGAATCTAGGGTGCTAATTCTAAATGGTAATGCTCTCAATAACCACTCAAATCACATATCTTCCCTTCATTAACAAGATTTAGACAATATTCAATTTAAGCACTTTCTCAAGCTACTTAAATATTTGGGCTAGTGCAAAAATTCATATCTCTAGTGAATATTTCACAAACTAACTTACTTAGGCTCCTCATCACTTCCATCTTCCCAATTACTCATTATTCTCTCGAAATCACAAGTAAGAGAACTCATAAATCAAACACCATATAAAATGGTTTTTTCTCAAAACACATCAAGCACAAACATAAACCCTAATAGAGGCCACCCAATAGAGTTTAGCAATTAAAACATTGATTTATGAGGGAAAGGGGGAAAAATACATTAATCAAACAATCATCTCAATCATCCATCATCTAAGGATTGTATACCCTAGAACAAAGAGAACTAACCACTCATGGTTAACAAAACAAGAACAAAATCAACATATGAAAACATAATGATAAGTTAGGATTAAACCCGAAAAGATATAAATTTCTTCCAAATTTTCCTTATTCAAAGCCTTCAAAAGCTCCCAATTCTTCACAATATTTCTTTCATTTCTTTTCTATTTTTTTACACAAAAGAGGCTTGCCCTAATTTTTCACAAGGGAACACTATATATACTAGGTTAAGAAATTAAATCCCAAAATAACTACAAAATAGGGACAGACAGAAAAATCCAAGAAAAAGGGGTTCAAAGCGCGACATGGGGTCGGTCGCGCTGCAATTCGCACCTCGTCCAAAGAAAAAAAACCCCACAGTATAGTTGCACACAGCTCACGCTGCACACCGCGCCAAATGGCATGAGTGCTCACTCACGTCGTGGGTCGCGTCTTGAGTTGCCTGCTCTAAACTACAGAACATGCTACAGTGTACGTGCACTTCGGTTGCGCCGTGGGTCGCCCTGCACACCGTGCCGGTTATGTGATATGCTCATTTTCTTCTATTTGTCACCTGAAATCGACAATTTAGTTAAATAGAGATTTGAGTATCAAAAATCCACTATTGATTCTTAAATGATATTGAAATGGCCTTTAGGTATTAGCAAAAATAGCACAAAAATCTCATATGTCAATGTGCATGCAATCTGATTAATCAAAAGAACTGAAAGGTGAATAATTAATTAGTATGATAAAATGAGATTTTGATTTATACGTATTTAGAACCAAGCGATGAATAAATATGACATGAGAAAATAATATTTGTGATCTCATTGTGAGTAATAACTTATGTGATCTCATTATGATATGCTTATGAGGATAATCTGATAGCAGTTCTTTGATTTTTCATTAATGATAAATTAAATATGATTAGCTAATAAATAAATTAATTATAGATGATAACATGTGAACTTCCTCCTAGACCGGGTTTTTTTTTCTATTTTTGGATTTGAACTTCCTCCACTATATAAGGGTTTGACATGCACGGAATTTACTATAATTTTTACCCTATAGAGAGAGTATAGAGCACAGTGGAGAAGACTGAGAAGAGACTGCATAGATTGAAGAAGCATCAGCATGGACTAAGTTTTATTTTATACTTTATTCATTCATGATTACTATGCTAGTTATTTATTTATATTTATCTTCCAATGATTTTGAACATGATATGAGTAGCTAAACTTATAGAGATCATAGGGTTGTTGATTGTTTTATAGATTTGATGATTTAAAGTAATTAATTGTTCCGTTGTCTTTCCTGTGTTGTGTATCCTTGATTATTGTGTTGTCTTATATGAATGAATTGGTCAACATTTACATTTGTGTAGTTAATTTATTATTCACTCTAGAGATGTTAATAGATTAACAAATTAGGATTACATAACATGGGTCTGCTAGATCGAGAGATATGATTAGTAGGTGTCGTGAGAAGAATAAATATGAGGTGCTAATTGGAGTTAGATAATAATTCGAGATTAAGAGATAATAATTAGAATCTAATATACTTTCATAACTTACTCAAGAAAGAGATTGTGATTATATTAGTGATTCTTCTACAAGATTTAGAATTAAATTGGTTGAATAAATTATCTGAAAATTATGAAATCCGTTTAACAGCAACACTCTACACCATAGGATCCGTCTTCATATTTGTTTATCCCGTTTTCTGTGCTTGAATTATTTATTTTATTTACGATATTTAATTAATTAAAAACAACTCTTTAAATCGATTATCTAGGTAAAATATGACAATAAAATTGGGTTCTTAGCTGAGTTACATAGTCAGTCTTTGTGGATACCATCTTGCTCACCACTGTTATACTATAAATTATCTTGTTATTTTGCGAGTAGTATTTTAAGCGAAATATAATACCGAACAGATACTGTTGGAAAGCATATGTAGAGATATCTTTAAAGATATCCATATTATTTAGTATCTTAGTCGGAGATAATTAAAAAGTCTTACATAAAATGAAATTACCCATAGTGTAACTGAATTTCATTGAAATTTTGAAAAATTAACACAGTGGTCTAACTGAGCCAATTATAAAAATTCGAGAATTCACCTCTTTTTGCAGCGTTGTAGACGAGTTTGTTCATCTTTCTTCCAGTTATTCGTTCCCCTGTTTTTTCCTTTTTCCACGAGCTATTCTGGTTGATTTAGTTTTAAAAAATTATTGTTTTAGTTAGTTGCTGAAGGAAATTCAAAATTGTCTTATATTACTCTTAATTCATTATTATAATTGAACGACAATTTTTAATATAAATTTGAAACCCATTATTAGAATTTGAAATGATATGCGAGCAAGTATGTGAGATTTGAAATGTAGTTATGATGTGATTGACATATAAGAATGAAATTATGTATGAATGAAATGAAAGTCTAAATGGAATAATAATTATTATGAGTTGTACGTTTGTTTACAGAATTAAGAATACAATGAAATATTATTTTATTTTTTATCTTATAAAATGAATATTTTATATACTTTTAAATTTATTTATAACTGAATAAAGTGCTGTAGCTAATATTATCAATGCATGCCGCAGTATTTTTCTTATATTTCTAAATTGCATTCTTCTTTTTTAGTATGTGATTTTCCCTAATTTTAAGCAAATTTAAATGTATTTATTTTATTAAAATTTTTATTCTAAAGTATTTAATTAATACATATATATAATAATAATTTGTATACCTTAAAAAATATGTTTACTTCATAGAAAAATAGTTTATCATTTCAATTTTTCATCTGAATATGTTAAATTATACTAAATACATAATCAGTTTATTTTATTATTAGAATATATTATATATTATATTTATTTTGGCACAACTTTCATTTTTATTCAATAAAATTTTAAGAACTATCAAAATTTTATTTTAAGAAATATTTTTATTTTTTTTGGAAATAAATAAACAATATGAAAATAATTATGAAATAATAATAATAATATATTATTTAAGTTGATTTTAAAATTATTTTTAAATATGATAAAATAATATTATAAAATATGAATATTAATTTTTGGTTCAATTGAAATAACTAAACCAATAGGATGGATGGAATGGATATTCTCTTACTTTTAGGAATATTGATTCATTTGGAAATATTGGTGATTCCAATTTCATATCATACCAATTATATGAATGAAATTGGAGTTATATTAATTTAATCCAAGTATTTATAATAGATTAATATATATTATCTAAGAAGCATCGTTATAATCAATAAAAATAATAATTTATGATATATGCGATAACGAATATATACTATAGACAGATATACACCACAATTAACAAAACCATATGATATTTAAGAATATGCAAATTTAGGTGTGAAAAAATATTAAATTCAAATAAAATGAATGCAGATATTTAAGTTCTATTTTTTTTACAAAGCCACATTTTTATTTTACAAACATACCATTACTAATGTCACGTAGCGACAGTCTTTGAGGGTAGTTCGGAACTTGATTGGTACTGTGTATATTGGTGGATGGACATGTGCCGGTAATAGATGCAGATTGCAATGATACGCATGACAGATGATTAGTTTTGTCGAGAAATTTTTCAATCAATTCACTAACTGCTTCATCACCCCATAAATTACAATTGATATGATGCCCACTTAAAATGATAAAAAAAATGATTGCTTAGAAAAAATTACATTGCTAATAGAAGAAAAAATTGTAAATAATAAATATAATGGTTGGTTCCTTGCAGTTGGGCATCCACAAGCTTGGTAGGACGTCCGTTACATTGTATTTCTCAGGATTCCAAATGCTTTTCAATTTTTTCTAATAATGTATGTTATAATAAAAAATTATATATATTAAGTAAAACCAAAAAAATGAACAATATAAATTGAAATTAATATTAAGTGTAGTTCAATACCAAAAAGCAAACTCTCATCAAATGGACGAGCATTCTGTAAAGATGTGAAATCTCAAAATTGGAACATGTAGTATGGAAAACCATCATCCATGATGGGGATAACTTTCATATAGGAAGAAGAGATGAATTTGAACAAATGTTGGGTTGTTTTATATTTCAAGGAGAGTGGGGTGCATGGCTCATCTAATTTTAAAATTTAGCGGTGGAAATAGTTACTATGTTATTTTTTTTTGGAACGTCATACTCACCCACTAGTTTCGAATCAATTCAAGAAATATTTGAAGGTCAATAGAAAGTTGGGGTATGTACACCAAAATTTTATTTTGGATTGCACCAGAGCAAATATAGGACCCATAAAATCTTATCGTCTTTTTAAAGAAGTTGTCGGTGGTTACTCAAATGTCGGATGCACGGGTGATGATTACAAAAAAATTTCTCATGAGCTAATAAATGACCAAAAAAATTAACATATATAACAATAATGGACCACATTAACATAAAAATACATATCAAAATATCAAATATAATATACCTACAATATCAGCATTTATTCGGTTGTCACATACAAATTACATCAAATATATATCACCAAATTACACCATGCATAATTCACACCATTCTTCCATCAAATACATATTTTCAAGATATATATACAATCAAAAAGTGAAACTATATCATTAAGCACAAACTACCAAGGAAGAAAGATATATCTAAGCAAACATTGGGTAAAAATGGGTTTGTTGGGCAAAGTTATAAGGTAGGGTGTTTTGTAGACAATCTTGTATAGTTTTACACAATAACCCTTGGCGTGGTGGGGTCCTTGTGAAAAGTGGTTTTGACCCTAAACCACCAGTTTTCTGCAAAAGTACAAGTTGTTAGAGATATATTTTAGAGCATCTCCAGTGATGTTTCCCCATTTTCAGGTATTTTGTTGCCACATCAGCGTCACCTCAAAAGTTAAATACCTATTTTCTCCAAACATATTCCTTCCCAACAATACTATCTCAAAAGTAACTCTTCATGAGTCCCACTATCCTATCATTCCACATTTTATGCATATACTTATTTATTTATATAATACTAAATATTATTCATAATATTTTAATTAATATATATATATATATAGATAATTTAATTTATAATATAATTTCATAAAATAATAATTTTATACAATGTTAATATATATAAAAAATATTTAAACACAAAACTAGAGAACAACACACTAAATACAAAACACAAAAGTTTACGAGGATGATAAAAATAAAATTATAAAAAAGGGAGAAAATTTGACAAAAATTAAAATAATATATGTATATACGCACACTTCCACATCTTGAAAGAAAAACAATTACATCACACACACACACACTTCCACATCTCATTGTCAAAAGAGAAACCCAAAAATTAAAAAAAAAATATAGTGGAATAGTTTTGCAGGCGCGAGACCCATGGCTAATCAACCCCCACGCGCAGTTGTCTTCCACGCACCAGAACTCCTCCACCAAATGCAGTTAGTAACTTTCACTCTCCCCTCTCTCTCACTCTCTTTTACAAAAAATTCCTAGGTGCTTGCAGCACTTCCTCTTCAAACTTCCCCATGCATATTCCTCATTTACATAATGGAAAATTCCTCAATGGTAGGAATATGTTGAGTGCCACCTCAACATATTCCTAACCATTGGAGATGCTCTTATATCTCTTGATTTCCCTCTCTATCTATCTCTATCATGTATATATTTACACCAACTTTAATTGAATTGAAGTCTTCTCTCTCTCTCTCTCTCTATCTCTCTCTCTCCCTCCTCTCTCTTTCTCTCTCATTGAAGTCACGTAGTGCACTCCCTCCTCTCTCTCCTTTCCCCTCTCTCTCTCATTAAATGGTTAGTTGGAATATTAAAGATTTCTCTCTATCTCCAAATCTGCTACAATACATATCAACTTCTTCAACATTTAACACATATGTCTATCTCCAAATCTACTAACTATTGATGTCTAAAAAAAATGCAATAGATTATGATCGACTCTTTTTCTCTCCTTGAAATTGGTTAGAACATTTAACAATTTCTTTCCAAATATGGTACAGACATCCTAAAAATGCATTAAATACTTATCGACGGGATTCACCATCTCTTTCTCGACGCCTTTCTCCCATCTGCTCGAATATGCCGACAATGGATTCAAGATTGGAACACCTGCTAGAGTAATCAACTTCTTCACAGGTTAGTGCTTTCGTCCAAAGAAGTCGAAATTAGTTAATGGGTTATGGTCAAGTTATATGTTGTTAATTTTGTTATTTGATGTGGTAAATGTGTGATTTGGATGTTGAAACATAAATAATATATTTATATGTCCGTTAGATGTAAGTTTATAATTACACATTAGTTTATTTACAATTATACGTTAGTCTGTTTACAATTACACATTAGCTTGATATTGTTTATTTGATATTATATGTTTTTTTGTTATAGATATGTGCTTATTTTGTGAACTAATTTCATATTACACATTAGTTTTGTGAATTGATTTATATTACACGTTAGTTTGTTTATAGTTACACGTTAGTTTGTTATTGTTTGTAATTTGTTAGTTTGTAATTGTTTATTTGATATTATATGTTTGTTTTTTACAGATAGTGTTGGTTTTGTGAACTAATTTCATATTACACATTAGTTTGTGAATTGATTTATATTACACGTTAGTTTGTTTATAGTTACATGCTAGTTTGTTATTATATATTTGATATTACACGTTAGTTTGTTTATAGTTACATGTTAGTTTGTAATTGTTTATTTCATATTATATATTTGTTTGTTACAGATAGGTGTTGGTTTTGTGAACTAATTTCATATTACACATTAGTTTTGTGAACTGATTTATATTACACGTTAGTTTGTTATAGTTACATGTTAGTTTGTTATTGTTTATTTGATATTAAACATTAGTCGTTAAGATAAATGTTGGTTTCGTGAACTGATTTCATATTATACGTTTCTTTTATGAATTGATTTATATTACATATTAGTTTGTTTACAATTACACGTTAGTTTGTTATTGATTATTTGATATTGCACATTAGTTTTGTGAACTATTTTATATTACATAATGGTTATTAATATAAATAATAAGATTAACAAGAAAATTTAGTTAAATATGAACGTTGAAACTAATATTATATTGTTTAATTTAAAATTGAGACTAATATTGTATTGTTTTATTTTTTTTAAATGCCAAGCTGTTGTTGATTGGATTAGACGGCCAGTTCAGAGACTTAAGTCGAATCTAAATGCATATGCTAAGTTGGGATTGTGTAGTAAGATCAAAGGTATTTATATGCCATTGGTGGTGAAGAAGCACTCCAAATGTTCAGGTCTTGCTGCTTCGGGCACTTTTTGGATTTTAGGGATGGTAGTAGCGCCAGTAAGGCATTACATGTGTTGATGGCACGGGAGGTACGCGTACCTAATGCTGAGAATGAGCGTTGGTTCCATGTTAATGGAACCAACATACAATTTGGTCCATTGGAGTATGCATTGGCGACGGGTTTACGTTTTGACGGATCAAGTTTTGATCCAAGTGCAGATCATTCTATTCCTAAGAGAGGGATTTTTTACCGAGTATTTGAGGGGAAGCACACCACTATTGCCCAGATATCGAGGAGGTTTCTTGCACATAAATTAATCAAGTCATCTGCGGATTATATGAAGGTTGTGAACATGTTGTTCGTATACAAGATTTTATTTTGTATTGATTCTGTTCAGGCGATCGACAGCTGAGTGTGGAATTTAGTAGAGGATGTGGAGAGATAGAACTCTTTCCCATGGGGGGCCTATTTATTTCTCATGTTTATGCATTTCATGAATCTTATCCCTAAGAGTCGAGCAACTATGAGCAGGATTGATCTTGAGACATATCATTTTTTTGGACCGCTTTGAGCACTTCAGGTAACTACTATTGATCTATTTTATAAATATCATCATTTTTAATCATTGGTCAATTTTTTAATTTACTAAAATTCTAATTTCCTTATGAATTAATTTAATAGACATGGGCATATGAGGTTATATCTCAGCTGGGATGTCAATGCGCGGTCCCAAGTGGACAGATTATAATGCCTCGATGTTTGAGGTGGTCTTTTCTTCGTATGGTGATCGATTTTTCTACATTTTTTTATGAACATGTACGTTTATAATTTTACAATCTTTAGAATATTAATCATGCATCAGTTAATGTAAATAATGTAATCAATATCATGCAGTTGGATTATTTGGTGCCGATGGTGCCAACACCGGATGAGCTTATGACACCTTACTGTCAGAGTATGCAGGAGGCAAACATATTTGGAGTCACATATGTTGTACCTCGAAAGATCTCAAAGAAGAAAATACTTGGTGTGTTGGTTGGGCAGGTATTGATGGTCCCGATGACTTGTGTTGAGATGGCTGCAGTGGGCCCATCATGGCCACAGAGGACTTATAGATAGAGAGATCCACATAGTACACGTGGGCTAATTGACGATCTAGATGAGATTATAGAGGAGATAGCTGAGACTCTGGATCAAAGGGATCCGAATATCAGGGCATCAGATAAGAGAGCTCTGGATTTGAGAGCTTCTCATCAGCTCATCAAGTCTCATACTATTAATATCCTTAGCTTCTTCAATTACAGCAACTTTGTATGCAAACTTCTTCGGAAGAGATCTGAGAACTTTTCTTACAAGTTTCTCACTGTTGATAGGCTCACCAAGAGTAAAACTCTCATTAGATATGTTTATCAGTCTAGCATTAAACTCACTTATGGACTTAGTTTCTTCCATTCTAAGAGATTCAAACTTAGAAATAAGATTTTGAAGCCTTGATAACCTTACTGAACTAGTCCCTTCAAAGGTAATTTCCAGAATATCCCATACAGCTTTTGCAGTCTCACAAGTTGAGATTAAACTGAATGTTTCAAGATCAACTACACAGAATATAGCATTGAGAGTTTTAGAGTTGACATTGTACGAGTTCTTTTGCGGCACAGTCCATTCTCCTTCTTCAATCTACACATGTTTTCCTTCCTTTGCAACAACTAGCTTTTCCCATCCTTCTGTGATGCTCTTTCATGCAAGCTCATCTATTGATCTCAGAAACACACTCATTCTTGCTTTCCAAGAAGGATAATTGTTGCCTTCAAGTAATGGTGGTATGACCGTATATCCTCTTTCTTTGATTGAACTCATAACTTGAACTCAACCAAAATCTTCATGTAGTTATGTACTTATCGGGACTCTTTTTGCTCTAAACCAAAGATGACCCAATCTGGTACCAATTGAATTTACATAAATTGGGCAGTCGTGTTCAACGTCATGTACACGAACATTACAGTGAACATGTAAGGTCAGAAAGATAAGATGAAAGAAAGTAAATGGCACGAGGTTGATAACCCTATTCGATCAACTGATCTACGTCAGGGGGGCTTTCCTAAGTCCGTGAAAAACAATCCACTACTCCGTTGCAAGGTTACAAAGGCTATTACATGATGATCTCTCGTCACTCGACCCATTTTCCATGCACTACAACCTCTTTTGATTGACTGAATTGTAAGATCCCCTTACAACATAGACTATCTTTAGTTCTCACAGGAAATCTCTCGAGACTCTTTTAAAGGTGTGAATGAAAGAATTTCAAACACAGATTAGACACATAATAATCACAAGGATCAAACTTAGTTTACCTGAATATTATATGCTTCAAATATGAAGTCTTTTAGACTCTTTACCCTTTGTGTATTCGTAAACTTTGTGCTCTACTAAATTAGTTTGATTCCCGAACTATTTATAAATACAAGTCATAGCCTAAACAAGGTAATCAGATTGTCCTAATTTGACACAAACTCAACAAAGAAACTTTCTTTGTTTAAATCAAACAACTCCTAGTTTAGAATCATTCATTGAAAAGAACTCGTCTCTTTCCTTTTTGATCTTCATCTTAGAACAAGGAAACTTATATTCTGAAACGTCCATCTTGAAAAAGCAGCTTCAACTCCTTGAAATCAGCTTGGCACATCTCTTGGAAACTCTCTGGACAACCATGTACATGATCATGTTGACGAGCATGCTCAAATACATTATTCGATCTTCAATCAGATTGGCAGTGGAATGTTCATATCATAATGTCCAGAACATAGCCTTGAAAAACCAAAACCTTTGTCTTCTTTAAATTGTCATAAAGATCATGAGAATCTCAAATACCTTAGTGTAGATGGCACTAACACAGTGATCGACATCCTCCACATGATCCATTACAGCACTGGACAGATGCCTCGATTGTTGAGGCGACTGAGTTGGATCCACAACGCATTCCGAGTCCGGAGGTTCAGTTTAGTTGGACTAATGATGAGGTTGAGGTTGCGCCACATCCACAACGTCTAACCATCTGCAATATCATAAACAAGACAAAACATTGTATTAAACTTATGATTAAGTCATAATATATATTTATAAACTACAAAAAATTAACGTGTAAGTTCATATGTAACGTTTAACAACTAATGTGTAAGTTAATATATAACGTTTAATAACTAACATGCAAGTTAATATATGATGTTTAGTAACTAACGTGTAGAATAATGTCTGACATTTAATAGCTAATGTGTATACTATTTATTGAACTAACGCAAATAATCTATATTAAAATAACATGTATGATATTTATTAAATTAATGTGCATAATATTTATTCTAACATGTATGATTTTTTTTAAAAACACTAACGTGTATGTTATCTATTAAACTAACGTGAAAGGTTAATGTGTAATAATATTTATTGAATGTGCATAATATTTATTCAACTAATCTGTATAATTCAACTAAACTTACGTCAATAATTTGTATTGAACTAACGTGTATGATATTTTAGACTAATGTGTAATCTAGAAAAAAATCTTGAAAAATAACACATTACACGTTAATCTGGAAAAAAACTTCTTAATTACACGTTAATTTTTCATCAGTTTATAACTTATATTTCTACCTTATGATGCAGTAATAAACGTAAATAATTCATAAGTTACAGAAAAATATTCTCATACAAGCAAGATATAGTTTAAACGTTAGTTACTATAACATGTTCTTAATTACACGTTAGTTTCTAGAGCATGTTTTAAATTTGGTATTCAGTTTGGTAAGCTTAATGTAACTATAAAATGAATATTAAAACATTTATAACATATAATAATTGTAAACGTACCTTTCAAAATTTTCCGGTATAATTGTTGGACGAAATTTTCAATAATTTCTCAACTTCAATTTTTGAAATATGTTATTTTATTACTGTTTTACTTTAGAGTGTTAATTTTTTTTACTGATACTAGGTATATATTTGTACATTACCTACATCTGTTAAACAAACAATACATGCATTATATTGCATTCAATATTCTGGCCAACCACCAACCTGCCAATGTTTAATATTTTGGGGATGAGACTTAGACACTAGTTTAATATTCGGATGAGACTCACACGTTAGTTTACGATGAGACTTACACGTTACTTTTATATTTTAGATGAAGATTTACACGTTAGTTTCGTGGAGACTTACACGTTACTTTATCAGTTTACATGGAGAAATGCACATGAGTATTGCATGCATTTGTGTGCATTTTCGACCTATTTGCCTTTGCCATTCACCTGTTCAAATTTATCAGATAAACAAAAAAAATGTTATTCTTATCAACTATTCATGTTACCTTATACGCTTAAATATATAAAACATTAAAAAGGCCCAATAGTATAAAGATTATTTAGAGATAGAATGACATTAACTCAGATGGGTGAAAGTATATACATCAACTCGATACTTGCTAACCAAGTAAATATAAATTGCTAATATGGATTACAAAGCATGTTAAAATTACATTAAAGTATATAAATCAATTGATAGTGTTGATCGACGCTTTAACAAACTATGGGACACTTGCTAACAAAGTAATTATAAATTGTTAATATATGGTTTACAAAGCATGTTAAAATTACATTAAAGTATATAAATCATTTGATAATTTTTTATCGACACTTTTACAAATTATGTGATACTTGCTAACAAAGTAAATATAAATTGCTAATCTGGCTTACAAATCATGCTAAAGTTACATTAAAGTATATAAATCAATTGATAATGTTGATTGATGTTTTAACAAACTCTGGGACACTTGCTAACAAAGTAATTAGAAATTGCTAAATGGCTTACAAAAGATGCTAAAATTAGATTAAAGTATATAAATGATTTGATAATTTTTGATCGACATTTTTATAATACTTGTTAACAAAGTAATTATAAATTGCTAATATGACTTACAAATCATGCTAAAAAAGTAATTCAACCACACTGTCCACATCTTCAAAGTATCTAGAATTTGGGGTGAAACATAGCTTTTCCCGAGGCTTTCAATTAGTCAGCAGTTGACAAGCACCAAAAACTGCCATTTGAACCAAATACCCCCACCCTTCTGTTTAACCATATTGTCTGCTACATAGTAGAAATCCCATATTTGCTTTTGGTAAAACGATTCCTCCAGTCGTCAACCAGGACAGTAGCAGTATTCTTCACATGTCAGTATGTCACTCGTCGACCTCTGGGAAATCCAAACATATGCCTCACGTCATCCTCATCAATGTGTACTCTCCTACCGTCCTCCATAACTATTCCGCATTGTTTGTGGTCGAAGTTATCCAAAATCCAATGTGATATCTTTGGCGGCACATCCTTAATGCCAATTCTAGGATGGATCCAAATCCAATTTCCCTCACTTGCTGCCTTTGTGTGTCATTCAAATCTTTAATTGCATTGCACAAAATTAAGGGACTAGTTCGGTTCTTAAGATTTGGATATTCAGATCTTGCACGCTTTATCCCTATTTGGAAACTTCTGTCTGATATGCACAATTATAGCCCCAGATGTTTGCCCGACAATTGTATGTTTCAGCCTTTTGGGGAAGCTTGTTGCATTTGTATCATTTTTAAGCTTTGTTCCATTTTCACTTACAAAATCATCGCTTTCAGCATCATTAACCAATGTCTTCCCATCACTTGTCCTCTTTATCGACACATGTATGTTCTTCAAAAGCTTCAATTAAATATTGGTTAAAATCAGTTTATATATGTTAATGTTGGTACACATAAATGCTAAAATGAAATAGAATTTAGCTAACATGTGGTAATATCAATTATATGAATCCAGATTCATAAATTCTAACTACTGACCACTTTTCACATAATAACAAAATAATTTTATAACACCGAAATTTAATTTGCAAGTTTACATTCAGATGTCAATTAATGCAATTTGACATAACATTACATAAGCACTTCTTAAAATCATCCGAATTTATTGCTAAAAATTGTTCATATAAATGCTATTAGTCCCAAAATATACATTATTATATTATGTTGTACTGCTAATATCATTAAATGAATTATTTGCTAATATGACTGTCAAAATATGCTAAAATAAAGTAAATTACTAACCTATTTTATAGGTCCCGAATAGGCAAAGTATTTGCTAATATGGCTATATTCTTTTCCATCAAGCACGTCATGCATTTTATCGTAGAACACCATCGCACATATACTCGAGCCAACAACACACAATTTAAAACTCTAAAATTTTCAATTCACAGTGATAACACAAATGGATAAACAAAACTTGGACCACACATATATACCTTTACGATTCCTTGCATGTCTAATATCCCTTTCCAACAATTTGTATATTGCTATGCATAATCCCCGATGCTGCTAAGTAGATCGATGTAGCCTTATTATCGTGTGCAGATGACAAACTCGTTGATTTGGCAGAGTTGAAGTCGTAGTTGAATACGTGGTTTTTGCTAGAAGTATCATGAATGAATGTTGAGCGTCGCTATTAATTTTTGAGAGATTTACAGATATTGTTGTTGGGGAGGCGTATTTTTTAGTGTGCATATTTCTTTTATTTAAATTTTCCATATCTATTGAGATTCCATGCCATGATTACTCCTACATTCAAGGGGACGTGATATTATGGAGATATTTATTTTATCCTTTTTTTTTAGCAATATTTTATCCTATTAACCCTATGCAACACGGGATAAAATCCTCTAGTCCACTTTTCATGTCCCACTATGTAATTTAATATTTTAAAAATATTTATTATAAAAATAAATTTTATTATCGTATTACAAATCATAATCAACATTTATTGCTAAAAATTTAAATTTTTAAAAAGTACACACCTATTTTTTGAATAATCAACCACATTAATCAATTATATTAACTAAAAAATAAGAAATAAATATTAAAAAATAAATATAAAGCCTAATTGGGTGGAATGAACCCTAAATAATAATTATAAAATTAAACTAAGTAATAACAAATTGAAATTGAAGAAAAATTTGATGAAAATCGAATAAAAATCAAAATGAAACACTAAATGGGATAGAGAATTTCATTTGATGCAACACGGTGGAATTAGAAGATACATTTAATTTGCAAATTGATCCTTAAATCATACATTTAGGGGGTGTATTGGATTGAGATTTCGTTGGATTTCGTTGGACTTTTAAAATCCGGGTGTATTCAATCCAGACTTTTAAAAGTCCAACGAAATTCTGGTGTATTCAATCTAGACTTTTAAAAGTCCAACGAAATCTTGGTGTATTCAATCCAGACTTTTAAAAGTCCAACGAAATCTTGGTGTATTCAATCCAGACTTTTAAAAGTCCAACGAAATTCTGCGGTATTCAACAATCCACGGACTTTAAAAAGTCATTGACTTCGTTGGATTTCAGCTGGATTTCACGTGAAAATTACAAAGGATGAAATCCGACCTCTGGGCACGAGATTTCGATGGATTTGGAAAACCCGACGAGCACTGTGTCCCAGCGGCCGGTGAGAAGTTGAAATCGGGCACCCCAGCTGTCACCCGACCCCAGCGGCCGCTGGCCTTGCCGATGATGACACTCCAGCGGCCGCTGGGATCAAGGCCGCTTGATTCTAGCGGCCGCTGGGATCAATTTTTTTCGGATACACCGATCGTTGTGTTCCAACGAGCGCTGAAATCCATTGAAATCGTTCAAAATTGTCCGAAATCTATACACGAAATCCGCCAGACTCTGCGTGGAGTTGTGATACTTTATGTGGAGTCTATGGATTTAAAAATCCATAGAAATCCATGGACATTTTAAAGTAAAAAAAAATCCATCAAAATCTTAATTGAATATACCCCCTTAATCTTGACCATTAAAATTGTCAAGATGTGTGGTTATTATTGGTTCTTAGTTCCTATTTTAACTAACCACACACACATATATTTATTTATTGACATTTCTCCACTTAATTGGAGGATGCGGATCATATTTTGAAAATGTATATTTGTGATGAAATAATAATAAACAAAATAATAAAAATAAATAAATGAAATAAATAATAATAAATGTATATTTGTATATAGTACCGAGTCACAAAATTTATTACATTTGTAGTAGCAATCAGGATGCATATAATAATTTAATGAAATATCGTTGTTATAAATGTGTAATAACAAACCTACAAAATTCAAGAGAAGTTGGTGGGATTTTATGTTATTACTTATTGGTTATCATTTGTTTTTTAGCGGAATATTATTGGGGGCATACCATATTAATATAAACGAAAAGGATATAAAATGAAAATAAGATGGGCTCATCAAAATGCCTTAAGAACCAGTAAATCAGCATTTAATTGGAAATTGAACCGCCCACCTCTCACTTTCACTGCTTGAATTCTCGAATCAAACCAGATTATCTAATTCACTTTACGTGCTATACTATATTTTTTAGGATAAAAAATAAATTCATCACTAAAATCCATCAATCTGAAAATTACTGTTCCAAATACACATATTCATATCTCTTGCACCGATATTTACAAGAGTATGTACAACACAATTAGCTAGTTTCCTTATACATATGAAAGAAGCCATTAATAAAACCTGACTCAATAACCTCAACTAACAAAGCAAGCTCCGTTTGGATACACGCCTCTCCATCACCGGCACCTATAATGAGTTGAATGGTCAACAATGAAGTCGAGTAAACAACAAAAGGGAACAACCCTCATTTGAGACATAAGCCAACACCGTACAAATTAGCATTTAGCTCCGTATCAAGCACCAAAGAAGGCCGAGCAGTTGGTTTTGCTAATGCCACACATAATCGGCCTTGCCAATCTCTCACAACTGCTCCCTTCAATAGATGATCCTCTTCCTTAACTGTTGCATCCACTTCCACTCGAAACACACCCTCGTCTGGTGGGTGCTAACATATAAATTCTACCATTTTCTCTTCAATTTCAAATTTATCGAGGGTTGATTTAATTTTACAATTGTTAATTATAATTTATTATATCCAAACAAGTTTCATAATTATTTTTAGTTTTAAATTCTAATTTCTCTATTCGTAATTGATTATTAAGTTGAATATTTCATAATTATGATTTATAATCTATTAACACTTCAGCTATTAGCAAAAAATACAAGTTATAATTGATCATGTTATATATTTTAAAATAAACATTATATAATAGTGAATTTCACAATTGAAAATAAAAATGAGACATAAAAAGTATGACATAGAATATCATCGCCAATCTTCGAACACGAGAAGAGACCATAAATTTATATTTTAATAATATTTATGGATAGACAAAGTATTGGGACACTTTCTCAAAAGGTTATCAAACTCCAATGTTTGTACAATACAGAGAATGGTACATTGGTACTAAACTACAAGTTGTCGCAAAATTAGCTATAAACTTAATTTTTATTTCAAAATATGATACTTATATTTTTATAATACATATTATTGTAATAATAAATTTGATAGTACAAGAGTGTGATATATAAAATGAATTAGAAGATCTTCAGTCTCCGAACACTCAAAAGAAGAAATTTACTATTTCAGTATTATCTCTAATTCATAAAGAGTATCATTCTAGATAAACAAATTAAATTATTTAATAAATTATTACGTGAATGCTAAATGAGTAAAAAAGAGGATGCTCGAATACATTAAATAATGATAGATGCGATAAAAATATGAATTTTCCACCTTAGATTTACACTTTTTGTGAAATAAAACTAAAGTGATATAATAACATTTTTTGTGAAATGAATGGAGCAGTATATATATATATATATACCATATATGGAAAGCAAAATATATTAATTTAATTTGATTATATATATAATACAAAAATGATAATAATAATTTAAATAATCCAATTCGAAGAATAGACTTTCTTATTTGACAAACGCCAAACAGAGTCCACCAGTAGCAAAAAAATGCGCCCGTAATTTATACAGCGTTATTACTGTTACTTTCCCATTTTATAATATATATATATATATATTTTATAGAATATATATACAATATACTCTGTTAGTCTGTTAGTTAAACAACTCTCACTAAACCCTAATCATTTAAATACTTTGCGCACACACGCACACATTCTTCGCTGTCTCTCTCTCTCTCTCTCTCTCCCGGTGTCTCCTCGCTTTTCTCTCTCTCTAAACCCTAGAAAGAGATATCAATACGAATAATTCCATCACGGAATCTTCTCTCTCTGGGGTTTAGATTAATCTGCCATTTGCTTTTTTCTGCTTATTTTGTTGTACTGGAATAAAGAGAATTGCGGGATGGATCTCCCGAGCTTGGCTCTGATCTTGCAGGGCGCACTCAGCACCAATCCCGACCAACGGAGAGCCGCTGAAGAGAGTCTCAATCAGGTGCTACTGTTATCGGCAGCTTCTGTGTGATTGTTTTTACTGTTCATGTTTTTTTTGGGTTTTTGTTTTGATGTTTTTCTTAGTAGATTGCGAGAATTATGAAGAATTCGGTGCTATTTTAATTTATCCAAAATTTCACGATTGACGCGTGTGTGCCATTTTCATTATTGATACTGGAATTTGAGTGAATGGAAATTGACCTTTGTGTGTTGTTGGTGTAATTTTGCAGATTCAATTTGCACCCCAGCATTTGGTGAGGCTATTGCAGATCATAGTAGAAGCGAGCTGCGATTTAGCAGTTAGACAAGTCGCCAGCATTACTTTCAAGAATTTCATTGCCAAACACTGGGCGCCTCATGAAGCAGGTAATTTTTTAGGAATTCAGCAGTGGACGTCCCTGGAAAAAAGACGCATGTGCTTGCCTGTTTGGAGTATCATGTCTGGTTTCTGATTATTGGGTGAAATTGAGAATTTATATGCAATTAGTGAAAAGGACGAGCATATGGAAAATTATATGCAATTTTCCAGAAATTGAAGTCTGTGATTTGTTATCCTGGCGTAGAATTTCAATTGGAGCTTTTAATGTCTTCGTCTACTTGTGAGAACTTTTCTACCAGTAACAAGCTAAAGTCTTCCTTTTACCTGTCTGTAACACAACACATAATGCTAAAGAAATGTAATTTTTCTAAGACAGTAAGAATTCTATCATAGTGTTTTAAGATGACGTCTTTCTGTTGTTTAGACCGTCCCAAGTATTTGTAGCTCTGTTTTTATGAGATTTTCAGTAAACATTAGTAGTTTGCTCTTGTTAATTCCTCAGGATTGGGTCTATCTAATGACGGGTACTGCTACTTGGAAATAGAATCTGTTTGTGATGCTCAAAATTTTCTTGTATCATGTGGTCATAGGTGAACAATCAAGGATCTTGCCCGAGGACAAGGAAGTGGTGAGACAGAACATACTAAACTTCATTGCCCAGGTTCCACCAATTTTGAGGTATGTTTAATCTTTTCTCCTCCTGTTATTTACTTTGTGTTTAAACTTAAATGATAATCTTTATGTGGAAAATATTTAGTCCATGCATATTCATACACACATATATATACAGCCAGAGAGTTGCTGGCGCTCTTAAACTATGACTTTTGATGATACATGGTGATTATTATTGTATCTGTGTCAGAGCAGCCAAGGACACTTGGTGTAGAATGACTGTTCAGATGAATAACTTTTGAATTTAACTTCTATGTTAAACAGAGCACAGCTGGGTGAATGTTTGAAAACAATTATACATTCCGATTATCCAGAACAATGGCCAGCTCTTTTGCACTGGGTGAAGCATAATTTGCAGGATCAGCAAGTTTATGGAGCTTTATTTGTGCTTAGGATTCTCTCCAGGAAATACGAGTGAGTTCATATAAATTCCTTTCTCTTAAATATCTCATCTCTTACTTTGTTTCCAAGTCATGTTGATATGCAATATTTAGTCTTTGAGAATCAGGCTTTTGTGGTTTAACTATTTGGAAACCATTTATTTATTCCTTTTATCGAAAGTGATTAAAACATGAATTCTTTGTAAATTGGGAACAATATTGTATGATGAAGAAACATAGGAATATGCTAAAAGTAGTTTTCTTCTGTGAAAAGAATTATTGTTACATAAGCCTTGCAGTCAATGGTGGATATGATGAGTCATTCTTGTATACTGAGGTCTTTGTGATTTGCAGGTTCAAATCAGATGAGGAGAGAATACCAGTTAATCACGTTGTGGAAGAAACATTTCCTAATCTGCTCAACATATTTAGCCGCCTCGTTCAGATTGCTAACCCGTCGGTTGAAGTAGCAGATTTGATCAAGCTGATCTGCAAAATATTCTGGTCATCTATCTATGTAAGTCCAACAGGGCCTAGATTGTGTTGTTTGCAGTTTAATTCAGTTTATTGTATTAGATAATTTAAAGCATTACAAAAGTTTCTGCGGTTTTGGAGTCCCGTCATTTTCTATCGTTTGTAATTTTGGTCAATCTAACCTTGTGCACGATGTATCATGACATGTTTTGTTTATAAAAATAAACTTTCTATTAGTTATCAATGATATTATATGTCTTGCGAAAGCCTTACCAGATCATCCCCTGTATGTTGCATGCAGTTTAGTACATCTAATTCCTGCACTAAGTTGCATGTCTCATCTGACTTCAACTAATTCGGTATTCTCTACGCAGCTGGAGATCCCAAAGCAGTTATTTGATCCAAATGTATTCAATGCCTGGATGATGCTTTTCTTGAATATATTGGAGAGGCCTGTCCCTGTAGAAGGACAACCTGATGATCCTGAGCTAAGAAAATCATGGGGGTGGTGGAAAGTAAAGAAGTGGACAGTTCACATATTAAACCGTCTTTATACGCGGTATGTTCTCAAATCAATCTTCATTCTATTCATGCCCATGTAGTTCGACCCTGATTTCATTGACATCCTTGTTTCTCCGTTGCTTTTCCCAGGTTTGGGGATGTTAAACTTCAAAACCCAGAAAACAAAGCTTTTGCACAAATGTTTCAGAAGAACTATGCAGGGAAGATTTTGGAGTGCCATCTAAATTTGTTGAATGTGATCCGTTTTGGTGGCTATTTGCCTGACAGAGTTATCAATCTTATTCTGCAATATCTTAGCAATAGGTTTGTTGTTATTTTGGATTCCTCTCTTAATCTCTCTCCCTGGTCGGTTGCCTTTTTTCATGACTATATATATTCAACAATGTACATGAGATGTCAACTTCAGTACCTGCCACTCTTTTCTAACATGGACCACAAAAAGCTATGGTCTAAATGCACATAGCCTGCTATTAATTTTGATTACCAGCAATCTGGTAGGAGCAGTATGTTTGCGGATGGACACGTACAAATTAATTTAAGAGAATTGCTGAAACTGAGCTCCTACCCTGCCTTTAACAGATCTTATCTAGATTTCGAAGGAGATATCTAGAAACCGATGTCGAATTCGGATACCTTTATGTTAAAAAAGCTTGTTCCATTTGAATTTCATATACCATGTTGGGTGACGGTGCTTAGTTCATCTCAGACTAAAATCAACCGGATTTGTATAAGGTAGCACTCACTTTTTACCTAAAACTGCGAAGGGAACATCTTGACGTTAATGTACCCTTTTGCACTAAATTGAGTTGGTATGTTTGCAATCTCTGAGGAAAATTGGTATCGTTAATGTTGATACTTTAAACTTGAACCAAGTTTGCAAATGTTAATGCACCTTTGGTAGTTTTTAAATGCTTTCTGATCACTTTTTCTTGTATAGAGAAATTACTTACTTTAGATTGTTTGTCAAGAATTCTGACAGTTCCGGATATTTTTAATGATCTGTACAAGTACTATCTGATTCTGGGTTTTCCCATTGTGCAGTATCTCTAAAAGTAATATGTACAGTCAGCTGCAACCGAGACTTGATGTTGTTCTTTTTGAGATTATCTTTCCGCTGATGTGCTTCAGTGACAATGATCAAAGGCTCTGGGATGAAGATCCTCATGAGTATGTGAGGAAGGGATACGGTAAGTTAATAATATACTCTTGTTTATTCATTCATTTTTGTTTGGATATTTTAACTTCTAGATTCTGTTATTTGTAATTTCCATACAATTTTTGTAGACATAATTGAGGATTTATATAGCCCTAGAACGGCTGCAATGGATTTTGTCAGCGAGTTGGTGAGGAAACGCCAAAAGGAGAATCTTCAGAAGTTCTTATTGTTTATAGTAGATGTTTTCAAGAGGTATGCATCATGGTACTTAATATTAACTGTGTGAATCAAGTAATTTGGTATTTGAATGATGAAAATCTATCCACACATTCTTAAATTAGATATGATGAGGCGGCCGCAGAAACTAAGCTTTATAGACAGAAAGATGGCGCCCTACTTGCCATTGGTGCTCTGTGTGATAAATTGAAGCAAACTGAACCTTACAAATCTGAGCTAGAGCGTATGCTTGTACAGCATGTGTTCCCTGAGTTCAGCAGTCCTCTTGGGCATCTTAGAGCAAAGGTGAGGCGGGATTTTCCACTCTTTCTTCCTTATATTGTTTCTAACTGTTGAAGTTACCTATTTAATAAGTTTGCCTTTCCTTTTTTACTCCAATGTAGTCCTCAAAACATTGATGCATAAATTCAACCTGGTGCCACTCATTTGCATGTATATTATATTACAAGTGTAGTTCAGGTTAATGTTCCCTTAAAAATGAAAGGGAACTTTAAAAAGCCATTTTCTTTTACATTTGTACTTTGCCTGATTTATTATTTTTTGGGGTATGTGATCTCATGACTTATGACCTTGTGCACTTGTTCTTTTGTCCGGGAAATGTACAATATTCCAGGCCGCATGGGTTGCAGGACAGTATGCACATATCAATTTCTCTGACACAAATAACTTCCGAAGAGCATTACACAGTGTCGTTGCTGGGATGCGTGACCCAGAACTTCCTGTTCGTGTTGATTCTGTCTTTGCACTGCGTTCTTTTGTGGAAGCCTGCACCGGTACATTTATCTGACTTTCTGTTGCTTTATGCTCATCTGGACTTGTCACTGACTTTAGGCATTTTTCTCATATACAGATTTGGGTGAGATCCGCCCAATTCTACCACAACTACTTGATGGTAATCATTTGTTGAAACCCTATCACTTTTGCACTTTATTAAGCAGTAGCTATCTAACTGAGTTTTCTTTTCCTTCTTAATTGTTATCAGAATTTTTTAAGCTAATGAATGAGGTTGAGAATGAAGATCTAGTGTTTACCCTTGAGACAATTGTTGATAAGTTTGGAGAGGAGATGGCTCCATACGCTCTTGGATTATGCCAAAACTTGGTGATGCTAAACTCCCTTCATACCGGTGCATTGGCTTGATCATTTTTGCTGTCATTTTAATTATCAAAATTTGATTTTCAGGCTGCTGCGTTTTGGAAATGTATGAATACTGCCGAGGCAGATGAGGAAGGTGATGATCCTGGCGCTTTGGCTGCTGTTGGTTGTTTGCGTGCCATAAGCACAATCCTTGAGTCAGTCAACAGCCTCCCTGATCTCTTTGTACACATTGAGCCAACTTTGTTGCCAATAATGCGTAGGATGCTGACTACCGATGGACAAGGTAGCTGTCGCATTCTCATCAAGTTTTTTAGCTCATCATTGTGCACATTTGGAGCTCAACAGTTTTATGATATTGCTGAATTTGTCGAAATTCATCTTTCTGAGTTTTGGTGGTTGATTACGAATGACGTAAATATAATTATATCAGCCAAACACTTAACTTTCTCTACAAAGAATGCATTGAATCTATTTTCACTTAAATATGACTATCATCATTAGATTTTGTATCATTCATCATCATCATCATCAAAACTCATGCTTTTGCTACTTGCGGCTGCGGTGTATCTTAAGATTATGCAACCTTGCTTAGTCAAGGATTTACTGTATATGGCCATGTTTGGTCTCCTTTGTGCTTGACCAAACCATGTTTTTCTCTTTTCTTCCAATTTATATTTCATCAAATAATTTGTGGGCTTTTAAGTGCATCTAAATGACATGAAACAAAGCATTGAATAATATTCCAATTTTTCTATGAGATAATTTTATGTATGTCTGATATTGGATTGGTATATCTGATACACATTACTACTGTACGTGCTAATCTCTAATCGCTCATCTTTTTTTTCTTAACTGCGTATTTTTCAGAGGTCTTCGAGGAAGTTTTGGAGATTGTCTCATATATGACTTTCTTCTCACCTACTATATCACTGGAGATGTGGAGCCTTTGGCCATTGATGATGGAAGCTCTGGCTGATTGGGCCATTGATTTTTTCCCAAGTAGGCTGACATTCTCTGGAAAAACCATTTTTCATCGCTACATTATCTTCTTGTTATTCTATTGCTTTTGCTTATAATGCTTTTCTCTGATATCCCCCTCGTTCATGTTGTACATATGCTGTTGAAGTGGTGGTGCTATGAATTGATTCTGTTTCCTACTGTTCTTGTCATCTTGTGATGTGTGTATGTTCTGACAAGTTCGAAGCCACACATTTTTCCTGCTCCTGATTGTTCTCAATATCTGGATCCTTATCATAAGCATTAGTATCTGGATACATTGTCTTTTGGAGGGTGAGATTTATGACTAAAATTACCCACTCGACCAAATGAATTACAAAAAAGATTTTGTGCTTCTATCTCATTTTTTATCGAGTCTTGAGTTCTGTAGTTCCTTCACTTATTTTCTTTGACCTCTGCCCACATCAAGTAAACTTGTCAATTTGCTACTGCTGTTACTTCTTTAGTTGTTTGCTACCGCTCTGATTGTATGTGCATTTAAATTGAGATGTCGACTTTGGTGTCCTCCAAAGGTTGCAAAAAAATTCTGTTAATATAGCCAATGTTGTAATGCTCCCACTAATTTTGTAATTGTGAGGAGATTGAGATGTTGAAACTTTAATGACTACGCGCACCAACAGCTTCTTTTTTATTCCCTTACACCTTGTTTCTGTGGAATTCTCAGATATCTTGGTGCCATTAGATAATTATATATCAAGAAGTACAGCACATTTTCTCACATGCAAGGAACCGGATTACCAGCAAAGCCTTTGGAACATGATTTCATCTGTAAGTTAATTCAATTATCAAATTCAGCCCCGTACTAGTAGATAGTTTCTGACTAATTTTTTGTTCTACCCATGCAGATCATGGGTGATAAAAATCTGGAGGATGGTGATATTGAGCCAGCGCCTAAGCTCATCCAAGTATTATTCCAGAACTGCAGGGGTCAGGTCGATCACTGGGTTGAGCCGTACTTAAGAATCTCAGTGGAGCGCTTGCGTCGTACTGAGAAGCCTTATTTGAAATGCCTCTTGATGGAAGTGGTAACTTTTAGCAACTCTTTGCTGAATTCATAACTCTGGCGTTTGTCCATATTATATGGGGGGAATTATCTAGATTTTCCGTGCAGTACTTGCTAGATGGCTCTAGTTCATTTTTTGATTGAGACAGGTGCATTTTTATCTGGGATCTGACTTTAGCTATAGTAATATGGGTGACTTATCACTATGATGCTTCTCGTACTGTGGCCGCAATTTTATGATGATGAAAAAGCATTGGCTTATGACAGGTTGCTGATGCTTTGTACTATAATTCATCATTGACACTCAGCATTCTGCAAAAGCTTAATGTAGCCACAGAAGTTTTCAATCTTTGGTTCCAGATGTTGCAACAAACTAAAAAAAGTGGAGCACGCGCTAATTTTAAAAGGTAATTGTGTGTCTTCTATGTTGTATCTCAACTCTGCTTAAAGCTGAAAGATGTACTTATATATTTTGTGTTTGCAGAGAACATGATAAAAAGGTATGCTGTTTGGGCTTGACATCATTGCTTCCTCTTCCGGCTGATCAGCTGCCAGGAGAAGCATTGGAGCGTGTTTTTAAGTCTACCCTGGATCTGCTTGTTGCGTATAAGGATCAAGTAGCAGGCAAGTAGCTCGATCTTCCTTTTAATAATATCTTTATCTGCTGCTAAATTTGTTATGGTTCTGATACGAGCCTGCTTGTTACCTATATGGATAAAGTAGCAGATCTTTCCATGCAGTGATTTCCACTATGATTTGTAATATATTTGTGTAATAAATTGGAATTGTAATAGAATATAGATAGAAAGCAGATAGAGCAGGAGAATAGAAAAAGAACGAAGGTAGAGGGGAAGATTTGAGTAATTTCATTCTATTTCATAATATTGTCCGAGTTTATATAGCATCTCAATATGGTCCCCACCATACACAAAACCCTAAAAGCATCTTATATTAAATAAAACATAACATAAATAAGTTACATACACTAAGTTGGGCCACCGATACTCTTCTGCCACTTTGTTTGGTCTTCTTCTCCACACGGCCCAAGTTCACCAGCTCAAAATCTGAATCCATATCCACTGAAATAACCCGCTCCGATTCACCCAAACCATTTTCTTCGCAACTGAACCCTACAACATTCAAGACTTTATTTTTATCTCCAGGTTCATCCCCAATTCTGTCATCATCTCTAATTCCTTCCAATTGCATAACATCCCACAGTATATTTTGTGGATTGGCAAATCCTATGCTTCAAGAGTTTATGTCTTCTATCCGCTTTCTTGTGTGTGACTTTTCTTACTTTTTTTGTTTGAACAGAGGCTTCAAAGGAGGAGGAAGATGATGGTGAAGAAGAAGATGATGATGATATGAGCAATTTTCAAAGTGATGATGAGGAGGATGGTGATGAATCTGACAAAGAAATGGGGGTCGATGCTGAGGACGGCGATGAAGCTGAGAGCCTTAAACTCCAGAAATTGGCTGCTAGGGTGGGTGTTACTAAAGTTTCTTATAGTACTTCTAGAACTTTTTGAATTGTATTTGTGATCCTTGTATTCTGTAATTGAATCAGGTACAACTTGGATTAAGATTTTATTTTATACAAGGGTTTGGGCATGGGATCATAGCTCTAATTAGATCTACTCATAAAAATTACTATTTTGAATTTTATTCTGTCACTCTAAATTGTTAGACCGTAGTTATGATGGAGACTGAATAATCGGGAAGCCATCTAGTTGGAATTATTTTGCAGTTGGCTGGATTCACATTTCGAAGTGTTGCAGTTTTTGCTGTTTGTATGACTCGTCCCTTTCTAAAACTATTCATGATCTCACTAACTGGATGCAGGCAAAGGCTTTCCGTAGCACTGAATTTGATGATGAAGACTCAGATGATGATTTCAGTGATGATGAAGAATTGCAATCACCAATTGATGATGTTGACCCTTTTATTTTCTTTGTGGATACTATTAAAGGTAAGATTGTAGCTGTTTAAGCTTTCTTGTGGTTATATAATTTCTTACATGGTTTCCTAATTCCCACTGGGGTTTATCCTGTAGCTCTGCAAGCTTCGGATCCGTTGAGGTTCCAGAACATTACGCAGACACTTGATTTTCATTATCAGGCTCTTGCAAATGGTGTTGCACAGCATGCTGAACAAAGAAGGGAAGAGATTGAAAAGAAAAAAATGGAAAAAGCTATAGGTGCAGTTGCCTCGTGATTTGGTCAGCTGGAATACTGAACTTCCACCCTCCTGCCCTCTGAATTCTTTGGTTAGTCACAATGTTGAGGAAAAACCTAGAGTTATCCAATTTCCTAGGTTCTGGGTCGCTCAATTGGGTTTTTGGGGCCGATGTTTATATGTGATCAATCAGGTTCCAGTTTTTATAGCATTTCCCAAAGATATCTAATCTGATATTGGGGATTGGGATCCTGGCATTGATTAGCCAAATGGGGTTTTGGCAATGTGTCTGGTGGGTTGGTTCTTCTACGTCAGAAGTTTCCATTTCCCTGCCTGTTGGTCGTTGGTCCTTGCTGGTGTCTAGCATTTGTACCATTCTTATACGAATGAAAGTTTCGTGTCAAGGTGAAAAAAAAATTCATATTGTTTGGAAATCCTTTCTGTTTGGTTTGGCAGGAGGGTAAAATGCATACAAGTTTATGATGCACCATCAGTCGCGTCTGGATAGGTAGTCGATGACTGTTTTGATTTTATTTTTTTTGGAGGGGTCGCGCCCTAAATTTTTTTGTCCCTGGATGTTGTTGTGTCTAAATTTTTGTTTCAAGCATTGGTTCGTCTAGTTCTTGAGAGATTTTGATCTTTCCTGCGGTGCATAGTTGATTTTTCTGCCGAATGTAAAACTGGTTGTATTCTTTTTTGCCTTTTGTTATCACTTGGGAGAGTTGAAATATTTAATTTGTCCTCGCCCATTTGTATCTCTTGTTGCTTTGCCAAGTTTTGTTACCTCTTTCTGTCCATCACAATGTACGTAATGAGATGTTGGTCGATTTGTTGCCTCTATGTTTTGCTGTCTGTCGGACATAATTCAATAAGGCAATATCCCAGAACAAGTCAAAAAATTAATTTGTTTCAAGGTTACTAGGTAGAAAAATAGTCGCACAAATGAAAGAAAAATGATTGGAAATCAGGTCTGGTACTGGTAGTTGGTTATGTTTAGGGTTGTAAATGAACATAATTGAGCCGTACACCTTACTGATTGAGCACAACTCGTTAAGAAATATTCAAGCTTGAGCTCTCACTTCATTCGAGCCGTTCTCTTCTTGTTCAAGTTTGGTTTGATAAATATTTGTCATGTTTGAATTTGGTTTGAGCTCAACTCGTGAAATACTCGAAAATTTACTAAATGAGTTTGAGCTCGAATGTTCGAAAAAAAGTTCGTTTAATTTATATATTTGAGCTTGAGTTTGAAAAATTTACTAAATGAGTTTCAATTAAGCTAATCTCTAGTTTGAACATGTTTGTATGAGCCGAATACTACTTTATTCGAGTTCGGCTCGATAATTTTATCGAGCTCGACTCGTTTAGAAAAAAAAGAACTTCGAATGAGTATTTTCAAGTCGAACTTTGAATAGCTCGTGAACGGTTCTGTTCATTTACGGTGGAACTCAGAAGAACCTTGCTATTTACGGTAAGAAAGATTTCAACATTACCAATTAGCGCTACTGCAATATAAAACATATTATTAATGGCCAAAAATAAAACAGTATTTGAGCCATTTTGTAAATTCACCGCTTTTAAAACATTAAAAATAAATATTGTACTTCCTTTTTTGATTTGTAGCAATTATGATTTTGACACTTGGCTGTCAAAAAAAAAAAGAGAAATTTTAAAGTAGTCAAAGTTTTGATAACGAATTCTTTTGTAACCAAGTTTCATATTTCATTTTTTTTATTCAAAAAGTGATGTAAAAGTCTTATGTCCTTTTTGTCTCATTTGAAATTCAATCCTTTTTTTCCTCATTTATTTCCAAAAGTGCATGTGGTAGTTTTTTTTTTTTTTTTGAAAAAGAAAATTTTGGAGATTAAATTTTTTTCCAACGTGGCACATTTTGGTAGTTGGGTTGTAGTTGCTTGCATTAAAATCTATAACCCAAGTTAAAAAAAAAACGTGCGCATTTTGAACGAATTGAAGAGAAGAAAATTTAAAGACGTTTGTAATTTTGTTGGAGAAACAACATACCCCCAATAAATTTAAGGTGAGTTTTTTTTTTGTTTGTTTTTTTTTTTAATTTTTCTCACCGTGAACTTGTTCGAATTAGTTGGGTTTAATGTTCTTTTAAAATTTCAAGTAATTTATTCATAATTTATGTTAATTTCATAATATTTGTGTTAGTAGTTATTGGAATTCAAAGATCTTTATTTGTGTAATTTTTAAAAAATATATATGCATAGATGGTTGTAGATTTGGATATTTTGTAATAAATTAACATGAATTTGTAGATTTGGATGTTTTGTGAAAATTAGCATAAACGTATAATTTTTTTAATATTCAACATTTTCGTGACAATATTATCACCGTTCAGGTGATTTCATGCAATATTGTCACGAAATCACATGAATTCGTGACAATATTGTCACGAATTTTTGTTGTGCTGTAACAATAATATTGTCTCGAAATTATTATCACGAATTGAAGTCGATCGTGACAATATACTGTCACGAATTGTATGCTTTTCGTGACAATATTAAAAAAAATAATCTCAAATATTGTCACAAAAGCAAGAAATTCGTGATAATATTGTCACGAAATCACTTGAACCACGACAATATTGTCACAAATTATGTGCATCTGTGACAATATTCTCACAATATTATTTATTTATTTAATTACTTACTTTAATTACTCTTTATTATTGATTTTTAGATGGTTTGATAGCGTATTGTTGTCCGGCATAGTGGTAGATGAGAGATATCTGAGTATGTAGATGGTGAAGATTAGCTCGTGCACCTTCTATTTGATATGTTATCTCGTGATAAATTTATAGAAGAGATTCACGATTTTATGGAAACATCTCCAATAAGTGTAAGATATACGCTGAGTTATTTGATGAGGTCATTAACAGGGAGGACACTGAAAGGACTCCTGAAAATTGATGTTGATTTAGCTCGTTTAGTTCAGGAGTAAGATGAGCCTGTTGTATACGTCATCGAGAAATCAATTCAGCAAACTCCAATAGTAATGCAGTCAAATGTTAATAACGACGACCCAATTGAAGATGATAGTCTTGATGATCTATCTTATGATGAAGAGAAATATGAGAGTTAAGTTCGGCGTAATCAAATTACTGAATTTTGTGAACGGATTCGTGAGCCAGGGTGTCTCGATGAGTTTGTGAATATTCTCCAGCATGGTGGACTTCATAACTTCTCATCCGAGGATGTTAGTCCTGATGTTGAAGCTCCGAATGTAGAGTTTCCTCCCCTCAAACATTGGTCGATTCATGTAGCTCATATTGACGATGCACTAGCAATGATACAAGATGATCCATTCCCATCAGATATTGATGCACTTGTAGTGGGAAAGTCTTTTTTTGGAGAAGAAGAATTTGGTAATTGATGTGGGAAAGTGGCATATGCAATGTTAAGTGGAATATTTGGTGTCACGTTACAGCAAAAGTCGACTAACAGTTATTTGCAAACAGAATAAGACCCGCCCTTTTAAATTAGTGGTAGTTGCTAAGGGTGGCTTGTGGATGGTGACAAAATAAGAGGATAATCATACATGTCAGTTGAACCTGACATGTAATGCGCCACGTAAATTATTCTCCAAGGTTATTGTTGATTTCTTTAAGAAGAGAATCATAGATGATGGTTCTATCCTTAAGCCGAGAGCAATAATCGTTGAGCTATTAAGGGAGTATAGTATTGAGATTGAGTACGGTGTTGCATTGCGAGCTAGGAATCTTGCAATAGAAATGATTTATGGTTCTCATGATCAGTCTTTTAATGTATTGCTTGCATATTTGGAGATGTTAAAGAGGTGCAATCCCGATACGATTTATTATTTGGAGACTGATGGTGATGATCGTTTCATGTTCCTGTTTGTTGATCTAGGAGTTTGTAGAGCAGCATTCAAACTATATATGCATCCAGTTATCGCCATTGACGACACTCATCTGAAGAGAAAGATGAAGGGTATTCTTTTCTTCGCTGTGACGAAGGACAATAATAAGCAATGTTTCCCTCTTTTCATTGGTGTGGGTCCTATTGAAAATGATATAGCCCGTACATGGTTCTTGGAGCGGTTTAAGAGAGCTTTTGGAGATTATGATGATTTGGTGATAGTTTCAGACCAACATGTGAGCATCAAGAATGCTGTTAAGATAGTGTATCCTATAGCGGTCCATGGATTGTGCTATTGCCACATAGCAAAGAATATAGCCCGAGCAGGTCGTCATGTGATTTCTATGTTTCGAAGTACTGCATTTGCATATTGAGAAGAATTTTTTTTTGAAATATTTATCGATGATCTCCTCAAGTCAGGAAGAAATTTACAATACATTGTTGAGTATAGGGGTACATCGTTGGGTACGGTCACAATGCCCTGTATATGTCGTTACATCTTCATGACATCAAATGTACCAAAATCTTTCAATGCCCGTTTTTTGTGGGCTAGAAAATTACTCATATGTTCTCTCATTAAGGTTGTAAGAGATATAATAGAGAAGTGGTTTGATGAGAAACATGAGAAGACAGTGTCAAGAGATCAAATACTCACAGAAGATGCTTACAGTAAGCTTTACAAACAAGTGGAGATAAGCCGTCAATATGTTGTTCGATGTCATAATCCAAATTTGTACAAAGTACAAAAGAACGATAAGAACTTCCTAGTTGACCTTCAAATGAAAACGTGTGAATGTGGTGAATTTCAACTTGATCAAATCGTTTCTTCTGATGCAGCAACTGCTATTCGGTACTGTACTTTTATAAACATTTTTTTGATCATTATGTTTTTTTTTATTAACACATTAGAACTATTGTAACATGAGTGATGGACATGAAATATATAATTATGCGGAGTTGTATTACAAGCAAGTTATACTTTGTCTTGCATACCATGATCGTGTATGTTCAGTGCCACATTAAGATGAATGGACAGTCTCGTCTTTTTTCAAAGTTTGCCCTTCTAAATCAGTTCCCCAAGTAGGCCGTCATAAGAAAAAAAGATATCGTTCAACAGTTGAAGACTCATGTAGGAGAAGCAGAAGACAATAATTATGATCGAGGTGTGGAGACACTGGCCACAATAAAAAGAAGTGTACGGCCCCACGACAGATTGAGCACGAACAAGCGAATGCACTTGGCGAAGGGCAAGGCCGACCTAAGAAATGTAGTATTTGTCATGAACTAGGACACAACAAGGGCAAATGTCCGAATAGAGTTGAACCTCAAATTTGAGTGTGTTATGATTGAACGGATTTTTTTCAAATTCTAAACTGAACTATTTATGTAGTAAAGAATGATATTATGGTGTTTTATTGTGGTCATAAATCTGATTGTTGTATATTATTGTGATATTATTGTTACAGGATTAATTTTTATCACAATATTATTGTGATAATATTGTCACGAATTCACTGATCTCGTGATTTCACTACTTTCCAACATCAAAACAATTCTAACATGTTAATTTAAGAAATTTCACAATACAAATGCACTAAATTGATCTACACATATTATAATGAAATCATCTAAAATATTCAAAAAAAAAAAAGAATTTAGTCGAGATTTTTCATGGCTTAATATCTTCGTCCTCGACACGGAAGGTTTTGACGGCGTCGACGTGATTTTTCAGATTGAGGCCTCGTGAGTATGCTGCTGCTTCGTGACAATTACAGCATGTTCGTGAGTTTGCTGTTGTTTTCATGAAAAAGATTGAAAAGGGGATGATGACTTTGCTGTTGATTTCGTGAAAAAAATGGAAAGGGGATCGACTTTTCTTTGCTGTTGTATTCGTGAGTTTCTGTTGGGCTCGTGACAAAATTTATTGATTTTTGTTCAAATTCAAAAAATAGTCAAAAATGTATTGTTTACTGGGCCCACATTTAATAAGGGTATTTTAGAAATTGAGAAATAGTTTGAAAAAAAAAACGAGTAAGTTAAAAAAGTGAGCTAAAAAAGAATTTGTATAAGAATTTTAACTAGTTCCAGCCATTTACATAAAAAAAAATGACACGTGATGAGATGCAAAATATTATTCACTTCAAACCACAGACATGTGTAATTTTGTGCCTGAAAATAAAACTGAAAGTGACAAAATTCCACATTTCTTCCACCTCTCTAAAACTCAGCACAGCAGAATTATTTATGTTAAAATCGAGGACACAGAACATCCAAAAATTAGGAGGGAAAGAGAGCGAGAAGTTTAAGACGGGTGAAATTTCAATTATTATATATATATTTTTTTCAAGTACAAAACAAAACGATATTTGTGTCGAGGGGAAATATTTTCATCTCATCACAAAATCACATCATTTCGTGCAACATCAGTTTTTTGGTCGTAAGGAAGAATTGAAGGTGTCTTATTAATTGCTTCAAATAAAAAAGTATCATTTACAACAATTTAAAAGTGATGCTGAATTTACTAATGGGGCCAAATAAACCAAAACCTGTATCGGGTAGAGACAGAAACAGAGGATCAGCCACTAAAAATAAATTACGAATTGGTCAAATTTACATAACCAGATCCTCAGTTTCAAAATGGTAGTGCCGAAGTTGGAATAAGAGATGAAATACCATTTTGAAACAAATGCAAAGAATCGGCATCAATTTAGAAAGATGGTAAAATGATTAAAAAAACACCACTCCTCATCACATTGGTTTCAAATTGAGATATCATTCGTTTCACTTCATCATTACATGTAACAAGATGAATGAGAGTAGAACATGTCGATCCATACGACACCATAACTAAAGGTACAAAATTCTCGAGCAAAATGTTGCCATTGCTGACTTCTCAACAAAATATGCAATCATGGAGATTCATCAAAGGAGTCATCTCTCTCTTTCATCTTTCTCTCTGTCTCTCCTATGACGGTGCTGAGAAGTATCTCTATCACGGCCTGACCTACTGTCCCTTTCTCTACTGTATTTGTCTTCCCTGTGACGGGACTCAGACTCGTATTTTCTTGCTCTCTTCTCATTTCTCCAATCATGTTCTTCCTTGGAGTTTGGCTCACTGTGGCCGGACTTCGACCTTCTATCAGTACTAGAACCATCATGTGCACTCCTATGCTTTGTTACATTATCCTCCGGTTCCAGCTGTTTCTTAACAGCTCTTCTCTCATCATAATCTTTTGCATTCATTTCAGTTCTTTCATAAGACTTTTCTCGCCCACTCCTATTGCCCTTTCCCTGTGAATATTGATAGTCGTCTCTACCTCTATGACCTGGACGAGATGCTGGTCGCGATGTATGATTAGATCGCCCAGATTTGCCATCCATATCTGGATCCTGAAACTTGTCCTGCACCCACTTTGCACGCCTATCTTCTTCAGCACCCCATCCCGTATTAGCAGCTCTCTGAATTATGAAAAATGGAGCTTTTAAGAGAGTTGGGCTATGATTGCATACACTCAATACCAGTGCATGAGACACACTGCTAAAATCAATGAAATACCAATCTCCATGATGATTAACATGCCCAAAAAAGGGAGATAAAATGCTTAATAAACCACTGCCTTCACCAAATCCTTTACTGTTAAGAAGCAAAACAAATATCTAAAACCAGTACAATCAGTCAGATATGTCATGATTAATCATAAGACTAAAACCAGAAAAGGTTTAACATGTTGCACTTCCCTGCTTCTGCATGTAGAAAATTAATCCATATGAACATAAAAACATGTTCAAATGGATTTATATGGGATAAAGAGAACTAAATATATAGCATTCGCCTTATGCAAGCTTTCTAAATCTTCAAGATTTGAAGAAACACAAAATAACCTTATTCTAGAAAACATGCAGTCGAACATTAGAAGATTGACAGCATTATATGAAAGATTTTGCAAAAAAGTTACTTACATTCTTACATTAAACTGTTCATATATTTGATCCGAAGTTTTAGGGACATGATCAACCATGTATCCAGAAGGACAGATAATGGTTCAGCAACTTTCTAATGTGTTGAGGCAGTATAACACGATTATTAGAATATTAAAACATTAACATAAAAGGAAAACACTGAGATCGAGCTAATCTTCTAATAAGTTTGACATATTCCCATAAAGCCTTGTAAACATAATTAACATCTCGTGAAAAATCAATCAACTTTTTTTATTATCCATGTTATAAGTACCTACCATCAGTCTTACAGCTATACAAATTACAAACCCCTTCCCCCTCTATCCAAAGACACCATTCTCCACAAAATCCCATCTGTTATACTTGTCAACTTTTTCTTCTTAAACACACAAGTAATTTAATATTGTTTGAACTGGAACTCTAAAGTGCTCTCACCAAGCAAATGAACTGATAGTTCTTACACTCAGCAGTTTACTTCAGCAATCATAACTGTCAAAACCCAGCCTCGACCAACTTGTCATCTTCCTACCATATTATCCATCTTTTAACTCTTGGGCAGTGGCTACATTCAGTTCTGTAAAGCCTCAGGTTCCTCATTGAATCAACCAATGGGTTGGGTAAGTAAGATTTTCAAAGCACTTATCTCCCTTTAGATGATTGAACAATCATCTCTTACAATATTGTGCTAACAGTAAAGCATGTCCTAAACCCCTGAGTAAAGAAAAAACATCTCATCATTTAGAGGAAGAAACTACATACTTGCTCATCGTGAGAAAATTTACAGCTGTCTCCACGATTACATTCTCCTTTCTGAAAAGCACGACAGACACCTCGTTCCTCCCTCTTCTGCTGCCTAGTTTCCTCATCTTCTTCCTCTAGTTTTTTGTATTTGGTCACATGATCAACCCTGATAGTTCGGCCCAAAATTTGAGCTCCATTTAAATTGTCTGCAAATTTACACAAAACAACTATGTAAGAGACAGAACCATATTTCGCTAAGATTGCATCTTGAAAAAAATGAAATTGAGCTATGAGGTATATAGACTGACCGACAGCAAGAATTGTGCTTCTTTGATCCTCATAGGCAACAAAAGCAAACCCTTTGGATTTTCCAGTACCTTTGTCTCTGATTAGATTAGCATCCACAATCTCTCCATATCTACATGTGACATTGAGCAAACAAATCAAATCAAACCCTATCAACACAATGACTTACAACTGTGTAGCGCGCGCGCGTGTGTGTGTGTGAGAGAGAGAGGGGTGAAAAGAAACTTACTGTGCAAAGACGGCAAGGAGATCGCCTTCAGTCAAGTCAAAAGGAATACCACCAACATAAACATAAGCAGAATCTTTATACTTAGCATGCCATGATGCCTCTTCTGATATTCCTAAATTAGCTTCCCTTTTGTTTATATTCTGAATGCGCTTCACCAATGTCAAGGGATTCATGGAAGTATATGTTACCCTAAAGAGCAAGAAGTAGACATGGAAATGAAATCACAGTAGAACTAACTAAGTCCTCCACAAGCACGGTGCCAATACCCAATCCAAAGACTCCACTATAATTAGGGCAAAAGACACAATAAAATTAAATAAAAACTCTCATGCCTTGTTTCACCGTATTCATTGCATAAGATTTCTTCAAAACTCTTATCTATTCGAAAACAATAAAAAATAGCACTCCTTCACGCTATATGATGGAAACTTTCCTAGCTCTACTTCAATTCATTCTTCAAAAACTCAACGATTCTGATTAATTTTCCAATACCCAAAGTCTCCCTTCAAAATCAACCCAATAGATAAAAAAGAAAAAGCTTACCGCTTCTAGTACTCCAGAGCTGATGCTACCGTTGCCTCTGCCGCCGTCTCTCGGCCGCCGGAAACTTGGTTCCGTGCAGTGCGAAGGAAGGCTCTGGGACTGGGTTTGCCGGTTTGAGAGTCGTCGAATGGGAAAAAAAAAGGACAAATTTGATGACTTTTTTTTTCAAATTTCTTTTTAATATTTAGAGCATGTGAGTGCATGTATCATTTTTCAGGTATAAATTACTGTCACATTACTGTCATAATGTCATATCAAAAGTTACTATATTCACTTTTGCTCAAATTTTTTTTTTTACTAAATCTACTAAATTATTACCCAAGCCTCTTGAATTTGAATAATTCCAGGTACAATTGTTACTTTTTTGGGTCCTACTATTATATTACTTATTTATTTACATATTATGAATTTATTAAAAGAATTATTTATAATTTTTATTATCTATATTAATTTAATGTGATAATATTATTTTAGTAACTTTATTTTAAATACTAATTTGAAAATTTAATTTATTTAAACACAAGTTTATTGTATCGGATATTTTTTTTTAACTACACATGAGTACACATCACTGTTGTACCTAATTTTCATTCTCTGATTTTCACTTGATGAATAGCTTTATTTTTTAGCAATTCTATAGTTTTTCTTTGGTCATGTGCGTGTATATTTTGGAGTATATTCATTTTATGTAACGACTAATTTTCACAAAAAATAAATTTTAGCAACGACTAGTTTTTGACAGTTAATTTATAATTATATTTAAATCATCTATATATATTTAATCATACATCCTTTATATATTTAATTTTATTTTTCTTTATGAAAGGTTGTACAATCGAAACATGAAAAATAGAAGAAGAAGAAGAAGAAAGGGAAAGAAAAGAAGAGAGAGTATAGAGAAAAATGGGGAAATTCTAACATTTTACGACCCATTTGGGCTATTTTTAATATTTATCGGTCAACCGATTAATAATTTCAGTTTCAAATTGTCACAATAGGTATTTGGAGTGTCACAATATCTTAGTTGAAGTATCACGATAGTTTTTTTCGGCTAGTTGAAATTTTTGGCTGAAACTTTCATTTCTGACCAAGAAAAGGATTGTAAATATCCGAAAATTTATGGACCTGGGACACACGTCACTTGCAGAGATGAGGGATGCACAACAGGTGTTCTACCTTAAAATTTACTAGAAAAATGTGTGAATTGAGAAAAGGTGAAAAAACTGCAAAATGAGTCCCTTTCTTCAATTGCTACCAACAAAAATTTTGGCCAAATGTCATAATCTCCACAGTGTAAACACTACATCCACAATAGGTAACATTTTATGCCACGTATGATTTATACCTCCACGATGAGGATGCCTTTACTTGAGATTTATTTTTTGGAGCGACTATATGCTGATTTTACTCTTTGCACCATAAAAGAAAAAATAAAATAATTTTCAAGTTACTTAAATGTCTTTTACTTAAAAAGAAAAAAAATTAAGAGTAGTTCAAAAATGAAATTTCGAATTCACCATGTTTGTTCAAAATTCCATTTTCGAACATGCATGATTTTTAAAATAAGTCTTGTTCGAAAATGAATTTTCGAATACCCCATGTTTGTTCGAAAATTAATTTTTGAACATACATGATGTGTTCGAAAATCTATTTTTGAACGGAGTCCATTTAAGTATCATTCGAACACACAACTTCGAACTTATCAAGACTGTTCGAACACAAGACTTCGAACATATCCAGAATGTTCGAACACACAACTTCAAACAGAACACGGTTTTTTTTTATTAGTAAAGGTTTTTAGGTAAATTTATAACTAATAAAAGAAAATGAAAAATAATTTGTGGTGCAAAGAGTAAAAATTGTGGTGCATTTAATAACTCCCTTTTTTTTCATATTTATAATTGAGTATCATTTTCCCCGATTAAAAACATTATTGTAAAAGGCGACCTAGGTAATTTTCGCTAGGCGAGGTGTTTTAGATAGTAGGTGGTGCTAGGTGGGGCGAGGCGGTCTCAGGCGGCGTTAGGCGAACTGATTTTTTTTATTTTTTTTAGTTTGAATTATTTTTTCCCTTTTTTTTAACAATCACTAAAGCCATAACTTAATTCAAAGTGAAATTGAAAAAAAAAGGAGAAATCTAATAATCTAATAAGAGAGAGAGGGGACATCTAAAGAGGAGAAAAAAAATGCAATTCGCCGTTGCCTCCATCCCACGTAGAATAGAACAGTACAATAGCCGCCGCCGGTTTTCGCCATCTTCATCATCGTTGGTCTGCCGTTGCCCATCACTCGTATGTATTCAAGAATCAAATGTAAGTACTCAATCTGACACATAGTTTATACTTTAGACTTTAGAATGGAATTCAAGGTGCTTTGAGTTTATGGGAACAATTCAACAATATAATTTCACCTTCAGTTTATTTTATTGGTGCGAATCATATATATGTTTCACCTTCAGTTTATTTCATGTCATACACTGTATCTTCTATATATTGTGTATAGTTTTAAGGAACACATTGAGTACACCAAAGTGGGTGTAGATAAAGTTGAAGAAGAGAGTTGTATAATCTGTAAAGTAAGAAAGAAATCAATACAAAAGAGTACACCAAAGTGGGTGTAGATCAAATTGATCGAACCACTATAAACCTTGTGTTCATTTCCAGTTTCTTGCTGTTCTTTTCAAATCATTTAAAACTCATTCTTGATTGATTATTGTTGAGGAAAAACTCAACAATATATATTTATATTAAACAAAAAATGAAGGTACTAAATAATCATTTAATTTTTCATTTTGTTCTGCTCCCCTCGGTAGAATTTTCAGAAAGAAATTCTGATAGACCTAAAAATCAACATGCATTTGGGTAAGCTCATAATTTACATTCTTATCGGATTGGTACAAAACCTTTTTCGAATTCTTGGAACGGAAAGAAAGATTGGGTCTAAAAAATATAAGATTTCTAACCATCTTATTATCCTATAACATTAAGACGGCCGAATTAAATGAAATAAATGGAAAAGGAGAGGGCAGAGAATCTGTTGATATGTTTACTTGTCTCCAAGAATACCTTGTTTTGACTGCATCGCAATATGTGGCATTTGATAACCTCCGAATCTTGTACCTTTAATTCAAATGGAGAAAATCCAGAAGATATTCACAGCTAAAGAGATCTCAACAACACGACTCCTTATATCCACGTATCTTTCAGGAGTATATTTATGTGTTTGCTCACAATCGTGCTTTGAATAGATCAATTTTGTCGGAAAATACGGGTTATGACAATAGATACAGTTTGCGAAAGGCTTGCTTGTGCTGCAGAGAGACGAGAAAATCTGAAAGAGAGAAGATGTAAAAATAAATGTAAAGAATCAACCAAAGTGCTTGGAATGAACAGAGATTATGAACACTTGATTCTCAGTATATGGTTAAGCGTTTCGATATGATTTACCTGCAACTGTAATAATCTCTGCACAAACTAGAGACTCACATGTGTTATAGGCACGGAGTTATTAATCTCTGCACAAACTAGAGACTCATCATCAGGCACGGAGTTATTACAGCACTTTAGGAACAAGTTTACTTTCGTCTGCTTCAACGGGCGGATTAACCGAAGCTCATAGAGAATTTTCTCGACCATCAAGCATCTAGACACACAAGTGCTAACACTCAGCTTATAATTTCATGTACAACACAACTACGAGGTGGCTCTAACACACCATAAAGGAGATAGTCACCATGAAGAAATCATGCCAGTTTGAATCTATGATTTAAAGAATGGAGAGAGAGTATTCATGCTAAATTATGTCACGTTCTAAATTCAAATCAGGAATAAACATTATATTGTTGACCGAAAAGGGCAGTAAAATAATTTGGAAGGACAAGTACCTGCCCAAGATTATCAAGTTTGTTCTGAATAACAACCCTGAAACAAGTTACAGACTGATGAGTCCCATTAATAGACTGTTTTCGTTATAAATTGAAATGGGCAGAGGAGACAATTCCTACAACTACTTGTGCACCGGGATTTTTAAGAACGGGAAGAAAATAAAGAAGTACCATATTATATCATCCAAAGTGTCGTTTGCAAGCAAGTAGTTCTCATCAGATATTTCAAACATGAGAAAATGAATAGTGCACAGATTTGTTTAACAGAGGACCTATGAATGAGATCGTGCAAAAAATCAAGCATACAAGGTGTTTTAATCACAACCTTGAACTCCAAAGGTTTCAAACAGCTTTAACACACCATAAAAGCAAAATGCTCCCAGCTAAAAACTTGAAACATGGAGGCATTATTTAAAACATACTTCAATTTCTGCTCATGAATATTTAACCAACAAAATTCATGATAGCAAAGGCATATGAATCTCAAAGTGTCAACATTAAAGAGCTGACTTCAACCTCCAAACCAATACTTTATCCATCATGTATTTTATTATTACCCAGAAAATCTACCTGACCAATCCTATTGTGCACGATCTTCTGCTAGAATGATGTCCCCAGGAGTCCAAGATAATTCTGCAAATATCACCGTGCTTGCAGCAGTTAATGTTAAGCCAAGGCCTCCAGCTTTGATGGACAACTGGCAACAACCATATAATAAATGGAGGGAGGTACATAGCAAAATAACATTATAACAAAACCCAAATAAAACAGAAGCAATACCACTGCAGCCTTCACAGAATATTTTTCCTGAAAATCAGTCAATAAAGCTTGTCTTGATCCTGCCGGTGTGCTGTCATCAATCCTTATGCATTCAACTTTTTTCTTCTGAAAACATGGTCAAGAATATCACTTAAATGTGTAAATAGCAATCTAAACAAGAAAGTCAGGATCTTACCAGAAGAATATGTAATATAAGATACTGATGCCATGATATCAGTCCAAAGAGTCTCCCACAAGTAAAGTAGCTGATATAAACGCAGGCTACCTTGGTCAGAAAATTCAAGCCATAACAGAGGAAACTTAGGGTAGAGCAGTTTAATGGAACATCAACTGCACAACAATTCACCAGTATAAGAAAATATTTAAATTTCAAATCATGTAGCTGTCAGTTTTACATCTTTGTAGTAAAAAAACTAACAGTTTTGCATATAGTAGACCACCAAGATGGAATCAATTAAAAATATTGATCTGTAAATATGAGTCTGCCCGCAAGCCCAGCAATACACGTTTGCTAAACTCATTCTGAAGTAATGGAAAATTGAAATCAGTTAAAAGAAATTAATCAAATAAGTAAGCTTCTGTCTATTAGCATAACGATGGCAATAATTTCAGAACATATATCAGGAAAGTTATTTATAGTAATGATTCCTTGCCAGCCAGGAGGACCAACTGCTTGTATTAATGTATATAATGGAGAAACTTCATTTAAAGACAGCATAAAATAAAAGCCACAAGATACAGACTTACCATGATCCTGCATTTGTCACACTGAAGAAATAAGTTGCTCTCGTACTCCTGAACCAAATATTTGAAATCAGCATATTCAACACTTACATAATCGATTTTTGCTAGCAGTGAAATGGTGTCAAATATAATAGAGAAAAAAAATAGAGAACCGAACATCCTGTTAACTCTTGTAATCTAGACTTAATCAGACCAGAAGAAAACATAAAATGAAATAAAAGAGGCCAACTAAAACATGAGTTAGGAGTTTATCTTTTTCCAAAAGAAAAACCCTACCTCATCCATATGGTAAACATTGCACTTATCAAGGTCAATCCATGTAAATGTGACAGGTCCGTAACCAATAGAAGAGTTTTTCATTTTCTTATTAGCCAACTGGGAAGATTTCGCTGTTGATCGGGAATTGGACATCTCCTGGAAAATATAAAGACATTAATATGAAGGCTAAGAAAGGCATATGCGAGCCAATGTCACCACTCCTTGCCTTCATTCCCTTTAATTCTCCTCACTTCTTGCTCATAATCCATATTTTGCCTTTCTTTGTCTTCCCTTCTTTGCCTTTCACAGCATTCACTATTTCCTTTATACTCTTCTTAAAAACTTCGCCACTTTTCTCATCTTATTCCTGTCAACATTGCCAAAACATCACTTTTCCTTCAGATCTACTCATCCAGCAAAAACAGGACACCATGGGGAGGCAGAAGATTGATAAGCAGAGAGAGGGAAATGGCGCCGCAAGCTACCATGGTGAGGCGAAAAAAATCAACAAGCAAAGAGAGGGAAATGGGACAATGTCTCACCGAGGACGGAGAGGCGTCCGCCATCAACACCACCATGGCCATGGGTCAGACCGAAGGGGGACTGAAGTTGTGAGGAGAAGAAGGAAATATTGAGAGAATATGGATGGTGAAATTTGATGAAAAAATAAAAGCAGTTATTGAATTGGGTTTTTTCGGATCATCGGATTGGATTATCTTGACATCACAATCATCTTCACCATAGCATTTTGGTGAATCACATATTTCCAATTATGTTTCAAATTTCCAATTTTGGTGCAATCACATATTTAATTTGCCATTGAAACAAATTTTCATGTGTCAAATGATTCTTGCAATGGCTGCCGCCACTAAAATTCATTTTCCAAACCTCTACAACATCAATTCTTTTTTGTACTTCCAGAATCTGACCAAGCAGGTCCTTACTAAGTATGAAATAGAACCGCTCATCATCTAATAATTTGTAATATGTGACATCTTTGCTTTAATTGTAACTGAAACTGTTTCCTTTTATCCTCAAGTAAAAGAAGCTTGAGATCTTTCCTGGTTTAGTGTCAGCTGTGAACCTTCTATATGAGTAATAACTAATAACTGAATGGCTTGCTTGCCCATTCGAAAGTTGCTCTTGCATGCTGCTTCATGCAAAATATGGAGTCATATCGTCAACTTATAACAAAATCACTTGAGTTGTAATATGTATGCCTCCAATTGAGGGCATAATGCCTGCAGATTTCATGCACATGGTTGTGATTTTGTCATGCATGAACACCAGAACACATGCTACCTATTTGTGTATGACTGTTTCCCTCTGTTTTATCTGTGTACATTTTTTTTTTCTGTCGAAAACCATGAGGAGGCTCTTATAATGTCCCAGCAAATGCTCATTTATTTATGCCATCACTTAATGTTATATTAGGGGCTACATAGATGAACTGCTCTTTTTTAAGCAAACAAAGTTCATTATAACAATAAGTAATCCAAAAAATGACTTTTTTTTAGAAACAAGTAAAACAATTTTTATTTTTTATTTACCTTCAAGTGGCTAACTGGGTCAAATTCAAAGTTTGACGAGCTAACCGGGTTGAGTTTGAAAGTTTAAGGGGCTAACTGGGACAAAGTTTAGTTAAGTGTCAGATGCTCCTTGGGAAATAGTTTAGGGGCCAAATTGGACCTTAACCCTTAAATGATAATTTCTCTTATAATTAAGAGAAATCGTGAGTTCATAAATTACCAGGCAGAAGCTTCCTTATGGGGAGTTTTGGGTTGGAACTACAAAGAGGGAAACAGCACCTAGTTCTGTATCTAAGAATATGGAAATTTAATAAACCATATATATTATGGTTTTACAATATTATGGTGCTCGTAGAAACTAAAAAGGCATGAGAATTCTTGGAACAGCAGGCATAGCAAGAATTCCACCCAAAATTATTGCCGTTGAAGAACCTGGATCAAGAATGCCCCAAGGTAGGAGCAGGAACTGTAGTACTTGGAAGCTCAAGGCCAAACCAATATCATGGTGTCTATGCATCACAAGAAACAGCTCTCAAAAATTCGTTTGCAACTTCAAACAATGCGCTAAAGCGTTATGACCCCACAGCAAACCAATAATGGAAGCAAGGCCACAAGTTCTTTTTTCAATTCAAAAGGAAAAAAAAGAAAGCATGAAATAAGATGTACCAGAACATGACAGTCCAGCTCATTGCTGTTCATCAAGCACTTGAAAATTGATAATTTTTTAAGCTTTACCCTCGATTACCAATAGTGTAAAATTCAAAAATAGCTCACGATGGGAAAAGGGTAAGCAATAATTTTCACCGAAAACCTTAACACACCATAGGATAAGCAAATGCACAAAAGCATGCTTAAAATGATCATTTAGGTTGACATGTATTCTAATATCACCACTTTAGCATCCTAGTCGGATGTGTCGTCACTCGTCAGCAATATATATGGACAGCACACACAGGATTATAATAATGTACAGACATGAAAATTCAAAAAGGTCTAGGTTTGAACTGGAACATAAATTAAGGTATCGTGGTTGACCATAAAACAAGATGGACATGATTAAAGAGTAATTAATACAGGTTATGATAGTGCACAAGTACCTTTATGAGTCTGGAAATTTGCAGGTGGGTAAAACCAAAACATATAAGAACCAGAGGCAAAACCCTGATCAGCTTTATAGTCTCTATTCCTAATTTGCACCACCCTGATCTTTTTGTAAATTTTACTCCAGCAAGCGGATGGAGTTGGTCCATTAAACAGTAAAAAAATAAATAAAAAGAAAATCAACAAGAGGGTAAAGTTGAATTAATCAGGCTCAAGAGTAGGCAGTAAATAACTAACAAGAAAGGAATTTAAAAAAAAAATAGATTAATTAAAAAGAATTAAAACATGGTGGAATAAGATATAATGGGGATAAAAAAAAGAACAGAAAAGATGGCATGCACATTACTGAAACAAAAAGGAAAGAAGAAAGAACTGTAAGGAAGATCGTATCAAAATGCCAAAGTCCGAATATTATATAAAATTTTTCAATGAAGAAACTGTTCTCTGTATGGGATCAAATGAATCCTTTTATTCAAAACACACAACAAACATTACAACATCTCAATAATCTCAATATCTCAACAGTGATTCTATTCAGCCCCCCTCCCCAATCTCCTCCGCTTAGCGACACCCTTCCCATCAACCTCCAATTCTACATCTAAGAGCAGCGCCTCCAGAAAACAGGTTCTCGCCGCCCTCTCCCGCCGCCTCGAGTAAACTATACCGAACTGATGCTCCTCGGTGATCGGAAGCTTTTCCAATTGATCATGACCGTTCATTTGGGGAATTTTGCGGGCAGCAGCCTTGGCCTTCTTCGATCCGGTGGGGGTTACGCAAAGCGGTTTCGCGCCGCCGTTTTCATCTGCAGACGGAGGCAATGCATCAGCAGCCATGGCTCAAATTCGAGAGCGGAAGAGAAAAGGTGAATTGTTTTCTCTGCTTTTTTCTTCACCACCCCTTCTCTCTGATGAATTTTTTATTAGGGTTTTTCAATGGTGCAACACAAAATTGATTCCCCGCCGTCGGCACTGAGGAGTGAGAGAGGCTACTGTCCCTGCATATATATATGTATATGGTACGTCCCAGCGCGTCTCTGTGACAGGTGTCAAATTACCCACACAAATTTGAGCGATTGATGACGAAAAAACACTACTTGCAATTCTTCGTGAATTGTGATATTATTTCTATTATCACCATCGTTTTTTTTTATATATATAATTCTTCATATTTATGCATTTATCAGAAAAATATATCCATCTCCTACCATGTTTGTTGTTAAATATAAAACTAATTACTTTTTAGAATTTAAAAAAAAATTAATATCATATAATTCGACCTTTGTCTCCGGTCTGCGTAAGGTCGTCGGAAGATAGACGATCAATTATAAGTTTTATTATAGTATCTAGGTTTAAAAATTTTAATATATTCACAACATGGTCTTGTTGAGAATTAATATCATTTAAATACGAAGTTTAACGATGACGACGAACTTACAATGAAACTATTTAAGGTCATTGGAAATTTGCGGCTTCTGTTATGCATCATTCTGAAGAAATATATGTGTCAAAATGCACGCATAAAAATTATAAATAAAAACACGAGTGACAATTGTTTATTTAAAAAATCAGCGAGCATCCCAACTTAATCATGAGCATGTCCACGTTACACCAAATTCTAATATATTAAAAGTTTACTTTTTGAGTTGTGAAGTTGAAATTGTTGGATGTTAACCTAGAACTCCAGTGGAAGTCTCAACATTGGAAGTTTAGGTGCTAGAAAAATAATGGAACAAGGACGTTACAATTTCATATATGGGAATAAAAATAAGAATTAGTTAATTCGACATTGATTCATGAAAAGATTGAGATGAGAATATGTATTAACTGCTCAAGTTACACGTGTCAAAATGAAATCGTAATATTAGGGTAAGTTCATGCTTGTTGTTATTACTATAATTGAAAGCCGTTTTTAACAAATATCCAACTTCAATATACGCGGGCTGTTAGCACTAAAAAAAAGGTGTAAATAGTTAAGAATAACCATTTTTGGCACCATAGCTTTACAAATAGCAACATTGATAATATTCTAGACCATATAGCCAAAATACTCAATTCACCGCATTTGCTTATCACTAGTCATTATAGTTTCTTTCTTTAGACGTGCACTTCTGTGGGATAGAAGATGCTCTATTTCCACTATAATTCAAAGTGTTAATAGTTCATGCTTTAAATTATGTATAGAGTAGAATGTATTTTTCTCTCCCAAAAAATTAGTAATCAGTAATCACATCCACTGAACAAATCATACATATATGATTACAAGAAATGAATTGAATCATCACAATAAACTTCAAAATGCAACTAATTAATTAATATCTAAATAATTAATTAATTAACTAACTGGTTTTCATCATCGCCGGATCATACGGAACTCCGGATTTCGCGATCCACGCATCGCCGCCGTAGACAGCTCGTCCGGTCCAACTCTTGACTTGATCTGGCGTCAAATGTTGAATTCCCTTCCACTTAGCCCGGCCCGTAGTATTCGCTCCGGGCCCGCGGTTGTTGTGCTCGACGTAGTAGCAAGTATCTTGCCCGATAGTTCCGATCATCGGGGCCCAGCCCGCTGGATTGATGAAGCCTTCGATGTCGGACTGCATGATGATGGTCCTCGACAACTTCTTCCACGGCCGGCCGAGGTACGACGCCACTGGAGGCTTTGTGGCGAGCAACGCCGGATCGGCCTTGAAGTGGCCGTTCTGGATTATGATGGCGGTGTTGCTGTTGGCGTCGGAGCGGCCTTGAGCAGCCACCGCGCATTCTTGACCCGGGCCGGGCTTGCGCACGACGAACGTGCAGTCTTGGAAGAGGGCGAGGCCGTTGCCGAAGACGAAGTCGATGGTGCCGGAGATGGTGCATTTGCGATAGAATTGGCGGTAAGTGTCGGTGCAGAGGGTGTCTTGATAGCTTTCCATGGCGACGTTGTAGAAGACAGACCGATCGCCGGAGACTCGCACGGCGAGGGATTGGTTGCCGTTGGGCCCGGCCGTGTTTTGCACGCCGATGTCCTTAGCCATGAAATCCTCGCCGCTCACACCTGCGAAGAGGAAAACATTCATCAAGCAAGCATGCATTGAATGTATTAATTATTTTACTATATATTAAAATAGTCATTAATTAATGTGTAGTATATATATAGTTACCAAGCGTGGCGGTGTAGTAGGTTTGAACACCTTTGGCCATACTCTTATCTCCGGTAATTATGGTGGATTTGGGGCCGTCGCCGATGAACACAAGCTTGTTAAGCCCTTGTGGGATATCGATATGCTCGTTGTACACGCCGGCCTTGATATGCATCACGATGAATGATCCATTATTCTTCTTGGGCAATGTAGCTAAGGCCTCGTTGATGCTCTTAAACTTCCCGCTGCCATCCTTCGCCACCTCAATCGTCGGCTTCAACGACAGCGTCGTCGCCTCAAGCACCCGTCTGTCCACGAAACCTTCGTCTGCTTCCGACAAGAGTTTCCGGCTTCCGTCGACATATTCGAGCTGCAACGATCCAACCGCTTCTGAAATATCCGTCACCATAGCAAGCCCGTTGCTCGACAATTCCCTCGCGGTTTTCAACAGATTCTTCATCTTCTCGCCGGTGTCGCCGGTGGTGTTCTCGAAGGCGTCGACGCACGTCTCTTGGTTGGTTACGACGGCGCTCAGCCACGTCCTCAGATCGCCGATGTATTCCTTGGCCTTGGCGGGGTCGAACACTCCGACTTTATCGACCGATCTTCTTAAATCGTCGACAGCCTTTTCCAGCACTTCTTTGCAGACATCGAACGCTCCTTTTGTCAACGGATCGTCAGCGACTTTTTTCAGCAAGCTCGATTTTTCTAGGACACCGCCGATACTTTTGACGGTGACGTTGATCGCCGTCTCAATCAGTTTCTTAGGGTCGGTGGTGTTGGCTCCGACGAGACTGTTTTGGCAAGTTTCCTTGTATTGTGTCGGGGCGCAGATTGCGTCCACAACCTTAGTGGTGGATTCAACATCGGGAATGCCACCGTCCTCATCGCTTTTGGTGGTGCCGATTGTGACGGCGACGACGGCGGCTACCAAGAGAATGGAGGCTACACCTGCAATCACGGCCTTCTTCTTAGAACTCCATTCCCCCATTTTTTTAATATATATATTCACTGAATTTTTTTTCCCTGAAAAAATGGATATTTTTTTGAGGAAAATTTATATATGTCTATTCAGATTGTTGTGAAATTTAAGGTTACAGATTGAGTTCCCCATTTTAGTAAGAAAAATCTAGGGATATTCAAGTTTTAGAAACCGAAAACAATATGGTGACCAATGCATGAAAAACTCTAACTAAATTAAAAGCTAGCCATTTATAAAAATAAAATGATCCTTGAATATTAATATTAGTAATATTAAAGAAAATTTACCTATTTTTTATGATTTATCCCACGTGTCATGACCACTATAGGCTCAAAATTTGGATACAAACTAGACGGTATGTACTAAAAATTAAGCTACACAGGGAGGAAAAAAAAAAGGTACAAAATAGTAAATTGATACAGTTGCATGTACCAAGTTTTTGTGTGCAAAAAAAATGAGATGTGGGGTCCACCTCTCTTTTTCTCTCTACACTGTTTCTCTTTCTTTCTTCTCTTTTTTCTCTCTCCACCAATTTTTCTTTTCCATTTCTCTCTCCTCCTTTCTCTTTCTCTTTCTCTCTCTTTTTTCAAAATTATTAAATTTTACCTTGCAATAATATTTCGATTTCATATACCAAGCGTGATAATTAATTTTCTGGTTTCATGTATGCAGACATTTATTAGATTTTGGTGCTCGAGTAAGTATAGAAGCAGAGCTTTGAGGTAAAAAAAATATCACAAGCGGATGTCAATCGGGCTAATCCGTTTCGGTTTCGGTCCTATTCTGTTCGGGCCTATTCGGTTAAAATTTTCTTCGGGCTCAAAATCTTCGGCCCTAACCCTAACCCTTCGATTTTCGGGCTAGCCCGTTGAGCCAACATATTTTTGATTTTTTTTTCCACGTGTATAAATTATATTTTGATAATTCTCCTAAATAATCATTATCTCTTATTCTTGAAATAAATTAATATGTGAAAAATAAGATAAAATGAAAAGAACATGACAAATACAAAATTTAATTAAGATCAAATTGTATCAAATGAAAGAAAACAAAAATAAATGACATGAAAATCACAATAATGTTCAATCATAATTTGTTCTTCCAAAAATAATCATTTTAAACTACACCACAAATCTATTTATAGCTTAATCTTCCATCTAATTTGAAGTACAATCTTCTTCTACTTTAATAATATTTGAAGCCCTTTCAACTTCATGTTTCATTCCATCTTCAAAATATTTATCATTTATTAAAAGAAATAATAATATTATAATATTATAAATTAAATAAATTAAAACATGATAAATTATAATAACTAGTTAGTCTAAAGAAATATAGCCAGGGATGTCAATCGGGCCAACCCATTCGGTTTCGGGCCAACCCGTTTCGGTTTCGGACCTATTCGATTCGGGCCGAATCGGTTAAAAAAAATTCGGGTCAGAAATTCATGGCCCTAACCCACCTTTTTTTTCGGGCCGGCCCATCAGTTTCGGGCTAAATTGACATCCCTAGCTTGATTGAGCACATTTGGGCACGATACAATAATAATAATTCAATAATTTGTTCATTTAAGAAGTTTCTATGTGTTTCAATATTTCATTTCATGTATTGTTTGCAATTTATTTCTGAATATTGTACTCATATTTTTAGTATCAATAAAATTATCATTTTTAATTAGATGATTGTCTAAAATTTGATTCATTTTTAAATGAAAATAAATAAATAACATGTTTAATAATTATTTAAATTAAAAAATATATAATACTATTTAATTTGATTATATATAAGATTAAAAATATATATATATATATATATATATATATAATTTATTTTTATAAATGAGCAATATGACGCATGGAAGCCTAAAAAATTATGTATGTATCATGAATAATTTGAAGGAGAATTGATATTTAGAAAAGTAGGTATATAATTATGGGGTACACTTGTGTGAGACTGTCTAACGGGTCTCTTACGTTAGACGGATCTCCACCCGACCTGCCCCGGCCCCGACCTGACCCAAGTACTGTATGTATATTAAAAAAAATTTCTTTCTTCTAGCGCGTTTTTTCTCTCAAGCTGAAACCTCGCGGCGTCGCTCTCCCTCCTCCACGCAATTCTTCTCTTCTTAGTTGAACCCTAACTCCCACAGCTACAACGATTCACGCGATTATAGATAAAATTATCTCTTCTCCACACAATTTTTTTCTCGTTGTGGGGAGAAGCAGCGGTTATTGGGCGGAGAATCGTCGGTGGTGAGAAAAGAGAGGCATGCGGGAGAAGAGAGGCGATTCGAGAGAGATGAGAGTGATTTAATTTTTTTTTAATATATATATTATCGGGTCGATTCTCAATCGGATCGGGTCGAGGAAATCCGTCTAATGTAAGAGATCCGTTAGACGATCTCATACAAGTTTTTATCAATAATTTTTGATATGACAGTAACATGAAAGAGTTATGTACATGTGATATACTACAGAAAATGTTCTAATAATAGCTGGAAATTCTTTGTCATGAATATGCACAAGGGCCCACGTATGAAAAGAGTGATACTATATTGACAATGGTAAAATAAAAGGTGAGAAAATTAGGCATCTTGAACACTTTGACTACATGGTGTATTTTTTTTTAATCAGTATTACTATTTTGTGATTGTGCATTATCAAATGTTGATAGTTACTTTTCTAACCTAAAAATGTAAATATGTAAATACATTCGACCATTGTTTCGTAACTAAATTTAATTTTATTTCAATCTATCTATACATATATAAATAAGCTAAAAATTGATAATCAATTTTTTAGAAAATATTATGAACAAGTGTAATAAATTTAGCCTTCGAATGATTTTATCATCATCGGTTTTATTATTTTCACAATTCTTCATATTTATGCATTTATTTATGAGAAAAATATCTCCCATCTCTTACCATGTTCGTTGTTAAATATAAAAATGATTACTTTTTAGACTTAAAAACATCAATATCATATAGTTCAACCTTCGTCTTCGATTTGCATAAGTTCGTTGGAAGATAGATAATAAACTTAACATATAAGTTTTATTGTAGTATCTAGGTTAAAGAATATAATATATTCGTGGCATGGTCTTGTTAATGTTAAGAATTAATATCATTTAACTACAAAGTTTAATGCTAACGACCAACTAACAATGAACATTTTCAAGCTCATTGAAATTATGTAGAATGCCAGCTTCTCTATTATGCATCGACCCTAAAGAAACAAATGTGTCATCTGCATGTAAAAAATATAAAAAAAACATGATACACAATTATTTATTTAAAAAATCAACCAACATCTCAACTTAATCATGAACATGCCCACGCCAACCGTATCCAAATATATTAAAAGTTTATTAATTATGTGATACACCTCCGCTTCCACTTATCCAAACGGAGATCGCCGAAGGATTGACTTGTCAAGAAGGTCTCGTATTGGCAAAGAAGTACGGAAGAATAAATATTATTTTTGAGACAGACTGTCAAAAAATTTACCACACATTATGTTCAAATCAGGAGGACTTCTCTTACCAAGGAGCTGTATGTCAATCAATTCGGAGAGAGGCGGCTCATCTGGAGCAAGTGATTTTTAGTTGGGCTCGTAGAACAGCCAACGGAGTTGCTCATTCCTTAGCAAAGTTAGCGTCTTGTAATTCTGCTTTCTTTTATTATACCGGTGCTATCCCGGATACTGTGTGGTCGGATTTTCCGCCGGCGGAACGTTGATTGAATTAATTTAGTTCCCCTTCTCTCCAAAAATAAAAAATAAAAAAATTATGTGATACACCTACACAGGTGGAGACTAAAGTATATATTAAAGTATATTGAAGCATGACTCCCGATTCAATTGACTGATCTGCTTCAGTCAGATTTGCTTCCCTTTCAGCTAATTGAGACTATCCACATTAGTGACCTCATCTAACTCAATCTTCAAATAAAATATTAATTTATCTCTCCTCCACATCCATAACCTCCAACTTTATATAATTTATACTCTATCCAACCCAACCTTCAAATAAAATATTAATTTCTCATTTTCTTTCAACTTACATAAAATATTTATTATTTTATTTTTTTTAATAAGAACGTATTATTAAAATAATATTTTTCTCTTAAATTTAAAAAAATATTAATTAATTTATTAGAATTTTTTCAATTCATAATTAATTTATTAGATATATTTTTTGAATTCATAATTACAAAAAAAAATACTCGTACAATTATAAATTCATAATTTACTTGACAAAAAAATGAAAATTACAAAAGTTAAAGCAAAATAAAATATAATTAAAAATAAGAACACGTGAACTTCTAAATTACGACTACATAAGATGTAAATTACATAGAGGAAAAAAAATTTATGAATTTTAGTATATTTTTTTTAGATAATTATATAAAAAATTTATATTTTAAATTCATTTACATAAAAATTATGTGGCACCAATGAGAGGGTGCCACATGTAGGTCAAAAGCACCAAGAGAGATTGGCCATTGGCCTTGGGTCACAACATTTGGTGACTTTTACATTAATTTTAATTTTTTTGTTTTATCTTGTAGTGGTAACTTTCTTGAAGAAAGTCACCAATGGGAGTAGTCTGACTTGCTGCCAAGAACAAAAGCCTTGTTAATAACTTTTTGGTTGATAAGTTGGTAGACAATAAATTAATAGTAGATATATTAATTGTTAGTTGTAGTTGTATGTGTTAGTTGTTAGCTCTTGACTTTTATATATATTGGTATTTTATATATGACTTGTAACCTCACTAAAAAATACATATCGAAAAATACATTTGCAGCTTTGCAACTGCCTTGTTCATCATTCTTTCGTCTTTTATCATGATGTTCATCATTCGCTCATCTTCTTTTATCATGATGCATCACATGTTAATTTTCAACAGTATACTATTTTGGGATTTTCAAAAAACACATGTTCAAGTTATAAAAATAACTACATCAATTAAATAATCGAAAATCATAAAAACTCATCAAATTAAATCAACGACATGGCATCAAGGAATAATAAATTATTTGGAACAACTTTAAAATTTGAATTTTTTCGATTTGAGTACCAGAAAGAGTCGAAATGGAATAATAAATTATTGGCAAAAACTTGCATGGATCATGATGCAAATAACACTATATGAGACAGATTAGTCAAACCCGCTTTTGACCCGGTCAACGCGGGTCAACCCGCTTTGAATGGGTCAACCCAAAAAAAACTGTCCAGGGTGAGTACCAACCTTCCTATTAAAAAGTATCACAAAACATTTGAAAAGTACCATATGTATCATTAAAAAGTAAGGGGTATGCTAGTTATTTTATACTAGTTTATTCAGTTCAAATTCTGATTTTTTTTTTTCAGTTTTTATATTGTATGTGTTGAGATTAATCTAAAACAATCATCATTCCAAGAATTTGTAAAGGAAAGCAAAACATGAGTTCGGTAAATAAAAAGTACCATGTGGTAAGAAGAAAAGTATCAAGTACGATAAAGATAGATATTAACCTGAGACAGGCGCGTGGGTGCCACGTGGCACGCCCGCGTGGGGCCACGCGCCCGCCTGAAATAATCGGAAATAACAGTTCCTGCATGCAAGTGCACCTCTAAATTATTTGGAACAACTTTTAAACTTGAATTTTTTTTATTTGAGTACCCGAAAGAGTCGAAACGGGAAGGGGAAGAGGCAGGGGTTGGGGGCTGTGTTATTTTCAGGTTTCGACTTTGAAAACGAGATGTTAGTGTGATGATTAATGAGCTCCCCCTCTTCATAGATTTTTCATGAAAATCTAGCAGTTATAATTTTTCTGAATTTAAATATTTGATATAGTGATTTTGGACACGATTATTTTTTCAAATCTGTCGAAAAATTAATATTCAAAAAGTACTTTATTATCTTTATTCGTTTCGGGGTTCGTTTGATTAGGGGTGGGGAAAAATACCGAAATACCGCACTTATCGTACCGAAAAAATATCGAAAATGTCAAATTTTCGGTATACCGCAATTTTCGGTACGGTATGATACCGTATCGATAATTTTCGGTACGGTACCGATATGAAATTTAAAAATTTTCGGTATATCACGGTATTCGGTATATACCGATATTTTCAATATATACCGATATTCGGTACACCGAATTTTTCAGTATATACCGATAGTTCGGTATATACCGGTATATCGGTATATATCGGTATTTCGGTGTATCGGTACGGTATATGAAATCTGGTATTTTCGGTATACCTTAAAATTTCGGTATTTTCGATGTACCGTGAAAGTTCTGTATACCTTGAAAGTTTGGTATGTTCGGTATACCGTGTAATATCGGTGCGGTACGGTATACCGAAAATATCGGTACGATATCAATATCTATTACGGGGTATACCGAAACTTCGGTATACTGAAAGTTTCGGTACGAAAACGGTATGAGATTTTTCGATATCAAAATTTCGGTACGGTATACGGTACGGCATGAAATTTTCGGTATGCCGTACCGACCCACCCCTACGTTTGATGTCAGAACTGAAAAATTCAAATTCTCGAGGATTCCTTGACTTATTTTCTATTCAACTTACTCCAAAAATCTTAATTGTGAATCCGCTTGGTATATAAATGAAATTTATTTCACTTAAAAGACACCAAAAGTCGTGACTTATGTCTTCCTGTAGTTTTCTAAATTATATTAGAATTAATACTATGGAAACACGAGGTTTTACAACTACTAATTATAGTTTTCTAAAAAATTCTGAGACCCAGGGTGTTACAATTACTAATTATAGGAGTAAACAATATCTCGATACATTGAGCTGATGATGTCCCGTAAGAATCACCCATAATGATTATCAAATAAATTTTGCAAACGAAATTTTAATCAGAATGATAATAAGGTTGAGTGGTCCTGCTCATGGATAATAAATTAATTAATTGTGTTGTCAATACACTCGAATTAATTAATGGACATTCGAGATTTTAAATAGAAAATTAATTAAGTTGAATAAGCCATATACATAAATATGAAATTGAGGTGATGGTGCAATATTGATTCTTTAGTGGATTGAATTATTATAAATGAACTCAATTATGTCGAATTAATACAAATGAACTCAATTATGTCTGGGCTGCACGTAAAGAACTTAAAGCATATTGGAAACTCAACCTTAATTCTCATTATAGATCCATATTATATATGTGCATGAGATTTAGATTCGACGTTAGAATCAAATGGGGTGTTTAATTTTTTTATCAAAATTATTTTATTCAAACAACACATATCCAAAAGATCATGAATTTCGTCAGCTATATCCTCTATATCTGATATGATCTAAGTGTTGCTCAACTGAAACATACTCGTATGCTTGTAACTGAGTTAATCGACTAGTTATATCATCTATATCTGACATACGATTATGACATTTCATAAATATGCTAAACCGTAATTTCACAAACTTATGAACCACATTTTTGGGCTTTCACAGTTTTTTAAGAGACACTACCTATTATCTTAAGTACGCACAAGATATCTCGACTGTACGCACAAGATATCTCGACTCTGAAATAAATTTGGAAACCTCTAACATCGAGTCAAATTATAGATATATTAACTCCAATATAATTGCTGCATTCATAGCTGTCCATCTTTCATTCACAACTGACACTTTCATACAGTCATACTACATAATTTTTGTTCCAACTTAACAATAATTTATAGTTAGGAGGATTTCTGTACAGTCGGTAAGAATGAAACACGCAGCAAACGAGACAGAAGAGGCGATGGGAGAGAGCACGAGCCGAGGCTTCTTCATTTACCCATGTGAGTTAATATTCTGCTGATGAGGGCTTCCTTCTTGCCAGTAACTGGCAGATTATGTACAGTCAGGTAGTACTTAAGTTCAGACACTGTCAACTCCTTCAACTGCCAAAGATAGAGACAACTATTTAACCTAACATTCCTAATGGATACAGACAACGGTTGCACCAAGTAGGACTAAGTTTTCTACAATTTATAAACAATATGTTACTTTCAGGAACAAGCAGATAAAACAACTACTACTTAGACTATAAGACATCAAATATGATATCATTTTTTTTGGGACACATGGACAACAAATAAGCAAAAGGGCAGTGTTACCTGTCCATTGTCTGCAAGATCAGACCACTCATGCTTTGCATACTCCTTAGTTGCATTATCAGAAATTGCTTTCCTTTTTTTGGAAGCTTCACTTGTTTTTCCACTGCCCGCTGCATCATTCTCCTGTTCGAAGTTTTCTCCGTACACACAAAGCTTGAGCTCTTCTAATGCTTTAACAACACCCGGTCTTCCAATTGAAAATAACAAAGTAACATTAAGCATAATATTTTAATGATAAGCACAGAGCACAAACGATGGAGAAGATTACTGCCAAACAGTTTACGACAGTATTAAATCCCACTTACCTGGCGAAGCCTTCTTCATCTGGAAGTGTTTCGTCCTTGACATCAGGCATTTCATCTTCATCCAGAGCTAGAGCCTGTAATACTGCATAGTGTCTCTGCAAGGCTGTAAACGAATTTAATTAGTGTTGTGATTAGTATGCTACAGAGGGTTCTACCTTGAAAAACACATTATTATTTGCACAAGTGAATTTCAGTATGTGTCATTTCAGGATTTCAAGCAGACAATTGATTGTTATTTCCATGCTGCTTTGTGCATAAATGGCAAATCATCCCAATATGAGTCTATTTCCGCGGCAGTTCGAAGATTTGACTCTAATATTCATCTAAGTTTCTCCTGTTGACTTAGGATCTCCTGTCCACTGTGCAAGACATCCCTAAGCAATTCATCAACATGGCACATATACATGGCGCATATACATTGCACATTGACTTCTAAATAGGTAGACCTATCCACCTTGCCGAAATGGGAAACTTCAAAAATACTCCTACAACATTTCTTTCATAATTATAAAAAAATCAATAGTCAAAATCTCTGAAGGAGAATCACCCGTGGCCATCAGACATTGTATACTGTAGGAAACAAAATCAGGAAAATGAAACTACATATTATTTGATGTCAAGGTTTGTAATTTGTGATGTTTGCATGGCAGCTTTTAGCAAAGCCTGGTTATCAAGCAACAAGAAAATCTCTTCTGCTTTAGTTACATTACTTCTACAATCATCATTTGGTCCCTATTATGCATGTGGTATCACATCTGCTTAGACTTCTCCGTCTACATCAATAGTGTAAGTTGCAGAGATATTCTCTAAGACCTTAGTCCTTTTCTATTTATATATGTCATTATTCTTATCTCATGACTCAACATGTGCCTCAGACATTGATGAAGGCATCCCTAGGAGCAACATCATTAAACAGCAAGTGATCTGATATTTTAGGAAAATAACTGTCTAAATCATGCGATTAACCGTAAAAACAATACTGTCCTTCCAAAATATTGGATCTCCATTACTTGACAATTGAAATCAAATATAACAATGCACATTTATGTTCCATGAGATTGTACATAAAACAGACATTACCAGGGTTTGAAAATTGGCAAACTGAAAATTTTTTAAGGTCAATGCGCTTTACTAATGAATAGGCACTCTTTATTTGGTCCTCAGTTGCTCGTGGTGCCAAGGGAGTTGTATCAGTGTGGAGCTGCAGAATCATTATATTGATGTTAGTGCTAAACTACCCCCTCAAGAAAGTGAACAAAAGTACAATTACCTCTTCAATGTGTCTGATGTCATCAGAATATGGAAGATATATCATATGCATTCCAGGTGGCTCAACCTGACCCCTGGTACATATTATCTCATCCTGGAGATTGACAATTAAAATGAAATTGTAATATTCAGGTTTGATCTGTTTGGAGTAGAGTGATGAAACTAACTACCATCAATAGACATAATGCTAAACAGTTATTGAACACACTCCTATTAGTCTTGGCAATCGCTGTTGAGGATAGAAAATCCCCTACAATTATTATTGTTCAGCACAGAGGACAAGATCCACTAATAAAACTCAGATTAAATGACTTGAAGGTCAAAAAGAAACTCTCTTCCCAAATCTCTCCAAAACCTGTTGTAAATATGTCTGTTAAGGACCACGGTGCTACAACGGTTTGATAGTGACAATTTTTCCAAATTACAAGGACATCAACCAAGGTTTGCAAAACTAAATTTGCATCCATGGAGATCATCCAGTTTTCCATAAGATTCTTTTGTGGTTTATCCAAGAAAATAAATCACGAAACATCTAACATTGATAACAGCTTTAACCACACACAAAAGTGAATACATTTAATCTAAATCAGATCCGTTATACCATAGTTTTACTTAAACCCAGGCTGGAATTTTACCAGTCTCTAGCTGTTCCCTGTTCCTCACCTGACATGACATCATCATGATGGATGTAAAGTCTTAAACCTACACATTAATCTTTATAAGAGATCTCAATTGTGGTAAAAAATGATAGTTTATCAAATGGTAGCAACATGGTAGCCCTAATTATCCAAGAAGTTAATCTAAAATACTGGTTTTTTCTAGTTCTAGTTGAAATATATTAAAAGGTGTTTATTAATTTCATGGAATATAGTCACAATTCTACAATAAAGCTAAAATAGCGACCCAAATATGAAGAATAAATTTGATTTCCAGTTGAGTTTCAATTATATAAAAGCTAAGCTCATATCACTGAAACATATTACTTAATTATTGAAAATAGCTTCTTACTTGTGCAACTAAAGCCACTAATTGAGGATGTGTGGAATTTCCATAAAATGCAACAGCAAATCTGCAAGTCAAAATGATGAGTTATATAAATTAAAAACTACAACGGCAAGATCATTGTAGGAAACCAACATCCAACAACCCATGCTCAAACCTGTGAATCACCTTTCTCTTATTAGTTTTGGATCTTTATCCCCCTAATGTTTTTTTTCCGATTCCAGGATCATTAACCACACTAACGTAATGAAATCATGTCAGGCCCACATAAATCTACCTATATACTATTATGAAGTATAATTAAAGAAGGAACTAGAGATAAGGTCATTTATTGTCTTAAGACACCTATTTCTGCATGCATCCTTGTGTATTATAGCTCAGGATAAGTAAACGTCATTTGGCAAACCAGAAGAGAGGTAACTGTATATTGAACAGATGCAGCACAGGTCATTTTGATTAACTCTTCATCCATTTCTTAAAAGTAACTGAAGTTCCAGGAAGAAATGGGTGCATCTTAATTTTATTTTCCCATGTGATTCTAGGAAAGAAATTGATTCATCTTAGTCTTACTTCCCTTAAAAATAAACAATTGAAGCAAAGCATAATAACTGTTCACATAATTTCTTGAGTCAAATATACTCACCGCTTCAGCCGCAACATGGATCTATGAAGAGCAATGAAAACACAAGTACTTCCAACCACTTCCTGCACCAAATCCATGAAAATAAAGGAAAATCAGCACGAATGTAGCAAATCATATAGGGTGAAACAAGAAACTGATGTGAAATCGGAAGAAAAAGGGAAATTCGCTTTAAGCCTTTGGGGAAAATGAAGATTGGCCAGGCTCGTATCATAAATTGTGCAAATCATAAATTGGCTTTGAGGAAAATGAAGATTAGCCAAGCTCTAAGTACAAGCAAGTGAGCAACATGCAAAATTGTGAAGTTCCTTGATTGAACACAATTCAACTGAGAATATATCATCCACATTCATAATCTCATAGCACAAGATAGTATATGATCAAGACGAGCATAAGTTTAAAGTAACCTCATCACTAGGAACAACAAAGGTAGATGGTCTCAAGTTGTGGTAATCCTTTAAGCAGCTTAAAGGCTTGAAACCTAGGAGACAAAGATGTCCTGTAGACACCCTCTTGATTTCGGAAAGTTCATCAGCTGTGAACATTATATTCTCACTGGCAAACCAAAAATAAAGTTACTGGAAACAAAATTGAAAGAGCTATAGTAAAAAGAGCATATCTGCAACAACTGAATCCAAGAAGCTATCAAGAGTAATGCTCTGAAATACAAAAGAATGAATGCTTGTAACAAGTGACAAAAAAAAAATTAAGAGAACATTGTCAACTTAAAAATAGAAAAATTGGAAAAACACATTAAAAATTTTGTAGTTGTTTTCCTCAATACATCGAGACAAGAATATCTAATCAGTTTTCTAGACATCATCCTTGAAGTAATGAATCAAAAGAATTGGGATTAGATATTCAATTGGGGAAATGCAGCAGATGGAAGTTTGAACAAGATTTCCTTCTACTCAACTCTGATGGTTATATTCAGTTCAACAAATTATGCCAACAGATCAGACTAACAAGCCATCATAAATACAGAATTATAGCCCAAGACTAACCAAAGATATACTCTCAAAGCTTTAAATATAATGACTGACACAATAAAGTAGCCTCACTTTTTGTAAATCTGAAAAAGTTTTGGAGGCTCCTGAAGCAGAGCACCAGTATCTGAACAGAAGAATGATCTCTCCGCCTGCATAATCAAAGTAAACACTGGTATCAGAAACTTGGGTTTCAGTATATACTGTAACTACTACAACTCTTTAAGTAGACATTTGATAAAAACTACAAGGTCTTAACTTCTCAGAAAGTTCAAGCAAAACTACTTTTCATTATTTAATACCTTTATGGGAAGGTTAGTGACTGAATCAAGCCAAGTGATAGCCCCTGGTAGAAAAAAGAAGACATAAGAGATGACTCGCTTTGAGGGAATTCAAAGAGACATATACACCGAAAACAGACCAGGATTGGTTGGACGGACTACAGCATAAGTATTTAGTTCAATGGATATGCCATTAGCAATAATGAAGTTAATTCTTCGAACTTTGCGCTTTCTGAACATACGCTTTCTTAGCTGGTCTTTCATGTCCTCAAATCTGGTAAGAGAGGACTTTGTGAAGATAAAGGGGGGAAGCAGTAAAAACCCAAGAACAATTGGAATATCCCTATATTAAAATGAGTACTAATATAAATGTAAAAGATGGATCCACAATCCTCTTGGCTTAAAAATAAATGGAGATACTTCAGCTAGTTTATTTGACACCAAAGTAAGATTAAAGTTCAGGCCACACCAAAGTAAATTGAAGTTATAGGAATCTTAGTCCCTGGACAAGATTCTGTCAATCAGACAGGGAAATTAGCAAGGAAACTGGTAGGTTCAAACCTCTCAGCTGCTAAGGCCTTAACCTCAGCCAGATCATTTCCCTCCAATCCCAATAAATCCTGAATATAAGAGGAGCTGAATCAGATACCCAATTACATATATAAATACACATACACAAATATGTCAAAGGGAAAAAAACATGAAAGCATGAACCCACAGCATAAAAAGTTGACACATTGAAATCATCATCTGGTCTACTCAAGGGAAGGAGTTCAATTGAGATTCCAAGATCTTGAGCATCCTGAAAAGAATTCAAAATAACTTTTCAAAATTCTCATTGTTTTCACTAAACAAAATGCTGAAAACAGCATCATCTAAACCTCGAGAGTTTTCTAGCTTTAAGAACTGAATATCCTACAATCGTGGGTGCATGTGAATAAATGGAGACATTACTTTGGCTCGCTGTATTGTTGTTCTCATCATATCCATTTTTGTCACTCCCTTGATATTCCCGAAAGGATCATCTTCATTTGTAAATAACAAAATCCTTTTGTCAGCTGTTTTTGCAGACCTGATGTAATTATAACACCAACATCATATGAAGTTAAATATCCTAAAATTGCAATAAAGCAAAATGTTATGCTTGAAAAATTATAGAAAATAATTAGGTATTGATGTAATTCTCTAGATTTCATAGTCAAAAAATTCACTGCAAAATCATAAATAACACAAACCCTTTTCGCAACAGTGCTTGTGCGGCCCAAAGAGCATTGTAAAGAGAATTATCACGAGTTCCGGGCAAGATACCATACTTACTCCCAATTTGTTTGCTGAATGACTCTGTTCCCATAAAGAATCAGGTAAATCAGATAAGCTTAGAATCTTAGAAGGCCAAAAATGATCTTTAATGAACGAGAATTCATAGTCATTGTGTTCCTTAAATTAAGATTAGTATTTTTCAGGATCCAAAAGAACAGACTGGAAATTTTTCATTACATAATGAATATGAGAAATAGAAACCAGATTAAAAAGAAATTCACAAAATGATTAATCGTCAATCTCATGCATGAAAATTTTCCATCAAATACATTGTTTCCGATCCAACCAAACACTGGAAATGGAACTAAACCAAGCTAATCACAACTGACCTTGTACACAGTCAAATTCTTTGATAAGCCTAGCCGTTGGTCGATCTAAATCCTCACGTTCAGGAACATTAAAAACATATACACCATTCAAATCCTGCAGATTCTTCTTTTCCCTCTATAAATCAAGAATATAAAACAAATATGAGACGGTGGTAATTGAGTAGTAAAAACTAGTTTAAAAGGCATTAGATTAAATGTAGTTTGGTTTGTGTGCAACAAGGCACATGGAATCTTGCTTCAAGTATTAAGAAGTTTGAGGAAAATATGCATAAATATTTCAATTATTCTTTGACTATTCTTCCTTTTAAAAAAAGCCACGCTCAAAGAGATCACCTAAAAAAGACAACAAATCAAATTTACGCATTTTTCTCATTAAGGATGATAAAAGCACAGGAGTCCAAAGGGCTCAAAGCTTACAGTATTGAAGAAGCATATTGCAACTTCATCGTAAGACCTATTGATAATTTGAGTCTTCAAGGACGGCAATATGGTACTGAGAGCAACTTCAAAGTAACTAACATCTTTCTCATTTTTCTGCACGAAATATCCATCATTCACCCATTAGAAGAAGAAGAAGTATCAGAACACCATATATATATATATATATAATATATATATATATAGATACACACACAACACACACATCCTGCTTTCATGTGTCTATGCAAAGAATAAGAATGGCAGCAAGCTTAAAACTTAACAAATAAATGGTATAGCTCGTCGTTTAGAATGAATAGCCAGCAAACCAATAAAGGGACCAAAATCCCTCGAGCGAAAATCATGAAAATAAAGCTGCGAAAATGCAATAACACATGTTTAAGCCAGTAAAGGGACCAAAACACACACACACACACAACGCCAAAAATTAAGAAAAAAATAGGTAACAAAAACTAACTGAAAGGCACGTAGTGGAGAACATCTTGGGGGAAGCGTCGACCAAATACACCAACATCTCCTTTGTGGCATCTCTCTCCTGCACATTTATACAAACAGTTTGTTAGCACACTGAAATGGAGCATTTTCTACACTAAAGTGAAACGAAAATCTTTTCTTTTTTTTTTCTGTGCGTCAATATAACCTGGTAGAATTCATTTTCTGGGTCATCATCGTCGCGAAAAATGTCGTCGGGATCGATATCCATGAATGATACTGTCGTTGGATTTTTACAGAAGTAGAATGAAGAAATGGTTTTTGATTTTATTTTGGGGTTTGTATATATATATATGTATGGAGTCCCGCCTTATTGTTTGTGATTGTGTATTTGAGAAGCTTCGGCTTGATTTTGACTAGTCTTAGCACTTTGCACCCTCCAATTATGTGTCTTAGCACTTTGCACCCTCAGATTACATATATATTTGTTTGTGAACCCCGTTTCATATTTTTGGCATATTGCTATTTAAATGTGCAAATTAGGTCCCGTTTTAATGTGACGGGTGGGTCACAAGGAGAACTCACCTCTGTCTAAGAATTAGGAACTAATCTTAACTATTCATTTATTTAATTTAGACCGTCAAAAATCAATTGAAAATTTGGGAGTTTTAATTGCAAATAAATTGATTTTTCAGATATTGCAATATTTCATATGGATAAAAATATAACAAATCGTCCCCTTGGGGATGGCCTAGTGGTGGAGTGGTGATATCTTGAAGCCAAAGGTTTCAAGTTCGAATCTCACCAACACCACTAGGTGTGAGCCTGTTACACCTGGCTTGCCAAGTGTGGTTTACCTCCCCTGTGTGGTTTGCAGGCTATTACACAGGGGCGACCCAGTGCGCACCTCGGTAGCGGCTGCGGGTTACTTTCGACAAAATATATATATATATATATATATATATATATATATATATATATATAACAAATCTTAATATGTATAAAGACAAATAAGTATACTTTAAATAGCCACTCTCATTTTCCCGTCTATTTGTACTTACCACAAACGGAAATAACAATTATCCAACATCGAATTTTAAACAGAATAGTTTTATTTTAACATACTATAAATTATAATGACCAACAATGAAATTCTCACACATTTCTTGGTCTCTTATTTGGGAATGAGTATAGTTTGATTTTATTAGTTTAATATTTAAATACATATTAAAATATTTGAATTAAATTTCGATAATTAAATATGTAGTTTTGAAAATGTATTCATGTTTAATTGTCAATAATTGATCTTATCATTATAAATTTTAAAAAAAATATTAATGTTTGTAATTTTAAATATATTTTAACCAATTAAATTATATTTATTATAATTTTAAAATTAAATACAACAAACACCAACATATATTAAAAAATATTTATTAACAATGTATTTTGTAATAGAGGCAAAAACTATTTTCGCCACTTGAACTTTTAAAAGATTTATTTTAGCCACTGACTTTAAAACATACTTATTTTGGTCACTTTGGATGAAAATGCCCCTCTGTGCGCTGGTTGCGCGCTAGCAATGCGCGCAACACGCAGGGGCAAAATTGTCATTCTGGCTAAAATAAATATATTTAAAAGTTAGTGGCTAAAATAAATCTTTTAAAAGTTCAAGTGGCTAGTTTTATATATTTTCACTTTGTAATATTCCGAATTAATAATAATTATGAAATGTATTTTGTAATTTTTCTTGCTTCAACAAATTATACTAACATCCAACAAATCAATTTTGGAGTTTGCGCCTTCAAATTCAAATCATATATATTTTGAAAAGGAAATAATTAAAGGAAATGTTGCTGAAAATATATAGCAAACCTTTTGTGAATTCTAACAACGTTGTATGGTATTTAATTTAAATGAATAAATTTGAATTCTGGAATTCTAACTTTATATGCATATATATATATACATATATAATGATAACAGTACTAGGGATTGTTATACTGCAAATTCAATGTTGATTGACATGTCATTTTGAGAGACGAAACAAAATTATATGCTATACATTCAATGGAGTTGGCAAATTTTAGAGTAATTATTTATACAATAATATGATGTTGTTAATATTTTCACTTATGTAGCAACCCAGTTTTCTAATATTTAAATTGCTACATTTTTTCTTAAAATATTTTATTCATTTTAATTTTTCCTATGTGTGCTATTAATTGCTTAAGTCTAATAAGTCGCGCCTAAGTAATTTATAAGCTTGAATTTATTTTAGTATATAGTAATTTCATAGCATGAGCATGCATTTAATTTTTAATTAGGGTGTCTAATATGTTGCATTTTAAGTTTATTTATAGCCCATTTGATATTATTTATAGCCCAAGTTTCAAGCCCAAGTATTTGAGCCCAAAATTCTAGAAGTTTTTTCTTTCTTTCTCTCCACGAAATAATTTGGCAGGAAACTTCATAACCTTAAAATTCTCCAAGACTTATCATTTGATCTTATCAAGTTAGTTTTCTTGATAGCTATGAAATCTAACCCTAACCCTAATCTACTACTATAAATAAAGAATTCCTATCCCCCTATTACTCACACCAAAGCAAGCAAAAACCAATAGGTTGCTCGATCTTTTTCTTCAAGATTTCTGTTTTCGTTTCAAGGTGCGGACATATCTTCTAGTTTGTTTTTCTTTTCCATTCTCATACATCGCATTGCATTACATAGTTTGGGGAGAGATTAATATAGGAGTCGAGGAAGATTGGGTGTGGGAGAGATGTATCTGCCATACAGTGGCTTCGAGTTCGATGAAGAGTTTCTGGAAACATGGGGGATGAGTTCTGGTATAGCAATGGTGGCTTTGCGGCGACTACAGCAGCTTAGTTGTTGTTCAGGCGGTAGAAGAGACTTCTTCTTCTGGTTTATGTAAGTGGTAGAGGGAGTTCTGAGATGGCTTGAATACTTTTTCCAATCCTATTTGTTTGGCAGGAGTGTCGTTGGTTTTTTTTTTCGTTGGTTGTTGTCTGTGGTGTGTTGCTGTAAATTTGTAGAGAGGTGGAGAGTAGACGGTGATGTTTGCTATAAAGAAGCTAAGAGAGAGAGAGAGAGAGAGAGAGAGAGAGTGTTGGCAGATGTTGGGGTTGGTTTGGAGAATAAAATTGAAAACCATTGGACTTAAAGAAGTGGGCTTTGGCTTTAATTAAGTTGGTGGGCTAGCCGAGATGGGTTTGTCATGCATTATTATTTGCAAGATTTCATTCATAGTATAGTAATATAAAATCGAAGCTTAGCAGCATGTGGTTTAGGCTAAAAATATAATTAATTTTGCATGATTGAGTTGTTGGTAATAAGAATAGATTTAAAAATATTGTTTAAAGCATGTTGCGTTAGTGTATTAAATATTTTTTTTAATCATGCATGGTCCATTGTTTATATATGTAAATATATTCACGTATAAATCATATAGGTAGACTTGTAACATGATTCATTTAGTTAAAGTCATATGCATTTTCATATTATATGTTGCATGCATTTTATTAATTTAAGATAATTATTTTTAGGCAAAGCGCGCAGGACTTAATCGGTAAATATCGAGGTCAAGGTGAAAGTGGGTTTTACGTGATCTTATCATGATTATTCTCTCTATATTTTATTATCGAATATGTGATGACACAGGCATGGGCCTCCGGGCTAAACAAGCATGGGTCTCCGGGCTAAATGAAAATGAGCCTCCGGGCTAGATGAAAATGGGCCTCCGAGCTAAACAAGCATGGGCCTCAGGTCTAAACAAGACAGGGCCTACGGGCTATATGGTTTGGTCTACGGACTGAACACTTTTACTATTCTCACTTACTCGTTTAATTTTATATAGCTTGGTTAATTGGACACTCCCCACTGAGTCAGTAGTACTCACCCCAAAATCTACTTATCTTTTCAGGTGTTGTCTCGGGTGATGCGTAGCGGACAAGATGTGATGATGGTGGTCAAGTGATCAAGCATGATTAAAGATTTAATTTATTTTTGACTTTATTTTATGTAATAAATGTCGAGTTATGCTTTGAAACTTCCGCTGTATTTAAGAAAAATATTTTTATTAATGAAAAGCATGGATAACGTGCCTTTTTTCTATTAAAGTGAAATTGGGGCGTTACACTTTATAACTTCATTATATATATTCCATACATCACAAATTTACTCAATTAGTATTACTTGAAATGGTTTATGTAAAAATAAAACGTTTGCAAAGTTTCAAATGTTCCCAGAGTTGGAAAAACTGAAAAGTAATAAGAAGTCAAATCTTTTAAATGACAATTATCCCATATCGAATTTTGAAGATAATTATTCTACTTGAATGTACCATAAATTTTAATGGTCAACAATGAAATTCTCACATCTCACACTTTTTTTGGTCTTTTAATTAAGACTTGAGAACAAATAGTGTGTTTGAAGTTATCAGTTTAATATTTAAATATGTATTTAAATATTTAAGTTAGAATTTCAAATTAAATATAAATATTTGAAAATTGATTTTATCAGTATAAACTCAATTTTTTTTACCTTTACATGTACTAGCCTTAATTTGTAGTAGTTGCACTTTGTTTCACAAAGTGCAAATATTTACTTGATAAATAACTTAAATTAAAGAATTACTAAAATCACAATTTAAGTTCGATATTTTTAATCAACCGTAATGATAAAGTCGATATTAAACATTGGTTGGATGAGACTCAACGTATTATTTCAACTATAAACAAGACATATAGTTTCCTACTACTTTTTATGTATTTCAACTAAGATCGAGTATATTATATTTTATCCCACATTGAAAAATAAAGAGCATTCTTCTACCTGAACATACTATAAATTCTAATAGTCAAAAATGAAATTTTAATACCTTTCTTGATCATTTAATTTTATTTTTTCTTATCAGTTTAATATTAAAATGCATATACATAATTTTTAGTTTAAATATTTATCCATTTCTTATTAATTATATATTTAAAATTGAATTTTAGCTTTTATGTTGTTAAGTTCAAACAAAAATAGAGATATATAAAAAAATCCAAATAAATAAATTTATTTTCAAAAAATTTAATGTATATAAGTTTATAATTTTAAATATATGAAAAATAAATTTTAAATGATTAAATCTTGTATATTTTAATTATTTTACAAAATTTGTTTTCAATGAGCAAATTATAAATCCTGATGCCCAACAATAATATCCATACAAGTTTTTTCTATATTTCAACTAAGATCAAGTATAGTGTTTGATCTCACGTTGATAAACATGGAGTATTGTTCTATGTCAGCATACTATGAATTTTAAAAGTCAATAATAAAATTTTCATACATTTCTTAATCTTTTAAGTTGAGATTGAGAATAGTACTATTTTATCTTATCTGTTTGATATTAAAATACATATATAAATTTTTGAGTTTAAATATCTATATCAATTTTTATTTAAATATATATATATATACATATCTAAAAATAATTTTTTAATTAAAAATTCTAATAAATAATTTAATTTCTAAATTTTTAAATATATATATATATATATAAGTTTACAATTTTAAATTTATGAAAATAAAATCTTAAGCAATTAAATCTTATATTTTATTTTATTTTTACTAAAATTATCTCACATCGAAGAACTAACAAATTTTATTTTGAATGAACAAACAATAAATTGGGAGGCCCAACAATAGTATTCCTACTACATTCTTCATATTACAAGTAAAATTAAGTGTAATTTTTGATCTCACATTGAAAACTGAGGAGTATTGTTCTACTTGAACATTTTGTAAATTATAATAGTTAATAATAAAATATTCACACATTTCTTGACATTATAAGTTGAGATCGAGTATAATATTTGATCTTATGAGTTTAATATTAAAATATATATTTAAAATTTTTCATTTAAATATCTATCAAATTCTTATTAAATATGTATTTAAAATTAAACTTAAAATTTTATATTTTAAATTCAAAAATATAAATATATAAAAAAATCCAAATAAACATATTTAATTTTGAAATTTTAAATATATGAAACATAAACCTTAAACAATAGATATAATATATTTGATTTTTTTAGAAAAAAAGTTATCCCACATCGATAAACTAACAATATTGTTTTGAATAAACAAATTATTAAATCTTTTATATTTTAACTTTATTTTCAAAAGTTATCCCACATCAATGAACTAACAAATATTATTTTGAATAAACAAACTATAAATTGTGAGGCCAACCAATAGTCTTTCAACCTTTTCGGTCTTTGATTTGAAATCGAGTGTGATATTTCGATATTTGATTTATAATTTATGATTTTATCGGTTTAATATTAAATTCTAAATATATTTTAAATTTAGAAAATTTAACTATTTTAAAATAAAAAACTTAAGTTATATATATTAAAAAGTTCAAATATACATTTTAAAAGTATTAATTTGAAATTTTTAACTTTTAATTTAATTAAATATATTTAAAAATGAAGATCCACATCCAAAATTTTAAATTAAATGTATTAATTGATATTATCAATTTAATGTTAAATATTTTTAAAATTCATCTAATATAAAAGAATTGACATATATTGTTGTGCATGAACAATCTATACATATTAAGGCTCAATAATAGTCTTTCAACCTTTTTCAGTATTTATGTTAAGATCACATGTAATATTTGATATTTGTTTTTACAGAACATGTGCAAATGCATCATTAATTTTAAATATTTTTAATTTTTTAATTTAATTAAATATATTAAAAAAATTAAAGATCCACGTCTAAAATCTTTAAAGACGGTGTACTTGATTTTATATATATATACACATATATTTATATATATATATTACTACTACTCATTCATTTTTTTTTATAGATTTATGAAGTTCTATACTTGCATATCAATAATCGAGATCACAATATTTTATTTTTGTGTAGGTGGGTTAATAAAGTTACATGTAATAATAGGCAGAGTCTAAGTAGAATCTAGATGTTTTTTTTTTATTATATATTATTATGTATTGCTATTTATATATTAAATTTTCATTTACCGTACATCTCATATCGGTTATACGATGAAGATTGAGATGTAGGTTGTTATATAAAATCTCAAATTATTTTATCAACATTTCCTATATCTCACATCGGTTGTATATTGACAAATTGGAATGTAAATTATTGCATAAAAGATTGGGTAACCTTAAATTGAAATTGAAATCTCAAATTATTTGTGCAACTTTCTTCCAATTTTGCTACATCTCACATTGATTGTTGATTGAAGAATTTTGGATATAGGTTGTTGTATAAAAGAGTGAAAAATCTCAAATTTTTTATTTAGTCATATTTTGAACCAAAAAGTTTAAAAAATAATAATAAAAAATTATTGGTGCCTAATTGGCTGATTAATTGCCGTCGAGATCGCCTGATTTCTATAACCCTGAAAAATACACAAATAATTTATAATTCGATCGATCTAATTCATATATTTACATACTAAACTTAAGATTGAATATAATTTTATTATTATTCATAAATATTTTTAATAAAATTCACTCCATGTGCATCGCACATGTGGTATACTAGTAGATATACATAATCACTCATCCATATTTATCGACTTAATCATGACACGAGATCATTCAAATTTTTGAAACCGCTTAAATCTGCAGAGAAAAAAAAAAGCAACAACAACGACTCTCAAATCCGAGAGCAAAAAAGAAAAGAAAAATGACATTCCTCCAAGAGAGCAGAGAAACTACTCCACCATATTATGACGACCTACTCACGCCTCCTCAACTCCCCAGATCGAGAACCACACCAAGATAAATAGCAAATTCATTCATCAAACACAATTTGAGAGAGGGGCTCATCTTTCACATATCGATCGTCTCCTCCAACAGAGAAAAATAGTATATATGCTTGAACATAGCAAATCAAAACCCATAGTAGAGAGAATTTAAGAATGACTGATAGATATGTTCTTCTCAAGGGATGAATGTGAGGAAAGGTAATTAATCTACTAGTATTTGAAAATCAAAATCCTGATTATATATATGTTGTGTTTGCAATATTTTAGTTTTTATGTCGTATGATTTAATTTTGATAAAAGTATGAGTTCAGCTTCTTTTGTTATTTGACTGATTCTTGAATGGTTCCTATTGTTGGTCATTGGTTGCAGACAGTGGTGTGTGCAATGGTCGTCTTTAATTAAGTAAAAAATTGAAACACAATTTTGTTGATTTGTAGCATTTTTTAGTTTCTATTATTAGTGGTTTTAACAAATATGTGTTTAAGGATTGTATCCAAAAAAAAAAATTGTGAAAATCCTATCAGTAATGGTTAGCAAATTATTCCTCTATTTATATCAAATTATTCATCTGTATATAGCAAATTATTTCCCTATTTATGATATAGGCTTTTTTTGTTGTTCGATTGATTCTTGAAATAGTTCTGAGATGTTGGCCATTGATTGCAGAAAGTAGTCTGCAGCGGTCGTCTTGAAGTAAAAAAATCGAAGCACAAATTTGTTGTTTCATAACATTTTTTTAGTTTCATATTATTAGTATTTTTAGCAAATGTGTTTTTAAGGGTTGTATCCCGAAAAAATGATGGAAATCATATGAGTAATTGTTAGCAAATTATTCTTCTATTTATAGCAAATTATTTTTTTTATTTATGATTTGAACCTATTTCGTTATTTGATTGATTCTTGAATGAGTTCTGACTTCTGAGAGGTTGGCTATTGATTGCAGAAAGTGGTTTGCAATTGTCGTCTTTAAGTGAAAAATACTCTAGAAAAATTTGATGCTTTGTAGCATTTTTTAGTTTCATATTATTTATATCTTTAACAAATGTGTGTGTTAGGTTTGTATCCAAGAATATTCCTTAATGAGATGAACTCGAACATCAGGGTGTTCACCTCGATTCGGTTCGTTTACAAACTTACATTTTATGCATATTTTTTGTTCAGTCAGAGAAGTGTTGGAAAATTGGATGTAATAAATTGAGCCGTGACTCATTTTATCCGATTTTTGGTGGACCGTGTTATTTAATTTTAGAGGAATTAAATAGCATATGATTGTTCTATATTTGTAGTAGATAATCGTATTATTTTTATTTTCTCAAATCCAATTTTCGGTAAGTAAGAAATAAATGGTTAAAATCGGTCACACGATTGGACATTTATGGTATGTGAGAAAATGTGTTTAAAGCACATGTAATTATCCCACATTGATTTCTTAACTTAGGTAAGAGGTGTATTTAAGTGTATTAACACTTGAGTGTAATATATAAAGTGCAAAAGGATGTGGACCATGAACTCCAGGCCCGGCCCTAAGGGTGGGCGAGGTGGGCCACCGTTCAGGGCCCCCCATTTTTATGGGGCCCACATTTAAAAAAAAATATATATATATATATATACATGTATTTATATATAATTAGGTAATTTTAAAAAATTATAAAGTTAAAATTGTTGTCTTTTTTAGATTCTACTCGGCGATTTTGAAATCTCATAGAGCTTCAATGATTAGATCAATCACTTATTTTTTTTTATGTAAATTTAGTGTAATAAAATATTTATTGAGATTTTGTGTTGATTTAATCTCAATTTTGTAATTGAATTATTAAACAACTATATGTACTCTATACAAAGATCCTGTACAAGAAATGCACCTTCTCAGTTTTGAAATTTTATTAAAACTGTTTAAAGGAAAAAAAAAATCGATTGTTATATTTAGGGGTTTTATTCCTCAATTTTGAGTTCACCAAAATATCAACTTTAGGGCTTTTAACATAAAATATTACAATAAAAAAATTGAATTGATTCCATTTTGAATTATTTTCCTTAATATTATCAGTATCTTTTTTCATGATTATTTAATTAATGAAAGTATTTTTTTTATTTACAGAATTCACGAATGAGATTTTGTAAATATTGATTGTACTTTTTCAAGATTTAAGGTGATTGGAATAAAATGAAAAAAACTTTAAGATGCTCGTGAAAAAAAAATCAAGGGCCTTTTTTTTATTTCGCTTCAGGCCTCCGAATTGTCAGGGCCAGCCCTGATGAACTCACATGCGCGCGCTTGTGCTCGTGTACTTGGAGCGGACTGGTTGTGGAGTCGGTCGACAATGAAACGATGGGTCGGACGCTCGTCCGCGAGAGATTTGAAAGGCAAAAACTTGCATGCACTATATGTATATAAGCTTATATCAGACGGTCAATACTTTTGATCGAGTCAAACGCGGGTGAACACGGTTGACCCAGTCAACCCACAAAAAAGAAAAATGGTAAAATATGTGATACTTTTTAATAATACAAATGATACTTTTTGAATTTTGAGTGATACTTTTTAGTGTTAAGGTTGATACTGACTGTGACGGTTTTATTTATTTATTAATTTTAGCCGATACTTTTTAATGATATAAGTAATACTTTTGAATTTTTGAGTGATATTTTTTAGTGTTACGGTTGATACTAATTTTGAAAGATTTTTTTATTGGAGTTGACCGTGTCAATGCGCGTTTTCCAGCGTTGACCCGGTCAATGTGCTTGATGATGCACCTAGTGTACGTAAGTGTTTCCCACCTGGAGCTAGTAGAGTTAAGAGGTTTGAAGTGTGTAACTCCCACTTGGAGCTGGTGGAGTTATGTACATCTTTGTGTAACTCCCACCTGGAGCTGGCGGAGTTAAGAGATTTGAAGTATGTAACTCCCACTTGGAGCTGGTGGAGTTAGTAGGATGCGTTACTCCCACCTGGAGCTGGTGGAGTTAGTAAGACATTCCAGCATGCTAATGTTGCTACATTCTGCATATCATCTCTGCACCAGTCCCCTGACATTACCTAGTTCGTCGGAGTCTTGCTGGAATTATGGTGCTACTGCTGGATCAATCCAGTTTATTGTATTGCTTTCTACTCTCTTCTTCTCGTTTCCTGTACTTCAGATTGTACGAATTCTAAAAGTATTGTAATTGTATTCAACAAGAAGTAGTTCGGGTTTGTTTGTGTTGCCATGACCAATATTTTTGGTCAATTTTGGTTTTTTTAGGGAATTTGTAACGCCATTTATTATGGTTAAAATACTTAGGTTTTTTTATACTCCTTCCATCTCAAATATGTAATCCCTTTCTCATTTTTTCACATAGTAAGAAAAAATAATTAATGTTCTTGGAAAAGTAAAATTTAATAAATTTGTCCTATTATACCCTATTTTATTTCTTTTTTGTCGAAGGTAACCCGCAGCCGTTACCAAGGTGCGGACTAGGTAAATCCCGCCCCTGTGTAATAGCCTGCAAACCACACAGGGGAGGTAAACCACACTTGGCAAGCCAGGTGTGATAGGCTCACACCTAGTGGTGTTGGTGGGATTCGAACTTGAGACCTTTGACCTCAAGATATCACCACTCCACCACTAGGCCATCCCCAAGGGAACATTATACCCTATTTTATTGATTCAAAAGAGAATGAATGTTAATTTTAAAAAATATTAAATATGAGTATATTAAGTAAGAACTCAATATCTATTACCAACATATGCATGGTTTTGTATCACACATCCTCAAAATGATAATATAGTATATAAAGTAATTATAAATTTATAATTACACATTTGAATCACCCAAACAAATATTAAATATTAATATTAATATTTGGTTTGTATATTAAAAGACGTACTAACCAAACGTATGAAGGCATATCTCATACTATCTAGCAAACCCGTCTTTACAGTTTATAACATCTCCGACACTACTGCAAAAATCCAATTTATAGTAGCTATTTTTCTGCTCCAACAATCCCGGGAAAGTCTACGCTACCCCCCAGGTTTTACCTGGAGGTGGTACCTTATCGACACGTGTCCCATTTTTTTAAAAGCTATTCCGCTTTATTTTTATTCCCCCGAATTTCCAATATATGCTGTATTTTGGGGGAAATACGGAAAACAGCTATTGAGGCAGTTTTCAGAGAAATGCCTCGACACGTCACTGGGGCCCCACTGCTACAGTTCTTTGTCGTCGGTATGTGTCGGTGCATTTTATGCTTTCCGATTCCGGCGACGTTGCCGGATCTTACTCACGTCGGCAAGTTGTCGATGTTGTTAAGCGGATGATGGTCTTCCAGATCCGCTAAGTTTAAAAAATTTTACAGTTTGATTGTGCTAAATAAAGAGTGAATTTCTCAAGATCTTCCAAAACCTAATTTTTTCCTGCCCTTCAATGATTGGCCCTCGTGCAGATCTCCCGCGTCGTTACCAAGTTAAAAAAGCATTAATCTATGTTTATTAGGTTATAACTGTGTGATGAGTCTTTTTTGAAAATATTATTTAAACCTAAGTTAATGTTTTAAGATATGCTCTTAAGATGATATATTATTAATAATTAAGGATTATGAAGTCGCGGGTACCGCTAATCTTGAATTCAAAAAAACACAAAACTGAAAGCGACCTTTCATTTCTTCTCATCTCTTCTCTCTCTCCTCATTCTCAATTCCGATAGCGCTCGTTTGATTCTCACCAGTGAGAACGGTTTCTATCTTTTAGAGTGGCTATTGTTGAGGACGGCGAACGTTCAAAAAACTGTAAACAGAAAGTGACCCTTTATCTCCACCCATTTCTTTTTCTCTGTTAGTTTGTGTCGAAGCTCTGTCATTCCATTCTGAAAGGTGAAAAACAGTTACTAGAAGCGAGAGTCGCGACGGCCTCAAGTTTCTTTAGAAGGTTCGCGTCTGTTTGTATCGGTGAGTTCTTTGTTATATATTTGTCGCTCTTGTTCTGTCAATCGCTTTTAATAAATCCTACTTTCATTGATATCTTTGTCTGCAACGTTGCTCTGTAATAGCTATTAGTTTGCATAGAACATTGTAACGTCATGTCTTCCGGCCGTCGCTCAGTTGGTTCTCCTGAAGGCGGGGGGAAATCATCGGTGAAGGAGAAGGGGAAGATGAAGCTTCCTGAGTTGGAAGGTCAGTACTGTGAACCATTTGTAACCTACCTTGAATTTGTCATTATTTGTTCTAGGTTGAATGACATTTGTGAATCATATGCTCGTATTGGCCGTTCTCTAAAAGCGCTCTTCTGTAACATATTTTTTGTGTAATTACGTTACAGATTGTAGATTCTCTGGAAGGCATGTTTTGTATCAAAGCTTTGGTCTAATTAATTACATTAAAGATAGTTGAATTTCTGAAATATCTGTTTTTTATAATATTTTAATGTAGTAATTAAATCTCACACATTGTAGTTTATGTGACTGATGTGTCTTGAATCATAGTCTTCGAGTTATTAAATAATGGATTATAGATTTTGTGAATTATGTGGAGCATATCATAGTATGTTATGTGTGTAATTTCATTAGGGTTTCTATATTCTCTGAAGCTTGTGGTTTGTGGCAATGGGTTTGTGTAATTAAAATAGAGATTCTATATTTTCGGAAACTTGTGTTTTGTGGCAGATGCATGTATTTAGATTTTGCATTACAGATTTTATATGCTCTGGAGCTTGCTTTTGTGGCAGATGTGTTTAGTAATTGCACTACATATTATGTATTATCTGAAACTTGTGTTTTGTGGCAGAGGGCAAGATTAATAACATAAGATATCCTGTATTTTGTTGCAAAAGAGGTTTTCACAATTTACATTACATATTCCAGAATCCAGATTTCTTTCAAATATAGGGTTCTGAGTGTTGAATGTTATTCCGCAGTTGTAGGTGGGAAATTGTCAGCCCGTGGGCAGTTACATGTTATCATGAATACAGTGCGTGAACGCTTGAGTGATAAGAACCTTGAAGCTTTCAGACGTACTTGCTTTGGTCACCTGCTTGATGTGCCACGCATTCAGCCTCAAATGCAGTTAATATTCTTAATGTTGAATTCACTAATAGAGGAATCAGAACATAGGAATGTTATGTCCTTCAGGATTAATGATAGGATCTTTGAATTAGGACGACAGGAGTTCTTTTGTATTTTAGGGTTGCGTTTTGCAGAGACTGTTAGGTTGCCCTCTTCCTCACAAATCCATGGACACATTTTCGGAGGCAAACAAAATTTGAAATGTTTAGACATTGACGAAGCATTTAAGAATTATACCAAGTCACATAAGGGTAGTGGAAGTCTTGTGTTGAAATTAGCTCTGCTGTATGTTCTATATGGGCTGCTTATCAATAGGGACCAGTTGTGGAAGAAAATTGAGGTCGAGTATATGCATCTTGTCGATGATCTATCTGCTTTTAACAAATATCCCTGGGGTAGGGTTGCATACGACCACTTGGTGCATTAGACACATCGGGCCCGAAGTACAATAGTTCGGCATACTGTTGACTCTGATAGGCCTTCAACAGATGTGTGTGGATTCTACCTGACGCTGCAGATATTTGCGTTCGAGATAATGCCGATGCTTGCAAAGTATTGCGCTAAAAGGATTGATTCAGTGGCATTTCCACGGATGTGTAGGTAGACCACTGATGCATACTTCAAATATACAATTCTGCTGAGGTATTTCCAGAGTTATGATGTCGGTGGCATGGTAATTGACTTACTTTGAATCATTTGTAACTTTCAATTATTGTGATGCTCTGTTTAAGGGTCATTTGTTTCTGACGTATGAGCCCCTTGAATTCTCATTATTATATTACTACCCTTCTCATTGTCTGTTCATGTCTCAATTTATTGTGACATATGCATTTTGAATTCTCCCATGATGAAAGAGGTAGACTGCGAGCAGCTGGTCTGTCGGATGAAGATGCTTTGCAGAGGGGCTCGGAGGGTGATGCAAGGCAGCCTCGGAGTTATAAAAATCTAAAGCTAGTCGACGAAGATGATGATAACCAGGAGGATGCTATCAAACCAAACTTTGATGATGGTATGAAGGATGTATCAAAAGCAAATGCTGATGATGAGTTGGAGGAAGTCAGATTGAGAAAGGTTTCTCACAGTTCTGCATCAAGAAGGATGCGTAGAGAAAATGCTTCCAAGATTGGGAACTTGCTGAGAGCTGCCACAGTGTCTTCATCGTCTTGTCGTGGACCAGAAGAAACAAAGTCTGAGCAGTCACTTGCCCAGCTTGCGAAGACTATATTGGTAAGTGACATAGTTTTATGCAACTGTAGTAGGTGTGTGCATTGTGAATTAACATAAGTATATTCTCTGTCATGTTCAACGATAGTAAATGAATGTGAGGATGCAGAATGACTCCTCCTGCATGCAGAAGATGGAGCAGACGATAATGGTAAATACTACTTAGTGCATAATACGTTTTTAATTGTTTTGCTAAGCAAGCTAAATCCTTCCCCCTTATTCTTTTCTGGCAGGGTATGAATGTCATGTTGAAGAGTGTGGTTGACAGAATTTTTGGTGTAGAGGAGTTAGTTCATGGTCTGAAAAGAAGGCTTGACGGCTTTCGTTCTGTAGATGATGAAGCTACAGATGGTGTGGATAAGGAAGACCCCCCTGAAGTGGCCATAAAATCTGGCCAGCCTAGTAAGGACTTCGTAGAGGGCAGGTCTAGTGAGAAGCACGTTGGGGATGCTGGAGGTGTCGATTCTGTGGACAAAGGCTTCACGAACCAAAGCTTTAATACTGTTTCATACCCTGAGAGGCAAGGTGGGGAGGCTGGAGTTATGGATTGCGTTGATATACTACTCAATAATGAGAGTATTGTGAAAGTTGAGTCTGGTGTTGAGAGGCAAAATAGGGATGTTGGGAACACTGAGATCATTGATGGAGTTGGGAATGTTGAGAGCTTTAAGGGAGTTGGTCATGCTGAGAGGAAGGGTGCAGACTGTCTGCCGAGTCAAAAGGTGTTGGATCTGCTTGAACAGGTGTTTGTGGATGAGGTGATATACTCACATACTCAGGTGCATGAAGCTGGAGCTGCAGAAAATGCTGAGATGGAGATGACTGAGACGCAGTCACCAGAGTATGAGATCTCTGACCTAGAAGCATATGAGCCTGATTGCTCCCCACAGAAGATGGACCAAGAAAACCCCCCCTGCAAAGAAGAGGTTGTTTAAGGAGGTGAGTGGAAGTGTTGAACCATGCTATGGAACTATATGCGGAGATCCACTCCCGAAGAAGAGGAAGACTAGGGGAAAGAATGTTGCTGAAAAGAAACCCGTGAAGTTGTCCTCATTGCAATGGGAGACCTTTGATCCACACAGGGAGTACGACTGGCCAACGGAGAGAGATTTTCATCATTGGTATAGCCATGCCAAGGGGGAGAATTCGTGAGTTAATTTGTTATCCTCCTTCTAATGATATGAGTGTAATTGCTAACTGAATGCCGCTTTTCATCGATCGTAAGTTATTTAATTGTAATTGCCGCTTCTCAAATGTGACTTTTCTTCTGTCCCAGGGATTTGGCAATCAAATTACAAACTGAATGCAAGAGTGAGGCCCCTTTTTCTTGGTTTGTGCATCTCTATACGACTAAAGGTTGGCTAACTGATGAGGTACGTGTCACTCCCACCTGCCATACCAGTTTGTAGTTCATTTATTTGTCAAAAAATGACTCACTATATCTAATATTTTGCCTTGAGTTCAGCATTACGATGTGTTGATGAATCTGCTCATCATATATTCCCAGAAATTCCCTGCCCAGTTTCTGCATAATTGGACGGTTATTGAGTCCATCGGATCAGTAAGCTTATTAATAGCTCACGGTCATGTTGTCTTTACAATACAAATTCATATGTTGAGTACATTAATTATTATTTTATATTGCAGCAAACCTTGGCGCTTGATAGCATGGCGGATGTGCCGGAGAGGATCATGCCGTATGTTGAAGGCGAGTTCCCGCAGCAAGACGCCAAGCCATGGCATAAGGTGGACGTGGTGTATGGGGTTGGACACGTTGGGAAGGATCACTGGGTGCTCTATAGGCTAGATTTGGCTGAGCAGAGGGTCGTTGTATTTGATTCAATGTCTACGATGAAGGCCCTGTGGGATGACATCAAAGCAGCATTTGCAAATGTTTGCAAAAATGTGCCTTTGATGATAGAATGCCTTGATGTGTACAGGGAGAAGAGGCCAAAGCCGACAATTAAGAAGGTGTGGGATTTGGTGAGATACGAGCATCCTCCACAACAATGTAACCTGTCTGATTGTGGAGTGCTTTGTATGAAGTCCTTGGAGTGCCTGGTGACAGGTAAACCCCTCTCTGCTATAGACCCTATGAGATGTTCTGCATACAGGAGAGCATATTGTGTTGAGCTATTTGTGCAGAGCCAGACTGTTGCTAGGGCTGGGGTTTAGATGTTAGATATGAAGTTGTTGAACCTGGTGTCGAAAATTATGTTTTATATATGTAATTTGTGCAGATAGAAACATGCTATATATTCCTTCTTTTTGTAAACTTTTTTGTTAGATTAGCAGATGGATTCGGCCTGTTGATAGCTGGTAGGGTATTTGTGTGGAATTTAATATGTAAGTATGTATATTGTAAGGATTATGACTATTTTGTTGATGACTAGCAGAGATGGCGTGCGTTGCACGTAATTTGTATGATTTCACTTAAAAAATATTCCATTTTGTTAAATTAAAAAAAGGGTAAAATTAAAAGTTATAAGGTTTGTTATAATTAGAAAATACTTATTGAATACATAATAAGTTAGAATAATAAAATATTAAGAATAATAAATATGTTCTTTGATATAAAAATGAATAGTATGTAATCCATCATTGTGCTAAATATCATTTTGAATATTTCACATATCTTTTGAAGTTCAAATTCATCATATGTGAAATAGAATTCAAATTTGCATAAAATGAGAGAAAAAATACTTCAGAATTATCTAAATTAAAAAATATATATTGATTGAGTGATGATCATAATTTAATAATTTTAAATAGTATTTTTTTTTATAACAATTGAGATAAGATTATCAATTTCATAAATAAATGTTAGGTTTTTACGAAATAAATCTTAATAAGTGCATTTTACATGTTATTATATTTTTTTCACAATGTTTATTATTTTCAATAATTCTTAGTCAAATGTTGAAAAGTTTCTTTTAAATTTAATTAATTTATATATGTATAAAATAAGAATAATTAAAGTATTTAACTTTAACGGACACTTTTGGTTTGATAACTGAGGAAAAAAAATCTACTTTTTAATTGTATAAAAATGTATATGTCGTTATAAAATTATTATTAAACTCTTCTAAATAAATAAATTCTATATAATTTTCTAATGATTATTTTCACCATACTTATGTAATTATTTAATGAACGACTATACCATAAATGCAATATACCTAATACGTACTAAAGGAGAGTGAGACAAAGCTACTATAGAAAGAAAATTAAAGATATGTCTTCTTTCAACTATTAATTTATTTTAAACATTCATCTTCTAATAATTTGCCCGAACCATGGATATATAGCTATAATGTCCTAGAAGAAATTTTAAAATGTATAAGCTTCCATTATATGTCATTGACTCATTATTAAAAATTTTGATTTTCTCATTAATCAATAAATAATACTGAAATTAAAAGAAGATTATAATAAATAATGAAGTGGGATAGTAATCAAGTTATTTTATTTTTAATTGATTGTTGGATAATTTCTAATAAACTTGACACATGATTATTATTAAGTGTACAAAATAAAGCATGAATAAAATATTAGAGCACTATTAATTCATTTTGTAGTTATATTTTAAAAATGGTTAATTTCCTTAAAAGTCATGAACTTTGGACATAATTGTGAATCTAACATAAATTTAAAGGAAGACATACAATTAAAACACCAAGTTTTAACTTGCTGGTCAACAACGGACCTAGGGGGGACTGGTGGGGGCAGCTGCCCCCCTCAAATTTTATAAAACAAAAATAGTATATATATGCTATATAATTATTATATACATATAATATTTTTGCCCCCCCCCCCCCAAGTATTAATATTTTTGGACGTTTAATTTATTAATATCTAAGTATGGTTCGTATAGATTTTAAATTGATGTAGTGAGAGGCCTAAAATAGTATAATGCTAAATAAATAATTTTATTTAAAAATTCAAAAGTATTTTCATTTTGTTTATATTGCTACTTTACTACCTGTGTAAGTTCATTTTATTGTTATATTTCTTATTAATATTTTAAGTTTATTTCATTATATCTTAGGTATTTTTTTATATTTATGAATTTGAGAATAAATGCTTCAAGACTTTAAAGTTATGATTTTATTAATATATTTTGATTTCTTAATTTACCTATAATATAATAACGTGTCATTATGCTCAAATTGTGTATTTAAGTTATTTTTTTATTAATTTCTTTTGGAGTTTTGCAATAAGTTGAAGTTAAGGTTTTACATTCCCCAATGTATATTGAGAAAGAAATTATCGAGACTTTTAATGCCGAGTCAATTATAGATGACATTAAAATTATGAAATATATATATATATATATATTATATGTATGTGTGTGTCGCGCGTTATAACTGTTTTTCGCCCCCCGAATCAAAATTCCTGCGTCCGTCCCTGTTGGTTGTTATTCAACATACCCAAATATTTTTAATACAAAATATTTTCCGATTTAGCCACTACCTTGCTTGTCACGTCAATTCAAATATGTTGTGGCTTTAAAATCAATTTTCAAAAAAGATGTTGGTGTAGTGAAATTTAACAATCATATTTTTTTAAATTGATGTGAGTGTGAAACCATTAAAAAAATACAATAAATGTAATGTCCTAAAAATATCATATCATATGTCCAAATTGATAACTGAGGCTACCTTTCACGTGTATCCCTTTTATACATGCATGATGCATGGTTTAATAAATTATTAATAGAATCTACCACAATATTCAATAATTTAAATTCCTTGATATTTAGTTAAAATATTCATAAAAAGTGGTTACTAAAAAATTTAAATTTAAAACTTAATGTGTACAAACATTTTATATGTTCTTTCTAAAGATATGTCTTCTTTTACACATTGGTCTTCAAAGCTTGGGTGTTTTTCCCCGAGGACATGTATATTATTATATTTAAAAATATTACAATTATTAATTTTTTAAGCAGTCATCTATGAATAATTCGTCTAAATGAAGGACATTTGTAATGTCTCTAAATAAATCAGAGTTTTTTTTTCTTATATAATTCTCATGCATCTTAATAAAAGTCTATTTTTGTTTTTCCACATAACCAATCTTCTCATTTACGATCAACATCTTTTGGAGTTATTTTTGAACAAATTAATTTCAATATAAAAATGGTTGATAGAGTAACCCCGATTTAAAACTAAAATTAAGTATTAGAGAAAATTCAATCTGATTTCAAAAGGTACATTTCTTCTCATAAATAAATGAAAATTTTCCGATATCAGTTTTTGGCAATAAAAATTTTGGGTGTGATTTTATTCAAGAACAATTTGGATAAATCAATTTTTCAGCTATATATCTACTTCATTTTTGTATAATTCTGTATATAGTGATATTATTAACTTTAATTATTAACGTCAAAAATTAAAATCAAAGAAAATAGAGGAAAAATATAATATTTCCAGTATGTACAATATATTACGTACGGATCTCACAAAATTACTCGAAGTTTTATATATTATATATACACACACAAATAGCCTAAACGTAAAGTTCATCCACTTTTTATTTTATTTTAGAGATTATTTAACATTAGCTTTATCAAATGTTAAGTTAATATATTATATTTAAAGTATTATTTTAAAAATAAGTTTCCCATCAATCTATAACAGATAAATAAAAAAGATGACTATAGTAAACCATTTTTAAGTAGGTTAGTCAGTTGTTTAATTTTTATATGTACATACTTGTGATACATATGTTGAAAAACTTAAAGGAAACAATAATTCATACACACTTTATGTGTTCTCTCTTATATTAATTATTGCAAATAATAAAATTTAAAGTGATAGATTCATTTTATTATACTTCGTTATAATTAATTACTCCCATTGTATACATATATTGCTATATTTTCGTTTGAATTATAATGATAGAAAATATATTCTCTTATAAGTAATAGCCAAATAATTTGAAAAATTCAAACTGAATGCATGGTTAAATTCGATTCATAATATATGTTCTTGTTTTTCATGCATTCAAGATAAATATTCATATGTTAAATATATCGTTAAGGCATACAACACATTATGATTAATGACCTTCCTTACAAGTTTATCATAATAAGACCTTCATTATGTAGAGCAGATGGTTCAATACAAGTATGAACATGGAACATCACCAACCGATTATTTAGGCACCTTAGCAAAATGAGATCACAACAAACACGTAGATACAATCACATGAACTAGATGAAGGACATCGACCATCTGCAGCCTCATTTCCAGTACCGTACAACTTCACCATGAATCCTCATCTGTAGAGGTACAACGGCTACCCTTACAAATGAGTTCAGGCTCCTCATAGTCAGGCGCCGAGTCATAGAAGAACAAGTCGTGAAGCTCCTGCCAATGTGGGTCGCCTTCTGTCTGATAAGCAAAGGCAAGATGGCGCATCTGAAATGACAAAGGTGTCGGTTACATCTAATGGGAAAACCTGTCTAGTGAACGCATGAATCTAACACACCTAATGTAGTTCCTTACCATAGCCAAGTTCTCCCATGCGGATGGATACACAGGAGAGAACTTATTGTTGATTTGGTCATACCTCACATCATAAGGTTGTACCATAAGCCATGCGTGAGTCTCGTAACGATCTCTTAGTGCATAGACATGTGAATGGTAGAACTCAATCGCGTAGCTCAGGGTGAACATTTTATTTACGACATTTGCAGCAGCTAGCACTGCGTCGTCGTTTGAAGACCGTTCTAGAATCCACTTGCCGACAGCCTTTTGCTTCAACAGCTCTCCGATGAAACTCTCTTCAAGAGAAGGTGTCCAGCTGGCGTCGTAAAAGTAATCTTCTTGGGACATTGGAGACATACTGTTTGTTATTTGTTATTCAATGGTGACTCAGATAAGAATATGAGAGCAAACATGTGTGGGTATATATATTATCTCAGAATATCTCACACATATAATGTATTCCATAAATATATAATTATACATTGGATATATTTGCGAAATAGTTCCACATGATGATAATTATTGATTATTGTAGCATGCAGATTTATGACGAATCTTTCATGCTTTATATAAAGCTGAGAACATGCAGCGAATATATTCCTTCATCTGGAATAGACAAACGCTTCCAACAAAACATAAGCAAAGTAAAATTCAACAGCTCATTGATTGGATGCAGCCTTCACGGATGTTACATTGATTCACGCAAGCCACAACAACTTTTACATTGACGGAAACATTTAATAAAAAAACATGAATTAATACGAATTTATATCTAGGTTACATTCGCCCCTCATCATCAGAAACATCTAGTGGAGGGCCATCGAGGTCTGGAAAGTCGTCGGGCTCGTCATTACCGGGCGGTGCCTCGAACATAGCTTTGAGCATATGCCAACCTTCATCGCCTTCTTCTTTATATACAAGTACATCAGGACGTAACTGTGAGTGGAGAAAAAGGGGGAATTAGCCATCGAATATCATCATCTATAATATAACGCACGACCAAATAAGAATTGTATTTATAACTCAGACCTGCGCAATGCGTGCCCATGCTTCTTCAGTGATATCAACTGTTTTTTTGTGTATGCAAAAGCTCTCAAACCCAGCAAAATGGACAAGCCAAGACATCATTTCATATCTCATATGCCAAGTGGCAACCCTTGCTTCAAACAGCTCTAGTGAAATTTCGATTTGCTTCTTACTTGCTAGTTCTCGTTGAACAGTTGGTAAACACCGGAGGTTGTGTTCATCATGACCAGGCTTCCATTGTTTAATGAATGCTAAAAAATGGATATGCGCCAAACAAAACATGTCAACCTCTCGTGACCATGGAGGTTCATAGAATTGCATATCTTGACGGTAAGTATTGTTTGCATTTGGGAATGTGTTTTGTAACAATTGAGAGGCAGCCGTTATTTATATATGAGATAGATGACTTCATAATGGACCCCCATGTGTAGGTCTTTAGATTCAGTGCATGATCCCATTAGCCGATTTGTAGTGAATAAATTGAAATGTGGTATATAGAATCCACGTGTAGAGTTAATTTGGAATGGTTAAAGTTGGTAGTTGGTAATAGCTTATAAGTGTAAATGAGTTATGTTGTAGTTGTAATATTATATAAGGATGAAACAAATTGATTCAAATGCAGTGAATAAACATTCAAAGTAGGTGCGACAATTACACTAGCATATAGAAAGCCTCACGGCAAACCACATACATATTACAAATGACTAAGATCTTACAGTCAAACCGTACCACAGATAAACATAACTAACAATCACACTACAAATACCACAAACCCACTTATTTAACCCTCTATAGGTCATGTGGGACATGAGGGTTGTTCGATGGGGTGAATGCACACAAACTACTCCTCCACTGCATTCTATGCATCATCTCCATCTTCACTGTCAGGAGCCACGTCATCAAATTCCGCATCATCAGCATGACTATTCGTCTCTACCTCGTCGGAGGAGGGAGGGGGCGTCGTGTCGGTGATTTCCTTTGCGTCGTCAATGTCTTCATTCACCTCGAACAACAATTTGAGAATCCACCAATTTTCTTCTCCTTCATCCTTGTAAACTAGAACCTCGGGCCGTATCTACGATTGCCAATATATTTACTAATCCATTAAAAACCAATTACAAATGCCGAGTTCTAAGTTAGAGATGTGTGAAACGTACTTACCTGCTCAATGCGTGCCCATTCACTGTCATCCACGTTAAGAGTGTTATGGCTAGAATGATAGCGCATGGGATTAATTCGATCAAGCAACCATGCAAACATTTCAAACCTCTGCCGCCACTCCGCCAACTTCAGCTCGAACTCAGCGTTGGTAAAGGGCTTCCCTAGTCTATTTTGAACACGTTCCCGAACACGATGAAGAACTCGCAGGTTCTCTTCATCTTGTCCAGCTACCCAGGTACCGAACCAATGCTCGTCTTGAAGCTCGTGCAACACAACATATTTAAGGTGACGGGTCCACAGCTCCACGTAGAAGACATCATCCTGTTTCCTTGCAAGTGGAGCCATTTTTTCACACAAATAACGCACGACAAAATTTGGGAGATTGCAGATTATATCTACTATATATAGGGTGAATAAAGAACACATATAGTGAAAAGGGTAACAATTGGTAGTTTAAATATAAATAGTTCAAATATGAAATGTCACAATCAAGCACATCTGGTCTAAAAAAACCAAGGCTGCCCCTAAGGTAAAACAACAAGATTGCCCTAGGGTAAAACAACAAGCTGGCTGCCCTAGGGGTTCAGGGGAGCTATAATCAGCATCCAATGCCTTGCTACACCCAAACGGATGGGCCCGCATTCTCCCCCACCTGTGACTATAGAAACAGATAAAATATTAGCGCCTTCGACTCATACGAGTCTCATAAGAATTACTCATTACAGTGCGGAAGCATACCTGGAATATAGATGTTACATCAATAGGCTTGTCCAAGTTTTGATTTTGAGAAAACTGACTGTTTGTTGCAAAATTTTCCTAGCAATAAAGATGAGTTAGGTAGCGAACCAGTAAAGAAGCACAGTTTCTACTGAAAATGAAATTATAGAGAAACATTTTATAAATTTCCCAAATACATTTTCCTTCTCATGGGTGTTAATCGCAGAGATTGAAGGACTCCTCAATCTAGAGTCGGTTGATTGGTCTCTAGTTGATTCGGTCTGCTGAGAGCACTCTACATCTGTTCACCAAAAGTGTCTTTGTTACCAAGCTATATTAATTTCATATTATATATAAGGGCACAAAGCATCAATGTTGAGGATCAGACCTAGCCACTTTGGCCGCTGGGCACTTCTTCTCTGCGTTTTACCTTTCTTCTTACTTCAGTGCGACTGTAAGGTTGGAGAAGGACTCCGACATCGTTTGCGTGTGCGTGGCGGATGAATATCATTCCATGCTTGACCTGTTGAACCTTTGTCAAAACTCTTATGTGGTGATGTTAGTTCATTCTTTAATGCAGCAATACGATTGCAGATAAGTTTTCTAGCAGCAGGTTGTGCTTTCACATCAGTAGCTAACTCCAACATCATCCACATGATGTAGCTCACAAAACTCATCTCACCAACAACATCACCAACCTTCGAATTACAGAACTGACCCCCATCATTCAAATGCCGCTCATTTGCCTTTCTTGTCCACCTGGGTAAAATATAGCACTCGGGAAACTTCATCACATTCATAGCCAAACACACACGAAAAATATGTCGGCATAATATTCCTTCTGTCTCCCACATACGACAAGAACACGTGGCTTCATGAGAAACCCTATTAAAGTGCACACATCGAATCCTTATCATGAGGGGCTGAGAAGCAACCCTAAATTGCATTTCATTGTCATCGAGATAGACCGGATTGCCAATAACAGCCACAGTTACGGCAAGAGCCAGCTGAGCCTCAAATATTTTAAATACATTCCGTGTATGAAGCTGTGAGGCTTGGGATAACAAAAGACTGTTGCTTACAAATGGCCCGGGGGTTCCAACATTTGAAGCATCATCTGCACGCTCTCTTGTTCGCCAATCAAGTTGTATTTGCTCAAATTTCTGCACGATTTCAATGAGTGAACATCTTGCATTGCATAAATCTTTCAAGACCCTATTTGTGGCCTCACTCCGAGAAGTGGCGAGGAGCCCAGCACTGAAAGTGTCATTTGTGAAGACAGATGCCCATCTTCTCCTCAACTTGTACATACCAGCAAACCACCTATTTTCCACGAGCTGAAACTTTCGAATCATGGATTGCCAACATTGCTCAAACTCAACTTCAGACTCCACACCATTCATGCAATAATACCAATTCTTCCTAAACTCACTGTTCGAATTCAAAGCACCAAAATGAGATGGGGTATTCCGGGCAATATGCCACTGACACAATCTATGCGAGACAGTTCGAAATGTTAAATCAATTCCATTCATGAGAGGCTGACTTTGATCGGTAAATATCACTCGGGGTTCCCTCCCATGCATTGATTCTAGAAAGGTTGACAACATCCACTCAAATGAAGTGGTAGTCTCATTCGATAGGAAGGCCAACCCAAACATAACATTTCTCATATGATGGTTTACCCCTACAAATGGTGCACATACCAAATTATATATATTTGTTTTGTATGTTGTATCGACCAATAAAACATCACCAAAATACTCATAGTCAACCAGTGCACGCGAATCTCGGAAGAAAAAATTCATCAATCTACCTTCATCGTCAACCTGTACATTCCAATAAAAGAAAGGCTCCTCATTCGATTTCTTCACAAAGAATTGCACAAGGGCATTTGCATCGACACTGTCAACACTAGTCGAAAGCTTCAAATGGTTCAAATGGTTATAAGCATCCTTCTTCGTGAACCCAATATTTTGTGGCCCACCAGCTTCCTTCTGTAGAAACCTACATGCCCGGCTAACTCCTATTCCGGCTGAGTTAAGAGCCTCAATAAGTGATTGTTGTGCATCAGTTAAATGACGTGCACTTCACAACAAATAACGTTGATCTGCTGCAAGCATTTCATGGTTGTGATCCTGAATAAATTTTTGTATTTTCCAAGGCCCATCCCTCTCCCTAACAATACGTATACTAGCTTTACAACCGGTGCGAGTTACCTGCTTCTTATAAGCAGCTAATCTCACCCTTGATCGTTTATCATCATGCCGACCTTCGCAAGAACAATCAAACTCCTTCATACGCAGCATATTACTTCCGGAGAAATAAGTTTGATCTCCCTTCCTAACACTAAACCCACGCCGCCTACCATACTCACAGTAAAGTAAGTAAACTTGCTCTGGACTGTCAACATTATTCCCGACTTCAAACCTTTTCTCTAATTCACAAGCTATAGACTCATCATCACAACTGAATTCATCATCAGATTCACGGAACTCGTATGAATCATCTTTCTGATTATGATTATCCCCATCGGATACATCATTCTCAAGTGAAACATTCAGATCAATATTCATTTCAAAATCTATAAACCTACAAGAATAATATCATCACTAAAAGTATGACACAAACTGCGAGTAAATCCATTGCTATAAAAAAATTATTATCAAATCTTCAAAGACAGTCATACAATCAAAAAATTAAGAGAATCAGACACCAATTTCTCTCATCCAGTAGTTGACGCAACAAAAGCTAATGGCATAAACTACAAATTCGCATGACTCAAGCATTCAATTGTACAACCTAATTGACTACAACCTAAAGAATACAACATTTATCGTGGATTTCATTAGGGTTAAACAGCCTAATTGGGTAAATACCAAACTAATACTTACTGAAATTTGAGACATCAATAAAAAAGGAACGTACCTCTTTCACGTTAACGGATTAATTATCAAAATTCCAGGGTAGTGAATGTGCCTCGCCACTCCCACCTTCAGAAAAAAAAATGATCTTAAGTAACAGTAGAATACAGTTCGAAGATTAAATAAAGAGAGAGTTCAAATCCGCTTGCCAAAGTGGTCTCAGAAAATCTGATTCTCAGGAAAAAAAATTGATTCACCGGAAGCGGAAAAGCCCTTGCGAGCATCGTCAAGTTTTTGTAAAATTTCTTCTTAAAAATACAATATACTTTATTTTTAACCAAAATCCTAACTGGCGCCAATTTTCAAAATAAAATACTCACTTTTTTGGAAGATCTTGAGAAATTCACTCTTTATTTAGCACAATCGAACTGTAAAAATTCTTAAACTTAGCGGATCTGGAAGAGCACCCTCCGCTTAACAACATCGACAACTTGCCGACGTGAGTAAGCTCCGGCAACGTCGCCGGAATCGGAAAGCATAAAATGCACCGACACACACCGAAGACAGAGAACTGTAGCAGTGGGGCCCCAGTGACGTGTCGAGGCATTTCTCTGAAAACTGCCTCAATAGTTGTTTTCCGTATTTCCCCCAAAATACAGCGTATATTGGAAATTCGGGGGAATAAAAATAAAGCGAAATAGCTTTTAAAAAAATGGGACACGTGTCGACAAGGTACCACCTCCGGGTAAAACCTGGAGGGTAGCGTAGACTTTCCCCAACAATCCCCAATATGCAAAACTCAAATGGAGTGTTTATCAAAATTCTCTATCCGGAAAATGCAAATTTACGTTTGTACTGTGCCAAACGCAAATAACTTTTTTCTTTCTTTCTTTAATTGCATATTGATCCTTGTGTTATAAATTTACAATAGTTATTGTTTATTAGTACTCTCTCCGTCCCAATAGCAATGTCCACTTAGTATTGGGCACGGAGATTAAGGAAAAATAGATTAGTTGTTAAAGTAGTGGGTAAAGTAGGTGGTGTTCATTTCTTTAAAGAGTATTATAATAAAAAATAATATAAAGTAAGTGAGATCTACTTTGATGTTGACATTAATTATTTTCATATTGGGTAGTGGACCTTGCTATTGTGACATTCAAATAAAATAAGGTGGACATTGCTATTGTGACGGAGGGAGTACAATTTAGTTTTTATAAAACCCAATTTGTAGTAGCTTCTATTTTTCTCCAACGTCCCCAGACCCCAATATGCAAACTCAAATTCAGTTTTTATGAAATTTCTCTCTCCAAAAATGCGATTTGCATTTCCGTACCAAACGCAAATAACTTTTTTTTTTTCTTTAATTGCATATCGATCCCTTTTGTGCTATAAATCTACAATAGTTACTACTATGATTTAAGATTAATAACTCGTTTCATTATTTATATGTTTTACTTTTATGCATTCAGTTCTTTTTACAGGAGAGTAATGAAAATATGAATACATGACGTGCCACAAAATTTATGTGTACTTTCAAGAGTTTAAATGTAATTTTCTTCTCAACTTGTGTAATTTTCTCTTATTTGATAATTATTAATTTAATTAGTAATTTTATATTTTGTACGAAGTTATTGATTATCGATTGATAATTAATTGTATTAGATGGTTCCACATGGCCCTCTCGACTATTCTATAAGGCTCACAGAGTCACAATACGCTTTCTTTGACTATTTGGTCCATTTAGTCACTCGACTTTTTAAAATGACCCACATTGCCCTTTCTATAGATAGAAAAATTAACATCATTAACAAACACACTAACACATATTTTTCTCACACACTAAGATTTTTTCACATACTGTACACAATTTTACAATTATTCAAAATTGCTACAAATTAATAAATCATGGTTAATAATTAATAATTGATTAAATAATAAATCTTCCCAAATTTATTAATATATTAATTAACACATAATAATAATAATATGAAAAGTTAAATATTTCTAATATATATATATATATATATTGATATAATTTATAAAATTATTTTAATCTAAAAATCATCATCCGCATGTTTCAAATTTACAATTAAGTATTCAACTCTATTTTCAATGGTAAAACGTAGAGCTGTCAAAATCGGGTTGGCCCATCATAATTAATTAAATAATAAATCTCCCCAAATTTATTATTATATTAATTAACACATAATAATAATATGAAAAATTAAATATTTCTAATATATATATATATACATATTGATATAATTTATAAAATTATTTTAATCTAAAAATCATCATCCCTATATTTCAAATTTACAATTAAGTATTCAACTCTATTTTCAATGGTAAAACGTAGAGCTGTCAAAATCGGTCTGGCCCGATGGGCCAGCCCGATTTTGGGTCGGCTGGGCTGTAATTTTATAGGGCTGATTTGATTTCGGGTTGGGCCGTAAAAAAATGGCCCAAATGGGCTGGGTCGGCTCAGTAAAAAACTGAAATTTAGCCTTAGGCCCACGTGCGGCCCGACCCGACTTGAATTTCGGGCCGGACTGGGCCCACAATTTTTAAGCCCGATTTTGGTTCGGGTCGGGTCAGCTCGACCAGAATTTTTTTTCTAGTTCGTGGGCTCGGGTCAGGCCGACCCGACCCGACCCATTTGACAACTATAGTAAAACGTACCCACAAATCAATTAATATCATTATATAAAGACTTTTGAAGATGAGAATCTATCATAAATTCTACTCCATTTCCAAAATATTAAATCATTATAAACGAAGACTCAATCTCTATTGTAGAATTCATCATCAAATCATCGAATTTTAAAATTTAAAATAATTTTATAAATTATCTCAATATATACATGTATGTATTATAAATCTTGAATTTTTCATATTATTATTATTATGTGTTAATTAATTTATTAATCATTTTTTGGGTATTTATTATTTTATTGATTATTAACCATAATTTATTAATTTGTAGCAATTTTAGTTAATTGTAAAATTGTATTTAAAAGTATGTGAAAAAATTTTAGTATGTGAGAAAAATGTGTGTTAATATGTATTTTGTTAATGGTGTTAGTTTTTTCATCAATAGAAGAGATAATGTGAGCCATTTTAGATAATCAAGTGGCAAAATGGTTCAAATAGTGAAAGATGTGACAATATGAACCTTGTAAAATAGTCGATGGGGTTATATTGTCCTTGACCCTAAAAAATAATGAAAGAGATTCAATACTCTAATTTGTAAGTATGATAAACATATAGTGTGTTGTACTGAAAAATTATATAAGGTGTTAGTATGAGAATGAATATAATGATAATATTTTTTAGTTTGAGAATAAATTTGCGGATGATAGATAAATCGAGTAGAGATTCTTTAGTACCAATTTGTATGTGACAAACATTAAAATTGTATATTGTTAATATTTTTTTATAAGAAAAATTATTATATTATAATTAATCATAATTAATATTTATTGCTAAAGATTTAATTTTTTTTAAAAATTATATACCTTAAGTTTGGAACAATCAACCCCCAAAAATCAATTATATTAACTAAAAATAAAAATTAAATATTAAAAAATAATTATAAATCCTAATTGGGTGGAATAGACCCTAAATAAAATTGTAAAATTACACTAAACCAAAACAAATTAAAATTAAAGAAGAGAATTGAAAGAAAAAATAATAATTTTGAGGTTTAACACACGGTTGACATACACAAGTTCAAGTTGAGGTTAGAAGATCTCAAATGAGATAAATCACTAGTTGACATGAAAGTTACGAGTAAAGATCATCTAGTCCCAACTTGTTTGTGTGTGTCAATATTAAAATTATATATTGTTGATAATATTTTTATAAAAATAAAATTTATTATATGATAACTAATCATAATTAATATTTATTATTAAAAATTTAAATATTTAAGTTTCGAACAATCAACCCTAAAAATCAATTATATTAACTAAAAATGAAATATTAAAAAATAATTATAAATCCTAATTGGGTGGAATAAATCCTAAATCATAGTGTAAAATTATACTAAATAAAAAAAATAAAAATTGAAAAAAAATAAAAAAAATAATTTTGAGATTTGATACATACACAAAAATTTAGACTAGAATAAAGTAAGTGTATTTTGTTTTTTGTTTTTTTTTTTTTGGTGGTAGGGACATTTGAAAGCACGCGCAAAAGAACAAGCAGAGAAGATAAGCGAGAAGTCATGCGAACCACATTAGCCAGCCGGATCCTACTTTGCTTTCTTTACTGAGAGAGAGAGAGAGAGAGAGAGAGAGAGAGAGAGAACAGAAGAAACTTCTCTTTGCTTTGTATAACTGAACAGCATCTTCTTGTTGGATTATAAATTCACACATACACTCACACTCACACTCACACACACTCTGTCTCTCTCTCTGCTACTACTGCCAGTAAAATCAAGAATTATGATGGCAGAGAAGCAGCACATAGTGATGCTACCGTATATGGCGCAAGGCCATCTAATCCCATTTTTAGCTCTAGCTAAACAAATAGCCCAAAGATTCCCCACCTTCACTATCACGATCGCCACCACCCCACTCAACGTCCGCTACCTCGCCGCCGCCCTATCCAAAACCTCTACCCCACCGCCGCCGCAAACTTCCCAAATCCACTTCTCCGACCTCCCATTCAACAGCTCCGACCACGGCCTACCACCAAACACCGAGAACGCAGAAGCATTACCCCTCAACCTAGTCGTCAATCTCTTCCATTCCTCCGCCTCGCTCGAGCCCGCCTTCCGCCGCCTCATCCGCGACATAACCGCCGCAGACGCCGCGCCTCCCCTCTGCATAATCTCCGACGTCTTCATGGGGTGGGCAACCAAGGTCACCGAATCCTTATTGACTGTCAACGTCACCTTCAGCACCGGCGGCGCCTACGGCACAGCCGCCTACATGTCGATGTGGCAGCACCTCCCCCACCGCCGCGCAGACAGCAGCGATTACTTCACTCTCCCCGGATTCCCCGAATCTTCCTCCCCTTTCCACATCACCCAGCTGCATCGCTTTCTGAGAAACGCAGACGGTACCGATTCTTGGTCGAGATTCTTCCAGCCGACGATCGCCAACTCCCTCAACTCCTTCGGGTGGTTGTGCGCCACGGCGGCGGAAATCGAGCCGTTGGGGGTCACCGTGTTAACCGATTACACGAAACGCCCCGTTTGGTGCATCGGGCCGCTCCTCCCCAATGGCTTGCTAGCACGAAAGCCGTCCCGTGTAATCGGAAAACACACCGGCAGAGAGCCCGGAGTGTCGCCGGAGAAATGCATCGAGTGGTTGGACTCGAAGCCGGAAAATTCGGTTCTGTACATATCATTCGGGTCACAGAACACGATCAGCCCATCTCAGATGATGGCATTAGCTCTGGGATTAGAAGACTGCAATCATCCATTCATTTGGGCAATTAGGCCTCCAACCGGCTTCAACTCCCGAGGCGAGTTCAAGCCAGAGTGGCTGCCCGATGGGTTCGAGGAAAGAATGGCGAGAGCCGATCGGGGAATGGTGGTTCACGGATGGGCGCCGCAGCTGGAGATACTGAGCCACAGATCGACGGCGGCGTTTCTGAGCCACTGCGGGTGGAACTCGATCGGGGAGAGCTTGAGCCAGGGCGTGCCGATGATCGGGTGGCCGTTGGCGGCGGAGCAAGGGTACAATGCGAAGCTGTTGGTGGAGGAAATGGGGGTGTGCGTGGAGATGACGAGGGGAGTGGAGAGTAGTATTAGCAGGGAGGAGGTGAGGAGAGTGATTGAGACGGTGATGGGTGGGGGGAGTAAAGCGGTGGAGATGAGAGAGAAAGCTGGTGGAATTGGAGAGGTGATAAGAGCTGCTTTGACGGAGGAAGATGGGCGTAAAGGGTCTTCGCTGAAAGCAATAGATGATTTTGTTGCAAATCTTCTCTCTGGCAGAGATTATACTCTTAATAGAGCAATTGACTTTTGTTCGTATTGATTAACCAGATTTCATGGTCGGTTTAGGGCAGGCTGGAATAAGATTATGTTTCCTCACAATTTATTATGTCTAAATAGATAAAAGTAAACAAAAATAAATAGTTTCCAGGAAAAAACAACTACTTGTAAAAACAAGTAGTTTGTTAGGCAATTTGTACTATAAAAGACTTGGTTCTCATACTCAATGATTAGCACATTGTACTTTTATCAGGCATTAAATGCACACTTACACCTGAAACCCTAATTCTAAAAACGAAACCCTAACAATTCTAACTGCCTCGATTATATTTAGTAAGCCTCGATTAATTTTTAGCCGCAATTAGTTATTGAAAATTGCCTCGATTGAAATTACAAAACTCGATTAATTCTTAGCCTCAATTAATTTTATAAGTTGAGCCTTGATTATTTTTTAAAAAGTGTATCAATTGAAATGTCTCGATCAATTTACAAAACTGGTCTCGAATATTTCATAAGAAGCCTCAATTACTAGTTAAAAGTAATCGAGGCTTTTAAAATCACGGCCTCCATTATGATTATTCAAGAAGAATTGATTTTTTTTTAAAATTTAATCGATTATTTAGTTAGAACTAATCGAGGCTTCTTAAAAGCCTCGATTATGATTATTTTAAAAGCCTCGATTATTTAGTTAAAACTAATCGAAGCTTATTATAAGCCTCGATTATTTAAGAAGAATCGAACCCTTAAAATGAAGTCTCGATTACTAATTTAAATTGTCTCGATTATTTTTTTAAAAAGCCTCGATTATTTTTTAAAGGGCCTCGATTATTTATTAAAAAATATATAGATTAATTTTAAGAGATTCTCGATTAATATCTTAACTAGCCACGATTAATGAATGCATTTTTTTTTGTGTAACTAGTTTCAATAAATAAAAAGAAGGAAGGTAAATGGTTTCATTAAATGAAAAGAAAGAAAGGTAGGGGGCTGAATTTAATACATGTTAAGGTTAGTGGCTTCATTAAATGAAAAGAAGGGGAAGGTCGGACCGAATTAATGAAAAGAAGGGAAGGTAGGACCGAATTTAATACAATTTAATATTTTGTGACGAGGTAGGTTAAATTTTTGAATAAATAGACGAGCTCGCTATTCACACTACAATACAAATCTCCACTACAGTACAAGCTTTTATTCACACTACAATGCAAATCGACGAAGAAGAGCAAAAGTTGGAGAAATTTTTTGGAGCAAGGGGGCGAAAGAAAAGATTTTTCTGAAGAAAAAAGTAGTGCACGAGCAACTTTCAAAGGTACGTTTTGTACTCTCCATTTTTTTGAACTTATTTTGCAAATATTTATTGTTTTGATTATATATTGCATGTGTTATTAGATTTAATTTGAAAATAGGCGACATAGAAAGATTTGCATGTCATACCCTTTAATCTTTAATATATTGATGAGTTGCATGTCGTAGACTATAATCGTGGCTATTAGAATTATTCGAGGCTATTTTCGAATTCATCGAGATTTTATTTAGAATTAATCGAGGCTCGTATAATTAATCGAGACTATTTCAAATTTAATCGGGGTAATTTTTATAATTAATCGAGGATATTTTTTAGAGTGGATCGAGGCTATTAAATTTAATCGAGGCTATCAAGTTTAATCGATGATATTTTTTATAACTTAATCGAGAAATACTTAAATATAATCGAGGCTATTATAAATAATATAGAGTTTAGGGTTAAGGTTAATCGAGGCTATTTTAGAATTAATCTAGGTATTATTTAGAATTAATCGAGGCTCCTAGAATTAATCGAGGCTATTTCAAGGTTAATCGAGTAAATTTTTATAATTAATCGATGCTATTTTTTAGAGTTAATCGAGGCTATGAAATTTAATCGAGGCTATCAAGTTTAATCGAGGCTATTTTTTATAACTTAATCGAGGAACACTTAAATATAATCGAGGCTATTTTAGAATTAATCTAGGTATTATTTAGAATTAATCGAGGCTCCTAGAATTAATCGAGGCTATTTCAAGGTTAATCGAGGAAAATTTTATAATTAATCGAGGCAAATTTTTAGAGTTAATCGAGGCTATGAAATTTAATCGAGGCTATCATGTTTAATCGAGGATATAATTTATAACTTAATCGAGGCTATTATAAATAATATAGAGGTTAATTTTAGAGGTTATTATAATTTAATCGAGGCTATTATAACTTAATCGAGGCTATTATTAATCGAGGGTATTTTTTTAGAGTTAATCGAGACTATTAAGTTTAATCGATGCTGTTTTAACTTAATCGAGTCTTGGAATTAATATAATTAATCGATGCTATTTAAACTTAATCGAGCCATATAATTAATAGAGGTAATCGATGCTATTTGAACTATTGATCGTGCATTCTTTTTAAATTTAATCGTTTATATTTGAACTTCTATTATTTTATCCATTTTTCCAGTTCAACTTTAATTAATTGCTTTAGTTAGTATTAATGGTCACTTCTTTTAGGGTTTAATAGGGTTTAGAGTGTAAGGTTTAATAGGGTTGAGGGTTTAAATCGTGTCTAACGTTAAATGTAATCGTGCCTAATTTCACCATTTATAAATGGGGACTTCTTCTAGGGTTTAGGGTTTGATCATGGTTTTCTAGAGAATAGGTTTTAGGGTTTTATAGGGTTTAGGGTTTAATAGAGTTTAGAGTTTAATCATGTAGCATTGTTTATAAATTGCAGATGGTTAGACGTCGCATTATTGTACGACACATTGGACGGTGGGAGAGATCAGAATATGTAGATAGGGACAAGCAACTCGTGACAATGTCATCCGATAAGCTGTGTTTTAGCTCACTAGTGAGGGAGATTCACAAGTTGTTGCGGACTGACCCGAACAGGATGGGGTATGAATTATTTTACCTCACCAGCACCAATACTGGCAGACGGATCAGAGTATCTTTGCAAGATGATGGAGATTTGCTCGATTTGCTTCACGAGCAGACTACTGAGATGGTCGTGTACATGATTTCAAGACAATTGGAAGGTTTTGGAGTCAGGCCATCTTTGAGGGACGACTATGTTCCCTACTTTCCACATTACCATGAGGGTTTAAGTAACCCTGTTGATGAAGAAGCACAAGCAGAGACGCATGTTCATACTAGAGAAGAAGAGAGAGTAGGAGAAGAAGAGGAAGAAGGAGAAAAAGAGGATGAAGAACAAGAACAAGAAGAGGTGAATGATAGAAAGAGATTGGTGGAGTCACTGTTGACAGAATTCAGTGGATGGCTTCGTTCTTCTACTGATCGTACAGACAGATTGTTGTGCTTGACGGGAGTCGTCCCACCATCTACCACTGGTGTTCCGTTCAGATCTGATGGGCCTTTGAGCAATTGGGTGGTTCCCCTTGCTGATTGGGACATTGCGGGCCCACTGTCTTGGGATGAGGGACCAGCACCAGAATCAGATACACTGCACCAGGGAGCTATTTTTCGGACGAATGATGATCTGGCTCTGGCGGTCGGTATCTATCACATGCAGAATCGAGTGGAGTATGCCATGTATCGCTCGAATAGGTCACGATTGGGCTATGTTTGCAAGCATGACGGTGATTGCTCGTTCAAGTGCTTTGCGGTTGCTGATGGGCATATGTGGAGAATATACAAGTTCAACGACACTCACACATGACATCTTGATATGGATCGAATTGCTCCGCGACAGGTTCTTGCACGAGTGCTCAGAAAATACTTCGCCCGTAGATTGGTGGACGAGCGGGTTGTTCTGAAGCCGAAGGAGATGATGACGGAGCTTGTGCGTGAGTTTGACATCCATATCGATTACAGCTTCGCTTTGCACACGAGGAACATTGCCATGCAGATGGTATATGGAGACTTTGACAAGTCCTACGCACAGTTGCCCGCATTCCTTCACACTCTGCAATTGATGAATCCGGGGACTGTAGTAGACATGGAGATCAAGAGTGATGGTCGGTTCAAGCATTCATTCCTTGCTCTTGGTGCATGTGTTAATGCATTTCTCCAGTATGCTCGTCTAGTACTTGTGATCGATGGGACCCACCTGAAGGGAAAGAACAAGGGGGTTCTCTTTGTTGCTGTGATGAAGGATGGCAATGAACAGATCTTACCTGTTGCAGTTGGGCTCAGACCAATAGAGAACGACGAATCTTAGATATGGTTCCTGGCCCACTTGTACATGGCTCTGGGTGATACAGATGATCTTCTTATTGTTTCGGATCAGCATCAAAGCATTAAAAATGCTGTAGAGGCCATTTTCCCTAGAGTGACACACGGACTGTGCTACTACCATTTGAAGACTAAGATGATGAAGAGAGGGAAACACGTGACGACGCTATTTCAGGAGGCTGTCTACGCATATCGGAGAGACACCTTTCAGGAGAGTATGTCGATGTTGGAGCAGGTCTGTCCAAATGCATATCAGAAGCTGTGTAATATCGGCCCAGTGCATTGTTCTCGTTCACATTGTCCTGTACGGCGCTATGGGTTCATGACATCTAATGCGGCAAAGAGTCTCAATGCGCGTCTGTTGTGGGCGAGGAGGTTACCTGTTTGCTCAATGTTTGAGATGTTTAGATCAATTGTTGAGCAGTGGTTCGTCGAGCGACGTGCGGTAGCACAGGGCTCGAATCATGTGTTGACTAATGGCATCGCGCTGAAGCTTTCAGGGAACATCGATAAGGGACACTGCTATGCCGTGCGGCCCACTACATTAGCAACTTTATGGAAAGTCGAGATTGGGAGGGAGGTCTACATGGTCGATCTTCAGAACCAGACCTATGACTGTCGTGAGTTCGAGCTGGACTTGATCCCCTGTTCTCATGCGGCAACGATCATCTGGTATGATATTTAAATCTCCATTTGTTCTTATTTTTTTTACATGTACCTAATCAACTGTGTTTAACTTTATTTTTCCTTTTGCAGTTGTACTGGGGCTACTATATATGATTATGTGGACAGGTGTTACAAGATGGAGAGCTTGGTCGGCATGTATAACTCGGTGATCAGGGGTTTGCCTCATCCAGAACAATGGATATGCCCGATGCATTTGGATCACGAGTGGTTTTGGTACCAGAGATCAGACGACGTGCTGGGCATCCATCTACATCCAGAGCTCGAGCCCCGTTTGAGGCCTCATTCAATGCACGAAGACAATTTTGCACTAAATGCCATGGACAGGGGCACAACAGGCGGGTATGCACAGTCCATTTGCATATTAGCGGTGTTGATTTGAATTCACCACCCGAAAATGTTCCGTGGAGAAGGGCGCCTAAGAAGTGTAGCATTTGCGGTAGTACAGAGCATACACATCCTACATGTCTGTTTCGATTGTCGGCCGACGAGCATTAGTCGATTAAATTAAGTTGTTGTTTTTTGAATCTTTTTTTGATGAAATAACTTATTTTGTCACGAATCAAATTATTTTGTCATGAAGTAAATTGTTATGTCACGAAAACATCAATTTTCACGAAAACATTTACATTAATCAAGTTCAAGTACAAAATCAATAAAAACACCACATAAGTCATAGTTCTACTCATACGATCCTCTTAATGTCAATATTGTAATGTCAGCATCTACAAGCTAGGCCTCTTACTGTAAGATAATGAATATATCCGAGCCCTTATAACCTTCCGATATGCATGTACTGCTTCCTCCGGTATATCGGACGGAGGTCCTGCACCCAATAGTCGCTCCACGTACATGCAGACATATACTCCACAGCTCGTGCCATCCGTCTGCATGTACTGGTCTGGTATAGACTTGTCCAGGGTCATCGCAAAAGTACTTCAGAGCGGCATCTGACGACCCTCCCAAAATCTGGCACATATGAGTAGGCGTGGAAGTAGGCGGAGTAGAGGCATCAACTCTCTATCTCGCCTCCCGTAGTGGATGCGGTCGCTCAGATTGTCCATCTGATATAGTAATGAGTCGTACAACTCTACTACCCAGTCAGAAAAGTGAATACGAACCACTACCTAGTGCTCATCTGCGACGTCACATACCACGATCGCCTACAACATAAGATCGGGATCATATCAAGATTAATGTCAGCAAATAATATATGACAATATATTATTTTCTTGTGAAGCTCACTTACATAATCACGCTCCTTCCATGGCACCTGATACCGCCCATCACTGCCATGGATCCGATGTATCAGTCCCTGTGCAGGTATCCACCACCGGTAGTCATCATCCCCGTATGCCCCTCTACACTGAGGGTAAGAGGATGAAGGGTCTTCCATGCTCCGACAAGGGCCTCCTGCAAAAAATAATTTACGATTAAGCTTGGCATAAAAAAAGACTAACTAACAATGTTTTGCAAAAAAAGTTCAAACAAGTACTTGAACTCACATATAGATCGGTATTAGCCACCGTTGTCGGACAACCATTGTCCCTCCGTACTTATCGAGCAATCGCGCTCAGAAAGTAGCTCATGTGAACATCCTTCAACTCAGTACTCGGATCCTCAAGCTCGTCAAACCAGGACTGTTGCAGGTGATTGCTGTTGAAGTAGAGCTGAATAACTGCATCCAGACCCTGAAGTCTAAATCGTGAGTAGAGGATATGGAGGTTGCTATCATCAATGCCATGCATGAGCTGGTAGGTCGCGCTAAAACCACCATGGCGTGGAGCTGAAGTGCTAGTACCATCCTGTACTATAGTGGGCTGTGGAGCCCTACCGAGAGGTGGGGTGCGTGCCCGATTAGCTGCACCACTGTCGCTCGGCTCCGGGCTGTGATGGTCTCTAACCTCAGGTGTGGATGACCTCCGAGCGTGGCTACTCAGACCAGCTAATGCCCGATCAATAGCCCGGTCCACATATTCCTGGACACGGGGCGCAATAGTCGTGTCAATAAGCTCCCTGACATGGGGCATCACAACATCTACAACCCTATGCAGGAAACTCTCTGAGGGCTCCCCACTGCTCTAAGATCGATCCCTCCTTGAACGCTTTTTTCTCCAAGCTCAATGAGGGCTCTCTCGATGAATCGGATCTACTGCTCTGGTGCATCCTCAGTGGGGGGCCGGAGACCAGGTATTTCTTCTGGATTTTGCTTGTCCCTCAATGCCTGGCTCGAGAGTTGACTGGTCGCATGATGACCCTTCTGTAGTGTCCGAACAGCTCTAGTGCCTCGGGCTGATGGGGGGGACAACCTCCTCTGCTGATGTGGAACAGCAAGATGTTGTATTTGCAAGCATCTTTTTCTTGTTCGTCGATCGAGATAGAACAAATCGCACACTCTGAGCACCGGCCTGAAGCTGCATGCTCCTGAAATATGGAGTCGCCAACTCCTCAGGAGATGGTACAAATGACACAACCCGTAACTACATGAAATTAATAATATCATTAAGATTAACTAAAAAAAATTATAAATTTCATATTCTAAATTATGAAAGAAAATAAAAAATGCACTGATCCCTGCAATAAGGTCCTCAGGTTAGTGGTAGGGTCTTTGGGTGTCCATCTCAAAGCTCGAGGAAGAGTGAAATGTCCAGTATGCACTCTAATCTCATGAGCCAAGTCTGGTATCACCTCACAAGCTCATATCTATAAAATATACGAACTCATTGGTTACATTCTGACTTGATTTCATTGTGCATCACTAATTTAGAACAACAAAATTAAAACTAAATATCTGAAGTGCCTAGATCGGCCCGTAGAAATAATATTACCCTTGGCCTTTCCCGCCTATAGCCTGTCGCCTGCAGAGGAGGATGCTGATGAAATGCATCAGCACCTGGTAAGAGTACGCCCCCCAGAGAAATGAATTCCACCTCTCCGCATCCTCCACCAGTACCCGCACCCATGGATCCACTGCTCGATTCTGATCCAGGCACAAGATCATCCTGTATGGGAACAATATGTGCGCAACCTTCACGTAATCCGGAGCATCTCTGGCAATCGCCTGCGCCTTGAACTGATCCTCCAAATGCTTCATGGTCGTGCGCTTCCCTTCAAATAGGTGATAGAAGACGGATCTCTGCGGAATAACGTGGTCCTCGATATTTGGATCGATGCTCGTGCTGCCGAACCGTAAACCTGACACCAGGTTGTACTCAGTCGGACCAAAGTGATGAGTGCTTGGATTGCACTCATTTTGACTTAATTGCACGCGCTTTTGAGTACTTTTGCTCTATGTTTATGTTTATATGTTTGTTAATACTGTATATTTTGTCGTTTATCTTTAATATTGTTTAAAGTGGCCAATACAGGTTATTTTTGGGTTAATATTGTACAAAGCAAAGTTAAAATGGGATTTCGATCATCAAAGGCCGCACAAGGCTTGAAAACTTGAAGAAAACCAAGTGTTGGGCTCAGACACGGCCAAGGGGCGCGACCGTGGGTCACATTGCAGAGCCCCATCAGAGGCCCGAATCCCTTCAGCCCGCACACGACCAAGAGGCGCGACCGGCCCGAGGCCGCATTGCAGAGACCTCCGGGCGCGGGTGCAGGGCAGGCCGCGCCCCAGAGCCTCTGCAACACGGGCTCTGGGCGCGACCGATCTGCCCACTTTTCAGCCACTTCAAGGACTTATTTTTGTGTGTTCCAAACTCGTCCTCCAGGCGCGACCTACACGAGGTCGCAGTCGGGACTGACGAATCCATTTTTGACTTTTGGCACTCCATTATTGGCCCATATATGTTATAACTCTTGGGGAGTTCAAACACTTCGACACTCACTCGATTTTCACTCTAGAAACATATCACATTTGGGGATTTTTGGGAGAAGAAGAAGATCAAGAAGAAGAGGAAGAATTATCCATCCAAATTGAGGATTCAAGCCAAAGGATTGAAAAAGAGGGTTCTACATTGGGTTTTATCTTCTCTTTCATTCTCTACTCTTGTTTTTAGAATGAATTTTGGTTCATTTCTCTTTGTTCTTGATGTGATTGTAAATATGGTAGGTAGAGCCCTTAGGGCTCTAGGATGTGGAGAAAAATGCGAATCTTGTTCTTGATAAGGGTTTAATATATGATTATACTTTGTCAAGATTTTAATCCATACTTGGTCTTGAATGATGTTGTTTGAATGGCCTCCTTACTAGCATCACATGTATGATTCACTTACATCTTGCCCATCCCGTGAACATAAGTATGTATGGATTGAATTTATATATTTGTACTCTTCGTTGAATATCGAATATGTGGAAGGAAATGTGACCCTTTAGGCCTTTTGTAGGTGTGACCTTGGAATGTGTTAGAGATAGCCATCTTTGTCGCATTCGCAATTTAGGAGATATTCGAGAGATGCTCATTCTATATTTGTGGTCTTCTTACCTATGAACTTAGCATGATTGTTTGTTTTTCCCTTGTTGATGAATCAAGAGGAGTGTTGTGAATCCATATCCTAGAGTCTTGTTTTAACTTATCGTTTAATCTCCCTTTGTTGATTGTTGTTCTTGCTTGCTATTTAGATTGTTTATTTTTGTTGTTTGGTGTTTGTTACTTTAGTTCTTGATTAGGCATTGTGAATGAAACCAACCCCTTGCCTAATCATAGTCTAGATATTTCGCTCATCTATCATCGTGGTACTTGCAGTGTCAAGTTTGAATTCCTTTTCCCTGTGGATCGATCTCGTTTCATCATATCTACAATTATATGTTTGTATACTTGTAAGCATGACTCGAGTTTATAAATATTGAAACGAATCTTAGAGGTGAACAAACTTCTATCACAAAGCGTAGCTGGGAGTGATGAATCTGAAACCATGTCTCTTGTCCCTCCAGTGCACGATCCGACACGCGCACCTCACGGCTCATCAAACCGTGAATCGCCTTCTTCTGGATCTCACTAGCCCTGTAGTCCAGGAAATGGCCGAAACATCCGGATCTGAACGACTCTAAGGCTGCATCACCACCTATCGCATGTAGTGTGTCTCTAATCGTGTCCAGTACCCCAGGTAGGCGTACACTACGACCGAAGGCCTCGCCTGCTGTAGCGGTTGTCTGACCCAATCAATCTGACTAGATTTAAAATAAAATCATAATTAAAATCAATACTTTTAATATTTTCTAAAATTTGTTAATACAAAATTAGAATTAAATTTAATACTTTTAATATTTCCTATAATTTGTTAATACAAAATTAGTCCCTAAAATAAATACTTTTAATATTTCCTATAATTTGTTAAAATAAAATTTTAATTAAAATAAATACTTATTAATTTAATCGTCGCTTTTGCCTAAAGTTAATCGTGGCTAATTAAAAATTAATAGTGGATAATTAAAAATTATCGAGGCTCACTATATTAAAATAAATACTTTTAATATTTCATATAATTTTTAATTCTTGTCCATGTTTCAATCGAGTAAAGTTAAAAATAATTGAAGCCCTTTCAAATTAATCGAGGAAATTAAAAAAATAATCAAGGAAATTAAAAAAATAATCGAGGAAATTAAAAAAAATAATCGAGGATCATGTGAAAAATAATCAAGGCTCGCCTAATCTACTCGAGGCACTATTTTAAATTCCTCGATTAATTTTAAAAAATCCTCGATTAATTTTTAGATAGCCTCGATTAATATCTACATAACCTCGATTAATTTTAAAAAATACCTCCATTAATTTTAATAGCCTCGATAATATCTAAAATAGCCTCGATTATATCTAAATAGTCTCGATTAATATCTACCTATCCTCGATTAATAGCTAGTCATGATTAACATCAATAATCCACAATTAATATCAAATAATCATCGACTAATTCCGAAAAACCACGATTATAGAATTCATCAACCAATTCAAAAAAATCATGCCCAACAAACTGAAAAAAATCAAACACTACCATGATTGCAAAAATCATCTAATATTATAGAGCCTCGATTATTATAGGCGATTCAAATAATCATAGGTGGTTAAAAAAAAAGACACATACCTGAGAAGATGAAGACGTCTCCGGCAGTGATCCGGGTCCTCCTTCCATCTCCGGCCTGTTCTCATCGGCGGCGGCGTGTGTGAGAGGGATCGGCGGTTTCAGTCGTCGGTTTTTTTTTGGGCTTTTTGGGTTTTTTTGTGTTTCAGATCGCCAGCATGTGTGAGAAGGAGACGACGAGGGAGACCTGCTTTTAGTCGGTGTTTGTTCTTTTTTTTGGCCTTCTGGTATCGACGAGGGAGGGGAAAGAGAGGGGTGGTGGGGTAGTTGAATGTTTTAAATTTTCCAACCCTAAATTATAAATATTCTCGGTTCTTGCATGTTTTGAATTAAGTTGATTTTCCTTATAGCTTTTCAGTTTCTTTTCAGATTGTGTGGGACCATATGAAGAGTTTGTGTGTAAAGAAAGTACACAGTGTTGAGAAAACTCTCACAATTTAAATTTTGCTTTATTTTCCCACTTTTTATATACTTTTGTCAAAAAAAACTTTTCACCCATTTATTATCTATATATTTTTATTTAAATAATGTACTAACTCATAGATTATACTTTTAAATTTTATGGGTGTCATTGCAACAATAGTCAATCAATATAGGAAAGTATACATTACAATATAAATAACATGATTGTGGAATTTCATTAAAAATTTTGTAATACTCCTTTATTGAAATGTTTGTCACATTACTTATAATATATGTTTAACAATGACTTGTAACTCTTAAAAGACAAATTTGATGATGGCTACAATTTGAGTTTCTATTCTAGTAAGCGAAAATTTGTTTTAGCCACTTCACATTGTAGGAAATTTATTTTCGACACAAATTTAATAAAACTTTATTGAGCTGGTCTTTTGTACACTATCAGACATGTTGACTCGGTTAATCTGAAAAAAATAACTATCAGAATTAGTAATAATCGTGACACTAAAAAGTATCATTTAAAAGTTCAAAAGTATTAAAAAGTATTGGCTAGAAAAAAAGAGAAAAATCCATCAAAATCAGTATCAACGGTAACACTAAAAATTGAAAAAGTATCACCTGTTTTGAGGTTTTATTTTTTCAAGTTAACCAAGCCAATGTCCGGTCAACGCACGTTGACCCGATTAATGCTTTAATCGTCTAATATGTATCTAGTGTACGGGAGAATTGGTGAATTTTATTTCAACCACTTGAGACTTTACATACCAATAATGCCCTTAGTGAAATGAAAAAAATGTATAATAAAAAAAAGTCAAAATCAGAACAAGCAAGTCGTCTTCTCCAGCAAGTTGTCATCGCCGGAAAATAGCATTGACAACATCATTGAAGGACGTTAAATACCACATTGACATCAATATTTCTAACCCACCATCGCCATTGTGTTCTCGACCTCGTATCTAGATGAGAGCCGCAAATCTCTCATCAACATTCCAGAAAAATGGAGGTTTTTGAATGCTCGAGTATTGACTAGTTCAAGCACTTGAGCATTAGTGGGGCAGGCGATGAACACGTTCAAGGCTCGAATGCTTGAGTGCTCGACTAGCTCGAGAATTCAAGTACTTGAGTCTTTTCATGACTGATAAGTCTCAAATATTACGTATTTATTATCTGTATTTCTATATATTTGAGACTTAAATCACTATATTTTTAGTTATTGCAGGAATATTGTGGAGATACTGTAAATCATTATAATGGAATAATATTGCAGATATGGAAGGAAAATCATCAAGATATGAAGGAGTGATGAGCGATTGATTTTGAGCAAGGAATCGGCGATCACATATGCAAAATCACGATATGCCATGAATGATTTTTAACGATGGATGAACACTTTGCCTATATAAGTTGTCATATTATTCTGAAAGGGGGGCGTTCAATTCTGTATAGTTTTCTAGAACAATTATCTTTTTAGTTTAATCATTGATTTATTATATTTTGTAATGATCGCTTATATTATTTCAATATGAGTGACTAAGTTATTTTCTAGGATGAAATCACATTAGTTTATGATATGCCCATATTGTGAGATCAAATTGGTTTATACAAATTCACATGCTTGTACCTTTTAATGTTCTGAGATGGCAAGATTATGTTCTTGATTAATTAATTGTGTAGTTCACAATGTCTAAAACCAATTAGAATCGATAGATATGTAATTGCCTAATTGATTTTATAAGTGGTAGAGTTGACTTTCTTTGTCAACGGATATAAGGGGATATTGTGGACATACAGGTTCGTATGCTTATAATGTAACTGGATTTCTCTATTTATTAAAAACATCGATTAATTAAATTTGTTAATGGTTCTTGCGGTTGTTAATTGATAAGAAGTTGAATAATAATGTTCTTTTATTTGATAACACTTAAAGGAAAAATGAGGAATACGTCAGCGGGTTCCAGTATTTCATAAGATTATATTTCCATAGGTGCATTCTCTGGTAGTGTTGAAACTCCAAGAAGAGGGAGGGAAGACAATATGGTGAAGAGTTGGAGAATAAGAAGGTTGGGGAAAGACGACTGCCACACCAATGTAACAACTCAAAATTATTTTAAACTGATCGTTACCATTTTCTAAAAAATATTGATTCAAACGAGTTATTTAAATTATTTTATCATATAAGTTGCGCCTTAATTATTATAAAATATGCATCAAATTTATTTCATGCTATCACATTATTAGTTAAATGAAAGTTTATTTCTTATTATTTATTTTAGCCCAAAATTATGGCTTATTAATGGAACCAAATAAATTTAATATTTATTTTAAAAATCCAAAATATCTTGAAACTAATATTTGAAATCCAAAGCCATTTTCACGTGGAGAAATCAACGGTTGATTTATTGCAAATCACAATTTAAATCTTCAATCAAATTACATAATATCAGCTTTAAATTAATCTATCACCAATTCCTTCATTTAAGTTTCCCATATTCAATTGGTTTTTTGACACTATAAATATGAGGCCCGTTTGCTTTCTTTTAACACACCGAAAATATTCAAAGCATCTTAATCACTTCAAATAATCTTTTTCTTAAGGTAATGTGCATAGATTTAACTAAGTTAATTTTCAATCAAGTTTTAAAGTTAAGTAAGTGTGGGGATCCAATGTTGAAATTAAAATATATTTATTCTATTGTGTTTGTACTCAATATGCAGGTTTTATTAATAACACCCTCCGAGTTATTTGATGATAGCATACAAGCTTAATGTTTATGATGACCCCTTTTGGGTAAGGATGGCCTACAAGTTTTATTTTTATGATGACACCCTTTGGGTTATAATGTGACATCATGCGGGCTTTATGCTATGATACCTTGTTATATTGTGTATTTGGATAAATATGGATTTCACTGAGTTAATAACACTCACCCTAAATTTATTATATTTTTATGTTTATAATGTCCAGGCGATGATGTGGAGACAGAGTGAAGAACAAGATAAAATAAATATTATTTTATTTTAAATATTACATCCGCTATATTAAGTTCTATTATTGAATAAATGAGATATTTATATTTATGAAATTTTGAGACAACACAATTAGTTATATAATTAGACGAGCTGGACTACAGCAGGCGACAGTGGATTGAATAGCTGACTATTGCGTTTGCAAAACGTGATGGTAGAGGGAAGGAAGACTGTTGTGTTGCGTGCGCGGGGAAAAGGGTTGTTGTCAATTGGAGAGAGAAGAGAGATGCGAAGGGCATGCACAAATGATTTGAGATTTGAGGTGTAGAAGTGTGTTCTTGTATTTAATATAAGAAATAGATGATTTAGGTTATGATTTTATATTTGATGTTGGAATATTGATAGATGATGGGTAGAGAATAAAGATACCACTCTTGATGTGTTTTGTTTTGGTGTATGGGGAACTATATTGGTTTTGGAAATGCTAGTTTTCTTGTATTATTTTCAGATTAAACATGTATCTTTATCATGGAAATGCTTGTATGGGATAATACTGTATGATTTTCATGTGGTTTTGGTGATCATGGATTCATAGATCTTGTCGTGGAAATGCTTGTATGAGGAAAATATCTTTCGTTCTTCTTATTGGAACCATACTATCTACGTAGATAAAAGTATCATTGCTTCAAGTCTTGGACAACTCATCCACCTAAATAGAAAACCTCGGTTCCTTCAAGAAGACAACCTAATTGTGATAGCAACATTAGTCGTAAAAATTATACCATAATTCTATAATTGTGTATTCAAATTTGCATTATACCAAGAAATTTGACGATGACCCATCATTAACTCTTCCATAGTATCATTCACTTTTGTTTTGACAATCAATTTCAGGTTCTTAACAATAGCAGTATTCATCATCAACATCTTCGCTATCCAAAAATAATGCGTAAAATAAATTAGTTACATTAAACTTCAAGGTGTTTTTTTGTAAAAAAATATAGCATAAGAAAAATAATAGGGTTAATTGCTAAAAAATTCACGACCTTTGAATGAATTTGCAATTTAAACATCACTTTTAAAACGTTGTAATAATAACCCAACCTTTTGATTTGTAGCAAAATAGACATATAAAAAAAAATTAACGACTAGAAAATTGACGTTGCACGATAAGAACTCTCTTATTTAATACTCCAAACCTAAAATTATATGAATACGTTGAAAAATATTATTGCATCCCAAATCTGATCACCGGAAAAAATATTGAGAGTGTTGAATTTGCTACAAATTAAAAAGTTATGTTATTATTGCAACGTTTTAAAAGTGGTGTTTAAATTGCAAATTCGTTCAAAGGTCATGATTTTTTTGGCAATTAACCCAAAATAATACCAATCTAGCCTTCTTAACGGTTGTTGTTTCGTGCTCACAACGGTGATAAACTTGGGATTTGCATGCGTTTCGGATGTGCTTTTTAAGTATTTTTGGAGTCGGATGCATGTGTTTGTGATTGTTTTGAATAGTTTTATGTTGGGTTGGTATAATCACGGGTTTATCGAGTTTTGACAGGAAAATCACCTATTTTGGACGTGTTTTGAAGTGTACATGGTTACCGGGTGAAAGGAGTACTCGAGTCGAGATCGGGAAGGCGAAAATGAGCCGGAAAAGCATAGTTTTAGAGTGAGTATGATGGCACGGACCATGCCGTTGCACGGCACGGACCGTGCCTTGAAGCATGCAAAGTTAGAAGTCTCAGTACCAACGGCATGGACCGTGCCCCATACCGTAACCCGACGCGAGAATTTATCTAGCGGCACGGACCATGCCGCCTTGTTCCGGAAATTGGTGTTCTTTCCTTGTTGGGCTCTGTTTTTGCCCAACTATATAAGACTTCCCTTTGAACGAATTTTGGGACACTTTTTACCATATTATTGAAGCGGAAGAGTAAGGTGAAGAAGGAGGAAGCGAAGAACAAAGACGAATCATCCGGCATAAGTTGTTTATGATTTTTATTTTAATTTCGACTATGAGTTGTGCAATCAATACATTATTCTCTCTAGATTTCTATTTCGCCATGAGCGGCTAAACGTATATTAATTCTAGGGTTTTCATACATGTGGATTTTATGTTATTAATCTAATTCTGTTATTCTTCTCTTTCGATTATTGTGTTCAAGTGTTCAACTGCTTTATTTTATGCTTCGATTACTGGCCATAATTGATTGCATGTGTAGTTGGTGAATTTGAGACCTGGCGGAGATAATTAACCAACAGATTGATTGAACAGTTTGATACAATTCTTCATGAATCTGTAGGAGATAAAATTTGATGCTTCAGGGAGTTAGTAAATTTACCTAGAGACGAAAGTAATAGAAAATTTATTAATCAACGATTACCTTGAGACCTAGCGGAGATAGGTAGCAGCTTTTCTGATTTCTCCACTAATAATCAGATTAAAAATGGGAAGAATTAGGATCGGATTAGTACATAGATGATACATGTGAATTGCACTCCCTAGGATTAATCTCTATTAATTGATTGAATTTGTTAATTTGATTTAGTTGGATAATTAGTTTAAATCGTATTTATTTAGTGTTCCGATTCTGTTTTTAATTGGTTTGATTTGTGTCTAGCTTTAGAAAACCCATATAAAATTTAGGTAATCTGGATAATAGAAACGTGTTAGCTTAGTACTCAGTGTGGTCATATTTTCAGTCTCTGTGGATACGATACTCGATTCACTACTCTATTGCATTGTCCTGTGTTAGTTGCAAAATTTTGCATAAAAATTAGTGCATCAGACAGAAGAGGCGGTGACACGTACACCGATTTCATATCATGACCATAACTTATCTCTCGTAACCACAACATCAAACTTCACGCGCGGTGGTTCAAATACAAATTAAAAGATTAACAAGAATATTTACACTATGTATATATTAATCAAATTAGCTGGAAATTTCAATTCACCACAAAACAAATATCATTAAACAAATTTATTTCTTCTTTTCAGTCAATTTATTCGGTTTTAGTGATGACAATTAGAGGGTGTCATTGGCTCGCTGATCAGAATTATATCTTGAATTTCAGGAGTTATATTCAAAAATTCGAGAGTTACAACAAAAGAGCTCGCGTCATAAATTTTGATCTCGTCTTTGTCGTCACGGTGAAAATGCGATGTCCACGATGGTGACAATCTCTTCATCGTGTTTTGCCGGGAACAATGGCGATCTGTTCCGCGTTAGGCAGCGGAGGCGTTGCGAGCTGCAAATTTCTTATTTTTCATTTTTTTTATTATTATTTTTTGTTAGGATTTGATTATTTGATGAGTTGGGCTATCTCTTAAATGTCAATGGGTCTGATGGGTCGGCCCATCAATCTTCGTGTCCCCATTTTATTACTATTATTATTATTATTATTAGCGAGGCTGCCACATTTTTCATGCTTACGTTTGGAGTTATAGCCAGTCAAAGTTCAAACTTGTAGCCTCCCTTCGGCCAACTACTCCATATCTCTCTCTCTCTCTCTCTCTCTCTCTCTCTCTATATATATATATATATATATATATATATATATATCTTTCACACACACACACACATACAAACAGACATTTAAAGACGGACATAGACAGGTACTAGCCAGTACTATATTTCAACACAAATCAGGCTTCCCGTTGAACATTCTTTCTTCCACAACACAGTCAAAAAACCTTCAACCCTCATTTGATTCCATCTGTCACGGTGCATGAGGTATGGCGGAAATCAACCATCCCAAAAAGAAACAGGTGGCGATGCGCGGCGGCGGCAACACAAACAACAGTAACAGTACCAGTTACAGTTACATGATGTCTCTCCAGCATCAAACTGAAGAAGAAGTGAAGTTAGCTGCCTTAGCAATCAGCTTCAACATACGCCTCAGGTCCGCCGACATGCCCGTCCCCATGCAAGAACGCGCCCTCCGCCACGCCCGCGCCCTCCTCGACGCCGCCGCCCACCGCCGCCCCAACCCCACCCTCCTCGCCCGCTCCCTCAAAAAGGTACATACATATACATACAGTCATATATTATAGACATAGTAATTCTCTTTTCTTGATTTTTTTTTTACGGGAATTAAATAATTAAATAAAGTTAATAATTTGGTGGGTTGTTAGGAGTTTGACTCGGTGTATGGGCCGGCGTGGCACTGCGTGGCGGGGAAGAGTTTCGGATCGTTCGTAACTCACTCACCGGGTGGGTTCGTTTACTTCTCGGTTGACTCATTTTCATTTCTCCTTTTCAAGACGGAGGTTCATGTTCTTCCCCATTAATATATAATTCAACAACCATCACTCAAATTCATCAGATATATCAACTCCCAGTTTGTTTTTGTTTCTTTGTTTGTTTTCTCTTTTTGGGTTTTCCGACTGTTGGTTAATTCTCCCATCTTTAAATTCTTTAGTTCAATCGGTATTTTGTTTAATGTTCTTTTACATTACAAAGTAAGAAGAAAAGGAGGGAAATAGCAGTTTCAGTTTTCATTATTTGATTGTGCATTTTGATTCAATATTCAAATGACAGTGCATACGCATAATGATCACAAAAATTGATGTTGAATTATATATCTATATATATATATATATATCAGCATGCGCAAAAAGGACTTGTTCTTCTTAATTTATATAGTGTTACAATTTGTGGGAGCATTGGGCATCAACATGCAAATCGAAAATGAAATTTAAATTCATTAGAAAGGCGAAAAGACAAATTATGAGACTGCTCTGTTCCCTGCAAAAGAGTTCAATTTTGAATCAACTAGCAGACTGTAGAGGATAGACTTGTCATAACTGACACAACATTTTTTTTTTCTCTTTGCAGTCAATACATAGCATACATATACATATATTTACACGCAAACTCCATGTTATTTGTCTCTATTTCGAAGAACCATGCAAGTCAGCCACTCCAGTCCAGTCCCTCTCTTAGCCTAGTAAGAGCAGGTAGCAAGTTCCCTAAAAAAAACACGAGCAAATCAATGAAATATTCAAGACAAATAATTCCTATTGTTGAAAATCATATTTAATTGTCACACACGGCAGGTATATATGGACTATGGTGAATAGATTAGGTTTAGTATGTAGGCGCATACACAATCTTACTAGAAGTTGGATGCACCAGTAAATATTCCTTTATTCAACGCGAGTGACTACAAATCCAAAATAGGTCCCACCATAAGAAAAATACAACCAATTCAAACATAACTCGAAAATGTAAGAACATTTATCCAAGTATATTTCTAATTTCCACATAAAAATAGTGCACAATTACAAAAAAAAAAGTACCTTTAGTGGCAACGGGGGAAGTAAGGATTGAACTTCGATCTCTCACCTTTATTCATGGATTACCATTACATCAGGCTACATACCTAGTGTTAAATGTACTGAAAAGTGAAAATACTAAAATCTAAAAGTTATAACTAAAATTGAAACCAAACCAAACCAACCAAAGTACCAAACTACCTATATACTTGTCCAAGAAAATAAATAAATTACAGACATAATATACATAAGATAATACTAAATAAAAGAGTGAGTTTAACTGTTTAAATCTAGTACAAATAGTAGCTCCCGAAGTCTTCATAAACTAAGCTCTGCCCAGAAAAAAAAAAAGAAACCACTTATCCAAATCATTCTGCAATTATGAACATGAAACATCAGTATGTAGACTGTGAGCGATTATACGGCTAAGGCAGATTCCTTTCGCGCATGTAGCTCTCTATTTTATCTACATCTTCTGGGACATCAACACCGTGGGATTCATGGTCGACTTTTATCACCTATATAGGAATTAAGTGAATCAGAATCTCAAACTGTACTTATTCAAAGAAGAAAAAGAAACCTCACACTATTTTCTACACTCTAGAGCTCAAATTTTACACAGTAAGCATTCATGAGAGCTTAATAGCTTATGGACCACTGAACTATCTAGAAATTATGCATCTTTGAAATCATTAGTACTTGCAAAAAAGAAATAGAAAAAAAGGGTATGCATCAGAATCCTGTGAAGGCCCTTCACATAAATAGATTATAGACTCAAAGGTTGGGACCAAGAGGCAGGTAAAGACTGCTCACAACAACAATCTGTACACTACATAACATTGGGTTAAATTAGCAAATAACAAATATCCTGGTCCCATTATTCTGAGACACGACACTCTTTGGCTCTTTTGACACTTTTGTTATCTTTGTATTACTAACTGGCATTGCTCTGAATTTGACATGAATGCCAACAAGATTTTCCTGGAAGAAACCAGAGTACCCAAACAAGGCAGAATCGGGAATAGCAGTTGAAAATCTAGTTCAAAATATTGGATTAGCCCAATGCAAATAAACAGTTGGATTTGCCTGCTAAGACTGCCAGGTGGCTCCTCTTCAAAAGTTAGATGGAATCTTAACAGAATCTCCACTTACACAAGTAAAAGTAAACAATGAGAATTGCTAGCAAGAAAATGAATTAGGCAGAAGGCAACCTTCATCTTGTATCCATTTTCAAGAACCTTCAGTTGCTCGAGATCTTCCTCCAGCTGAAGAGGAGTTGGCGGCAGCTCTGGATATATCTTGAGAAACTTTGTATCATAGCTCTGTCAAGATATCAATATATCATAAATGTAGCATTAGAGCTTGATGGTTTCTAGAAGCATAGACTATTTGAGCCCCCTAGTGATGTTGATCTAATACCTGAATCCCCAAATGAAGTAAATATGGAAATTGAGGGTTGACATTCCCGGACCTGCATCCATTATGATGAAATAAATTTCCCCAGTTTTATCACATTGTTGTGAATTACAAACTTGTGAATTACAAACTGAAAAGTGGACATCTCTGGAGAGAATAATTATTTATAAATCAAGAAAAAAAAAAGCAAAAAAAAAAAAAACAAAAAAAAAAACTAACTTGTTAAATGGTATCAGTCCTCGAGAGAAATAAATTGCATAGTCATGGATGTCCACCACACATTTGACACGATTTGGATCATGTGCATCTTCAGGTTTCAGAGAAGTAACTGCAGTACTGAAGACGGCATCTGGAGCAGCCTGCATTAGTTGCAGTTTAAATATGAGTAGCAGTCAAGAATAATGATACAATACAATCAGACGAGCAAAAAAAGTGCATTTAAACCTTTTCCCCAACTTTAGACTTCATCACTGAATGCTAATCTTACAATTAAAAATGCAGGGCGAGGAGAACTTTACCAATCAATCTTACAATTAAAAATGCACTGTAAGGAGAACTTTACCAATCAAAATATGTAGCGGCATACTATCAACACAAAGGATCAAATCTGTGGTGTGGGAAGGTTCAAATTTCTGCTGAACATCCTATTCGACGTTTATGCTCCTAAACCAATTCAAGGTTTTTCAGATTTCACGAATATTGCCAGTTTCCTAGTAGCAATGGCTACAGCAGTTAAAGGTCCATTTTTAACTTCTGTGCATGCCATTTTGCCTTAATAGAACTTAGTTAACTACTATCTGTGTTAGTTCCCTTTCAACAATTTTAATGGTAAACCCACTATTCAAACCGGTCCGTATATTTCCATCTTGAATCAATTATATGACAACTTGTTTAACTTTTCAGACTGGGCTTTATACTTTCTATTCTTTCTCATTAGATGTTTTTTACTACTACATCCCCAACACAGTAACAACTAACAAGTAAAGATAAAGGCATAAACAAAAAATGGCAGAAACATCAACTTCATTCTGACAGTCTCACGATCAATCTACTAAAATCACTAGATCTCACACATAATCAAGGTCAGTACAGCGCAATTGCAACAAATCATCACAGATCAGTGATGAAACAGATTAGCGGGATGGAAGAATTATTTTATTAGTTGCTATCTGTTATAATTAAGTTGTTGTCAGTGCCCCTTTGGGCAAGTGTGGACTATCTCTAAGCACGTAGGTATAGTAGAATACAAATATTCGAAAAGTCATTATAAGGAACCATATTTTTAGAGTTAGCCGAAACTTACTACGCAGGAAGAAATTCATGAGGGGAACCTACCCGGTTCTTTGTCTTTTTTTTCATTTCTTTTTAATTCAAATATCATCTAGTGTCCATTTCTTTATCGGTTGTGTTAACTTCTTAGCACATGTACCCTTGACTCTATCAAATTAACATCCAACACTGATTCTACATCTCATAAATCATGTTTTAATAACTATTAAGCCAACATATTCATCAAAATCAATGACAAATCCACGAGTGAAGCTCCCTCACCTGCAGCGCTTTGACAATGCCGTCTATTATTTCAGGTTCTATGAGCGGCTCATCACCCTGGATATTGACAACAACATCATATTGCTTACCCAACTTTGTAAGCGCTTCATTACAACGCTCTGTCCCTATGAAGCCCAAATACAAAACTATTTAATTGAAATCAATAAGTAGAGCCTTACACAATTTAGAGCACAAACACAACGGCTGAAATACCATTTCGGCATGATTCCGATGTCATCACCACATCAGCACCAAAATCTCTACAGCATTCAGCAATTTTCTCATCATCAGTAGCCACAACTACACAAACAAATCCCAAATCAGCAAGAACAACAACCAAAGTGATATTACACAGTTAGTACACACAGAGAGAAGTAATGAAGTGTAGCTATACCAATATGATCCAATGAGGTTGCCATTTTAGCTCTTTCCCATGTTCTCTGCAATCAACCATCCATCCATACATGTTATCAAAGTATGGAAGCAGCTTAATTTTATTTTTATTTTTCACAAGTGAATCCAGCAACAAAAAGGGTATCAATTCAAATCTACAGTTATATTGCAGATCTCGTAGAAATAGAAACCTGGATCATGGGCTTGCCGAGGATGTGGACGAGAGGCTTGCCCTCGAAGCGGGAGGAAGCAAAGCGGGCGGGTATAATTCCGATGACCCGGCTCCGGAACTTGCCGGATCGCCGATAATATATGTAGGCATGGACGCCAAGAGCCACCGCTGCCGCCACCCCCACCGCCACGCTGTGGATAAGCCACGACTTGGTGGAGGCAGAGGGTGAAGAAGACGATGAGGGATTGCAAATCGGCATTTGCGACCAAATATCACACAGATTTTGCTCCTGTGGATCAGTAAGAGGAGCTGATGCTGTCTTCACAGTTCACCCAGCCATCAACCGCTAATCCACGTAATATTTAGTTTACCGCTAAATATATAATAATTATTATTCAATTCATTCTCCAAATTTTTTTTTTATTTTTTTTGGTTTGTAGTTGCACTAGTAGAAGTTGATTGGTCATACGATCAACCGTTAATCCATTTTTCAAAATCACACACAAATTACAATATTGTTATAAATTAAAGAGACGAGAGAGAATATCAATTGCATGTATTCAATATGAGGACCAAATATCTCTATATATATAATAGTGCAAGAGATAGAGTTTTAAAGTTAGTAACTAAGTCATCACTCATATCATATATATCTATTAGATATATTTACAACACTGCCTCTTGAGTGACCAATCTCTAAAACAAATGTTGCCTCATTAAAACCTTGCTAGAAAAACCCAATGGGAAAAAATCTAGTCGAAGGAAAAAGAGTACAACTACTCCCCTGATCTTGAGATCACTGTAGATCTTTGAGTCGGCGCATGCCGATCTTGTGTACCAACTTTCTGAATGTTGATGTTGGTAATGTCTTTGTGAATAAGTCCCCCAAATTGTCACTTGAGCGAATTTGTTGAACGTTGATATCGCCACTCTTTTGGAGATCGTGTGTGTAGAATAACTTGGGAGAAATGTGCTTCGTCTTATCACCTTTGATGTATCCTTCCATGAGTTGCGCGATGCAAGCAACATTGTCTTCATACAAAATAGTTGGATTGATCTTTGATGAAGCTAATCCGTACAACTCTTGGATGTTACTTATCATATTTCTCAACCATACACACTCTCGACTTGTTTCATGGATTGCAATGATTTCAGAATGATTTGAGGATGTTGCAGTCAAGGTTTGCTTCACAGACTTTCATGATATAGTAATTCCACCACATGTGAAAACATAGCCAGTTTGTGACTTGGCTTGATGTGGATCGGATAAAAATCCTGCATCCAAATACCCTACCAGAGAAGAATCAGAATTTTCCGAATAATATAATCCAAGGTCTATGGTACCCTTCAGATAACGTAGAATGTGTTTAACACAATTCCAATGTCTCAAAGTGGGTGCAGCGATATATCTTGCGAGAAGATTTATAGAAAAAGCTATAGCTGGTCTAGTATAATTAGCCGGATAAGTTAATGCTCCAATTGCACTTAGATACGGTACTTCAGGACCAAGTATCGTTTCACCATCTTCAATAGGTCATAATGGATCTTTCTTCGTATCAAGAGATCTAACGACCATTGGTGATGTTAATGGATGTGCATTATCCATGTAAAAGCGTTTCAACACTTTTCTTGTATATGTGGATTGGTGAATAAACGTTCCTCCTCGGACACGTTCAATTTGCAAACCAAGACAAAATGTTGTCTTTCCCAAATCCTTCATCTCAAATTCTTTCTTCAAATATTCAGCAGTTTTATTGAGCTCTTCAGGAGTCCCAATTAAATTCAAATCATCGACATAAACTGCTATAATTGCAAATCCACTTTCGGTTTTCTTTATGAAAACACAAGGGTAGATATCATCATTCTTGTATCCTTCTTTCAACAGATACTCGCTCAATCTATTATACCACATACGGACAGACTGTTTCAGCCCGTACAATGATTTTTGCAGTTTAATCGAAAACATGCTTTTGGGTTTTGACTTTAATGATTCAGGCATTTTAAATCCTTCAGGGATTTTCATATATATGTCATTATCTAATGACCCATATAGATAGGCAGTTACTACATCCATAAGGCGCATAGCAAGCCTTTGTGACACAGCCAGACTAATCGGAAATCTAAAAGTAATTGCATCCATTACTGGAGAGTATGTTTCCTCATAATCAATTACTGGTCTTTGAGAGAAACCTTGCGCTACGAGTCTTGCTCTATATCTCGTAACTTCATTTTTCTCGTTTCTCTTTCTGACGAATATCCATCTGTATCAAACAGGGGTTTCAGATTCCGGAGTTAGGACTATAGGTCCAAATACTTTCCGGTTATCACATGAATTTAATTCCCTTTCCATAACTCTTTTCCACATTGGCCTATCATTTCTCTGTTTACATTCTGTAACAGATTTTGGTTCAGGATCTTCATTTAAAATTTGATGAGCTATATAAAAGGCGAATATATCATCTACAATGATATGTTCTCTCTCCAGTATCTGATTGGAAGATAAATAATTTATTGAGATCTCATGATTTTCAGATACTTGTAATTCTTCAGGAATTACATCACTTTCATTTGATTGATTAATCATTTTCGTCATTGTTTGGTTTTCATCTTGCCCCTTTCTTTTCCTAGGCACAGAATCTTTGGAACCAACCTGTCGACCACGTTTTTTATGAATTTTAGACTCATTTGTTGTCAAATCTATTTGTCCTTCAGGGACATCAATTTTGGCTGGAGTATTTGCAGCATGTATGTGAGATTGTGTCACTTTTCTTGTATCTACAAAAGCATCAGGAAGTTGGTTTACAATTTTTTACAAATGAATAATCTTTTCAACTTCTTGTTCACATTGATTAGTTCGAGAATCAAAATGTGATAAGCTTTTCTCATTCCAAGATATTTCCTTGTGCTTTTCTGAATGTAGATTTATTCCACCCAATGTTGGAAATGTCATTTCATCAAAATGACAATCTGCAAAACGTGCAGTAAATAAATCACCTGTTAAAGGTTCAATATACCTTATAATCGAAGGTGAATCAAATCCAACATATATCCCAAGCCTTCGTTGGGGACCCATTTTTGTTCGTTGGGGGTGCAATTGAGACTTGAACCGCACAACCAAAAGTTCGTAAGTGAGAAACATCTGGTTCTCGACTAAAAATAATTTGCATTGGGGAGTATTCATGGTTGGCTGATGGTCTAATACGAACTAATGTTGCCGCATGTAATATGGCATGACCCCAAGCAGTAGTTGGGAGTTTTGACTTCATAAGTAACGGTCTAGCAATAAGTTGAAGACGTTTAATAAACGATTCTGCTAAACCATTTTGAGTATGGACATGAGTGACTGAATGTTCAATCTCAATTTCAATAGCCATACAATAGTTTTCAAATGCTTGAGACGTAAACTCACTAGCATTATTAAAACGAATTCTTTTAATTGAATTGTCTGGGAATTGAGCTCGTAATTTTATAATTTGAGCAAGTAGTCTAGCAAATGCTGCATTTCTAGTAGAAAGCAAGCATACATGTGACCATCTAGAAGAAACATCAATCAATACCATAAAGTATCGAAAAGGGCCACATGGTGGATGTATAGATCCATAAATATCTCCTTGAATTCTCTCTAAGAAAGATGGAGATTCAATATTAACCTTCGTATATGAAGGTCTAATGACTAACTTGCCTTGCGCACAAACCTCACATGGGAATTCATTTGTCATAAGAATCTTTTGATTCTTCATGTTGTGCCCATATGAATATTGATTATTCGACGCATCATAGTTGCTCCAGGATGTCCAAGCCTATTATGCCAAAGCATAAAACTTTTTGTGTCATTGAACTTCGGGTTCATGACATGATTTGTCTCAATTGCCTTTATGAATGTGTAATACATCCCAGAAGGTAGTGTTAATAATTTTTCTTTTGTTCGCTTATGGCCGAATACAAAAGAATTTATGCAGAGATATTCTTTTCCACCTTCTGATATAGTCTCGATGTGGTATCCATTATAGCGGATATCCTTAAAACTTAGTAAGTTTCTTTTGGACTTACAAGAATCAAGGATATATTATCCACATGTTTAATTTATTTGCTCTTTAGAGCATGTAATATTCTTCAGGAATATTACTTGTGCTACTTTAATAACATCAATTTATGATCTTGAATGTAATATTCTTCATGAATATTACTTGTGCTACTTGAATAGTATCAATATTTAATTTTTTCAAGATTAAATCGGAAAAGATCGATTATTATAACAATAAGAAAAACAGACATAATATATTAAAGCCAATAAACATGATGTAAAAAAAATATGTACCTTCTAGGATTGATGGACTTCTAGAATTGAAGGAGCGTAGAACAATCGTGCTGATAACGTGTTATAAACTAGAGAGAGACAAGAGAGAATATCAATTGTATGTATTCAATATGAGGACCAAATGCCTCTATATATAATAGTACAAGAGATAGGGTTTTAGAGTTAGTAACTTGGCTATCACTCATATCATATATATCTATTAGATATATTTACAACAATATTATGTATTTGATAATTTTCGAGAAAAGGAAGATTTTCGTTAGCAACAAATTGCAAAAATCAATAACTAAGCATTCAAATCAACAATCACGGATCACGGCTGATAAACAATTCAAACATAATATCATCCACCGTAAATATTTTTGTAAAAATCTTTTCTCCTTGAAAATCACACTCAGATTAGCTCTCTAACCATATAATATTCACCCATTTAATTATTTTCTTACAGGTTTGCGTTAAAAGTCAGATGATGTTTAAAAATTGATAATGTTACGTCAACATTATGAATGCTCTACAATCGCATAAGTTTTTGTGAACTTAATATTTATGAAAATGTCGTTGATTTGTTTTTTCTTAAAGAAAAAATAGATAATTATGCCACGGTTTTATAGGAGGAGATGAGTTCTCAATTCTTACATAAAAAAATAATACAAAAATGAATGACATGCCTGTAAATATGAGGAGCATCGAGAGACACAATAATATTTTGTAAAATGACATATTTACACCAATTTTGTAAAAATTTAAAGCAATCATAACTTACTATTCTTTAATTTAATTTACACAAATCATATATAAGGTTTCATTTGTCTCGAACATGTTTCTTCTACTCACAATTTAATTTACACAAATTATATATATCATTTAGGAAGGTTTCATTTGTCTCAAACATGTTTCTTCTACTCACCAACTTTCACTCTCTTTGTTTATACCAAGAATCTCAATTTTATTTTCTCCTCTCCTACTCTCCTAGCTTGGAGTGAGGGACATTTGATCGTTGTAGAAGAAATTGAAATATACATGCGTAGATACCTTATATAAAGAAAGGATGAATAATGTTGTCACTAACACAAACATGTTTATGGGTCTAATATCTTTTGTATAGAATGTGACTAATAACTGATTTCACGAACCCTAAATTTTTTATGCAGGATTAGACAGAACTAAACAGGCATATCATATATCTCAACCTTGTAAATATGTTAAATTAATTTATACATATTGAGATGGTACAACAACGAAGGCCGAGCTTAAGGCCAAGATTCCCATTGAAAATAAATTTAGATGAAATCAAAATTAGTGATTACGGTTATTGTCTCTACTGCTGTTGCCATGCCCATTACTAACACCATTTTGATAGTGTCTCGAGCCATGCTTCTTCGCACTCACCTCCTTCCCCGAACCATTTTCATGTGGTTCTCTTACCTTCTTAGAAGATCTTCTCTCCTTAGAAGCCTTCCGTTTCTTCCCCGACGATCTCACATTACTATCACCACGAATTCCACTTCCACGTGGAAGCGGTTCTTCATCTTCATTATTTAACGCCCAGTTACAGTAAATTTCCTGCTGATCGCCAAGCAGTTGCTGCAGAGGCTCTCCAGCAGCCGGGAACAAGTTATTGAATGTCAGCTTCCCGTTAGACCCTCCTTTTCGTTCCAACAATACTGCATCCGGCCTAATTATAGCGCTAAGGATACTCCTGTTCGGACCAAGATGCATTATGGCCTTCACATTGGTTAGTGCAGCGAACGCCATTGCAAAAGCAGATTTAGCCTGTAGAAACACCAAAAGTCAGCGAAACAATAGAACTGGAGAAAGTTTAGTGGTGCAAACATATTTAGCGTGAACTAAAGCTTGACTAAGAGAAACAAGAGCTTATAAAGAGTAATAACGAGACTTACCTGATAATAGTTGAACGAGCTCTTCCCTATATCATTATCTGGAGCCTGTTTTTACATATAAATTAAGGGACAAGTTACAAAATACAAGCAATGAAATGGGGGAAATTTTCCCCTTCTATTTTCTGAGAAGAGGTGAGGTCGCCAAATCTTTACTAAATCCGAAAAATAAAGAACAAAAAAGAGGAATTCTATATAAGCCCAACTATCGTGCATACCTGTGGGTCTTCAATGGCAATAAGAGATGGCCTGCCTTCAACTGAAAATCTGAAAGCATAATAAGGACAACAATGAAAATTACAAACAGATTTCGTTCAAAAATAACATAAATTTAAAATAAAATTATATAAACAATAAAAAGCAGACAAATTTTTACCCTTTACTGTATTTTTGGAAGAAAGTGCCTTCACCATTGCAAGATACACCAACATCAACTGTGTTCAATTTACACCCGTACATGTCAAAAAAGTTCACCTAAGTTCCACCAGAAATTTTGTATAATAAGGTTAAGTTTCTTATAGATGGCACAAAAACCTCATAGTACAAATCATCTGAGAGATTTTCTTAAAAGATTAAAAGAAAATGGTACAACTAAATTATGTTTATATACCTCACAAACATTCAAACAATTTATGGGAATATGCAAAAAAAAGTAATAGCATACCAGTAAGACTCCTAGGTTACGCTCAGGAGAAGCTTGCCGATCGTGCTGAGTCTGCAAAGTAAAATATCAGGCAAAAATGCAAACAAAGAAACGTTGAGGAAATATATCATAATTCATAAGAAAAGACTAATAAAGACACTGTGACATTGTAAAAAAAGAACGGAACAAGATCACCAATCCAATTGGGATAGAGGAAGAATATAAAAGAAACTCAATCAGAATAAATGCAGCATTTTCTCTAAATTACCTACTTGCTTGCCTCAACACATGCAGCTACCAATGATCTTATGCCAGATTTAACCCATAAACTAAGTTTACCCTACTTCTAGACAATGGATAGGAAGTAAAAGTTACACTACCAGACATTGGTACCACCACATGTTCCTGAAGTATACTTAAGTTTCTGGCTCTGAAATTGCAATGTTACTGTACATGGTCCAGTGTGGTGAGAAAATATGAATGACAAAGGAAGATGTGCCTCTTTTCATATTACAATGCAGTACTACAGTACATGTAAAACATGGTTGCCGGTTACATGCAACAGAGAAACCAGAGGAATTTTTGAAACCATATTGCAGTCTAATTGTTTGTAAAATGGATGGACAAAAGAAGCAATTTATGTCATATATGTCGTGGATATCATGGCTACCAACTAATATATGCATATTTCAAAAAAATATTGACCGACTTCTCATATTTTAAACCAGTAAAGTTACCCGTAGCATTGCTATAAGCATAGAAAGAAGTGCATAGGAGCCAATTCCACCTGTGTACACCTGGAGAATAATGGCAAGTTAAGATAAACAGAAATGTGATTGCAAGGAAATCAATCTAAAGGAAAACAACAACGAAACACATTTGACCTCATTCAACTCTCTTTGCTGCAGGAAGACTTTCAAAATCAAACACAGTGGTTTTAGAGGAGGCCATTTAGATACAGCATCCTGAAATAATAAAATTAATGAATTAGAATAAAATAGTAAAGTCAGTAGTATTCAGACCAACCAAATAAAACAAACAAATCCAACAGGCAGCAAAAAATGTAATACCTTTATAAACTCTGCAGCTTTTGGTCCATTATAAACATCAAAACTGTTGCAGATAGATATATTATTAATTTTAAAAGGTATGTATAGAAAATATAAAAGAAAGATCATTTATAGGTAAGGTTATTTAGATGCAAAGAATGAGGTTTAGTCTGAGGTTCAGCAAGTTAATGCTATATGATTTCTACGGCAGGAAAATGTGCCAGTAAAATACCCAGAAGTCACGTAAGCTAGTAGAAAACTCCATGAGAAAGAACAATGTGTATTTTGAGCAACTCCCCTGCCACCAACGAAACCAATTTATGGAAACCGAAGCATGGCAGTGCAAGAACACAACTGTACACACTGGCCAAAAGTATATAATTGTAGCAGTCAATTCCCCGAAGTATTTAATTAATTGTTTGTGAATTATGTTATTTTTTTAAACCAACAGGTCTTCTTCCATGTCAATTGGTGGGTCCTCCTCCTCAACGTCGCTAATCTCAATAAATGGCTATATTACTTCTTCATCAAACTGTGGTGGTGGTGGCTCTTCCCGATAGAAATTCTCACTCTCTTAATATTTATTGAAGTTACGTAAGGCTCGAACATAAGTCAATGCATCCCATGCTGGGGTCAAAGCAACTGTTTACTAAATTCTTCCTTAACAATGCCACGTGCTTTCTTGTGGATGGTGGCTCAGATCTTGCCAGACACTTCCGTCTGATGCAAAAGACTGTGCCGTACAACTGCAACTCTTCACAAGTCTCGCATAGCTAGTCGACAGGGCCAACTAGTGTCGTATCAGACAGCGGGTCTACTGTCCTATGATTAGTGTATTACCTCTCTTTTAGAGGACTTTGTCAAAGTAGTGGATGTGGAAATTTATACACCAGCAAGAACAATATTTTATGAGGTTTCTACAAGTCCACTGTTATCCTAGAATGGCAAAACGGAAATGAGATGCTTGATGATAACAAATATATGGTAAAGGCAGCCAATGGAATTGTCATGAAATCACTCATCATATTATCTTGCCAAATCAAATTTTGTGGAAGAAACCTAAGAAGACTAACCTTATATCAAAAGCAACACCACTTTTTTTCTCCACAAATTTGATAATAGGTACACGTGCCTTTGCTATAACCTAATATTACAAAATAAAGAAGACAGTTAAGCACAAATTTTGTAACAATGAGATTAAAGCACCACAGGACACAGGTACCTGTATCTTCTTAGCGATTCCTCTTTGAGACAGTGCCCTGGAGAGAGCTTGAAGGCCGATCTGAGGACTTCTTACATTTGAACCTATAATCACAACCTGCCAAGAGATCACTTTCAAGTCAAGCTGCTCGTGCTAGAACTTAAATCTGGATATCACAAAAGTGTCAATAATTTGGGATGGATATGCGTGGTGCTAAGAACACTGCACATCCCGTAATGCTATCTAGGAACACACGTGGCAAGCAAAGGCCATAGTAGTGCAGACTAAAATTAGTGATTTGCATCCAACTTTCTAGGAAGTTCTTGGACTCAGCATGTAAAATCTTGCACAACTATTTCGAAGGACTATTAAAAGTTTGAATTCTGTAAATTAACAGATGAGCACAAAAAATATTGAGCTTGAAACTCATTCATAACATTTCAAGAAAAATGCTACTTCAAGTAGCGAGTTGATGATCCTATTTGTGATGTAATCATAAACAGTATACACAAAAATCACTAACACCACAAACAACTGACAAGCTTACATCGACATCACTGGATGGAAGGTAAAGCCCCGTCTTAAAGGATCCAAAAACTTCGGCCTGCATGTCAAAATTTGTGGTAAGTAATCACGGCAGTCTAGATATACACAACCCTACCTAAAAAACTTCATTTGCACATAAGGAAATGCATTCCAATGTACCACGGCATTAGGCCAGATATAGTTGATCACATCAAACACAGAGTTTATTGCAGCAGTTCTGGATTCTAGCTCCTCGGGAGTTGGCGACAAAAAATCACAAAAATCAAGTATCTCTGCACAAAATAAAAATTCACAAAATCATATATCTCTGCATTTCCGAGATCTTCAACTCAACAAGGTTTTATCTTACTAGCAAAAATCAGAAATAAGACAACTCTAACTAAACAAAATCCTAGCTTACACATGTATACGCTGCTTACATTCTATCAAGTTTATCAAGAAAACAAAGAAGCAAAAAACTCCAAACCTTTGTGGAGACGAAGCATGGGGCTTTTGAAGCGAGAATTGGCGCGAAACCAGTTGCCTTCCAGGGTTCTCTCTGACGCCGGAGTGGAGGTTTCCCCCGCTTCACGCGAGGCAATAGGAGTAGCTGAAATTGATGTCTCTTTATCTGCTGTTTCGTTCACCTCGAGGGAGAAGTAATCAGGTGCAGCAGATTCCGGCGAGGGACATTGGACAGCGGACAGAGAAATATGGTTGCGCAGGACGACACAGGGCTCAATTTCGGAAGAAGGCGTCGGCGGCGGGGGCGGCGTTCCGTCGTCGGCGCCAAGGAGGCTTAGGGTTTCATAGACAAACTCCTGATTTTCCATTGCTATGCGCAGGGAGCGAGGCCGTACGGACAAGTAAATTCGTTAGAATTTCTCTTTCGTTTTTGCTGATTTCATTATTTATTTGTGGGCTGTGGGCCGGCCTTTTGCCCCGTTCATCGGAGAATTTGATTTATCATTTGTAGAAAGTGGCCCTAATCTATTATAAATTTATAACACCCCTTTTTTTTAGAGCAAAAATGAAATATCCCTCGATTTTTTTGACTATTTGTCTCAACTAGTTCCATCAATTTTTTATTTTTTTTTGTTTTTCAAACATTCTCTTTTATTTAAACATGGCTAATAAATGCACACTCATAAATATGTTATTGTATCTTTTAAATACACTCTCTAGTTTGCACACAACATTTCACACACACTTATTTCCCTCTACATATATGTTGTAGAGATCCTTTTTCGACAGACTCAAAGAGTCTTGACAGGTTGAGCAATTCAACCTCCCTTATGAAGGTGAGCTAATCGAGATAGAGTAAGGATTGGACGCCATCAGGACTGATGACTGAGTCAAAACCCTAGGAAGCAGAATAGGTCAAGAATTGGCAAATTCATGAAAAATTAGGATGGTGTTGTTGGATCGCCGCTTTATAAATAAAGAGAAGGCCAATCGAGTGAGCAATTCAGAGCATAAACTAGTAGTTTGAACACAAAGGCACCCTTTTGACCTCCAATTTTCATCTAGAAATTGTTGTTCTTACTTTCAAATATTTAAATTTTGAATCATATTTATCTGTATAGATTTTGACTTGAGTGTTAGAGTCTGTATGGAGCTCAAATCTTAATAACTGAATTGTAGATTTTAAGATCTACAGTCATTCTACCATATTTCTCCCATCACATTCCAATTAGTGTAAATGGTTCTTTTACCCAACAACAAATAGTGTAAATGATTTTTCTATCACAACTTTAATGTAATCTCAAAAATACTCTGTCTAAAGTGGTGAATTCAGTCACTACACAGATCATGCTGATCCTCTCTCAAAATGTCCAAAATCTATCACACTCAATTTTGAACTCAACAACAATCTACCTATATTTTGCACACAAAATCGAAGGAGAAAATAGCTTTGAAAGTGTTAAAGTAATCTGTGTATAAAAGGTTTAGATATTGCAAATTATTGGTTAACCTACTCATATGCTCGAATTAGAATATGAATTATTGAATCTAGTAAAATTAGTTTTTCAGACTCTTTATTATGTATTCAATCCAAAAACATTTCACACTGCAGTTACTTCAAATCAAAACATGTCCATCACAAAAAAATTGAATATCAAATAATTCATAGATCTTGGAAATAAACACGATCACTTATGAATATGCTCCCTACTTTTTCCCTTTCCTCTTTCGTAGTTTTATTTAATTGAAGAACAACAGAGCACAGCACATCAAACAAGTACAAAATCGCAAATCGAAGCGACCAAAAATCACAAGAAAATAAAGTATTAATGTATATTCCCACCCGGTGATAATTTATTCACTTAGTATCCGGATTCTGACCCGGGTCTTCATATTCATCCTCATCATCAAAGTCGGATCCACTGTAATTCTCGAGGTCGTCGTCATCCTCATCATCGTCATCATCATCATCATCGATGCTATCGGGATCCTCGTAATCAAGGTCGTCCTTGGTGACATAGGTCCTAGCCGCCTCAATTTGAATCAAGGAAGAGCCTAATGGCCACTGAGGGAAATAGGCATTTGAAGAATGCCAAGGTGATTTAACGTCGCCGTTTTTCAGGAGAAATACGTTGACTGATTCGTTGGAGGTGGACGGAACCAGATTCGCGGCGGCGGAGGGGTGAAGGAGGCGGCGGCGTATGAGGTTGTGGAGTGCAGAGTTTCGGATGTTTAGTAGCTTCGATGCAGCCATTGCTTATGGAAGTCTGGGCTTTGGGGTACTGGGGCAGGGGGGAGAGAGAGAGAGAGAGAGACATATAAAAAGGACGGCGGTTTTGGGAGGGTTTTAGCGGGGGTGTAGGGGTTCCACTTTCCAGAGAGTTCTGTATTGTAAAATAAAGGGTAATATCATATTTTAGGCTGACATTTTAAAAAAAATTTTGAATATATAATAAATTTAATCTGAAATTAATTTTCTGACTTTTAATTGTCGACGTGTATCTTTTTACCCGAAATGTTTAATGACGTGGAAAATATTTGTGCCACGTCAGTTGATCAAATAGAATTATATTTCACTCAACATTGTATGTATAAAGATATATGTCGACATTTTTGTGAATTCCTTGAAAGGTCAGACAAAAATTTAATATTACACCTAAAATAAATAAGCATTGGCTTACTACTATTTTTTTTTCTTTTTTTTTTTTTGGTGCAATACTTTATTTTTAATAAAATGTTGGAAATATATTATTTAAACGTCGATAGACGATTACTAGAGATGCAAGTGAGCTGATTTGTAGACTATTTTACTAATAATTCAAAATTAAAGTATGATATTTAAGTGATTTTTATACTTTATAGTATATAAACATATCAATTTTAATAAGCTTATTTTATTAAAATTACATTTTACCAATTATATTATAATTTTATTTAAGAGTGTTTTTCAATTTCTTCTTTATACACCAGATTTATTTTACATACAACGTATCTTTTCATTTTTTTACTAACATTTTCTTTATACACCACATTCAAAGTCATTTTTATCCATTCCCCATCAAAAGATTAAAAAAAAAAAAAAACTCCAACCCACGTGAGCAGATGCCCAGCACGGCTGACTGTAGTGGCGAAGAATATAAAAAAAAAAAAAAAAAAAAAAAAAAAAAAAAAAAAGAAGAATAAAGACAATGAACTGCAGCACCGATCGCTTTTTTCTCCGATCACTGCGCCGACGAGATCTCTTCTGACTATTGCACAAACCAAGAAATATGCCTTCCCTTTCTTCTTTCTCTATCCAAGGTCTCTTCTTCTTCCTCCTCCAGTTTCCACCAAAAAACCTATCGCCCAGTTTAACGGCAGAACATGTCCATCCTTTCTTCTCCTGTGGGTCGCCGTCGACGGTCACCATTACCCAAACATATGTATGTGGGTGTGTGTCTAATATATGTATGGAAGTCTGTTGCGTTAGTGAATGAAAAAGATGGTCAACGAATTATTGGAAAGAGATCCCGCGACGGAGTGCTCCCGTCCGACTGATTGCAGGGAAGATGGCCGACTGCTATATTTTATTTTATTTTATATTTTTAATTTAGTAGGGATATTTAGATTATTTTATAAATAATTATATCTGAATTAATTTTTTTAGTGGTGTATCTGGCGATCGCTGGGAAGATGGCCGACTGCTGCCTTTTATTTAATTTTATATTTTTAAGTATTTTTATTTTTAATTTAGTAGGGATATTTAGATAATTTTATAAATAATTATTTTTTAATTAATTTTTTTAGTGGTGTATAAAGAAAAATCAATTGTGTATTTAGAAACACCCTTCCTTAACACATTCCACATCAAGTAACTATTAAATAAATTAATTAAAATTTTGATTTATATTTATTGGTATTGCTAATTTAGATTCCGTCGTAAACTTTAATTTTTTCAATACGATTAGAGCTCAATTAAATAGTAAACGAGTTAATTTGTGAGCTTGTCGATATACTCTACTCAACTAAGCTAATTTACTCCCCTAGAAAAACATTCAATACATTCCCTTAAAAACACTAGTCATTCTTTTTCAATTGATTAAAAAAAATTTAAATTTTCCTATCACACATTCAATTCATCTAATTCCATCCATACACGCAAAAAACTTATAGCCAAATTAATTGAATATTATTAAACCCCCAAAAAAACAAAAAATTACATTAACGGACCAAACTTCATCCTAAACTAGCAATGAAGAAAAATAAAAACAAATAACAAACCAAAGACAGATTAATCATTATCCGTAAATCTAAAATACCCTTTACCAAAAAAATCTAAATCCACCAACACGCCCAATCCAACTCGTTAGCAACCTAGCCAAATATACACATTTTATACCAACAATATTAGTTAGAGTTGTAGAACTATCAACGTGATAGACCAAATAGAATTTGCACCATAACCCAACTGTTCAATTTAGAGTTAGATCGACTAATGACAAAGATAGCCGCAAATGATATTAACAAGTATACACATTTTATTGTCAAAATAAAACAGAGCCATTCTAAGATCACATGGAGGAATGCCTGTACCTTCTGAAATCGACTATAACATAAATCAGTCGCGCAGAAAAAAAAAACCCGAGACGAGTAGATCTCACAGGTAGAATCTGAAGTCGAAAATTTGAGTTGGAGGTCAACCTACATGTAGAAGCTCCCAGACCAGCCCCGGCGGGTGCTGGTCCCATTCGCCTTTTGAGATAAAGCAAGGAACTCTTGACAGTCCTTGGCTCCAATTTGAGAGAACGCGTTAATCAGTGTGGTGATGTACCCAGCCAAGCTGTTCCTGAAATCCTTTGAACAGCTCTTGTCACCCTCGTCAACATCCTGAACACCCCCTTTCACTAGACAACCCACTTGAGCTCCATCCAAGTAGGCTTTACAAGACACCAGGATCTCTCGTGCTCGCTTACAGAAGTGGCCAGCGACATATGCCTCAAAATGCTACAACCCAAGAGAGAGAGAGAGATAAAGAATTAAGAAACATGATGACATAACAGAGCTCAGTGTAAAGATTCAATCATCATTTCCTCTTTACCTTTGGAGGCCTTCTAATGCTGTATACCATCGTCTGCAAGGAATACATGAATGTTCTCTCATTGTACTCCAGTGACTTCTCTTCACCGTGCTTGGTGCCACCCCAGTCCGAATACCCAGGCTCATTAAAATAGGGCTTGGCATTCAAAATCAGCCCTTGAATTGAGACCAAAACTTGTAACATGGTTGAATGTCCAGGGATCCATTTCTCCTTGCCGTGACCACTCCAAGTATTGAGAAGGCTCAGGCATACTTTTCCACAATTGTACAAATTGGGATTTATTCGAAGGCCGCCAGAATGGTAATGGACATGCTGTCAACAATAGAATCAAGAAATTAACTCCCAAATCGACAACAAAAAATAGTCAGCTCCATGTTTGTACGAAGAGACTTACAGGAGGAACACTGGGATAATTGCTGGGGAAGAAGACATCAAAGAAGAATAGGCCATCATGATATGGAGTTCCCTCTGCTCCTACAATGACAGCTCTTAAAAGATCCATCCTTGATTCATATACCCTCACAAAGATTGTATCTGTTGGAGCAACAGCAGAAAAATTCAAGGTGACAGTGCATTCACATTAAAAGCAAGAAACATAAGAAAAAAAATGGTAAAAAGATGGTAGATATGGCAATGCAGCATATAAAAATAAAAAAATAAAACATAGTGAGGTTGCCTCCAACTAACAAGTCTAGGATTATTGAAACTCACAAAATATTCTATGAATCAAATCAACCGTTAGAAAAAATCTGCAGTAATGAAAATTGGTGCAAAATTTGTTTTAGGGCAAATTACAATTTAATTCCCAACGTTTGAAGGTTTTAACAAAAATAACCCAACGTTTTAGTAATTACAATTTAATTCTCAATATTTGAATATTCTAACAGAAATAACCTAATTTAGGTGAAAAAACCATATTGGTTGATTTCAATCACATTTACTCTCAAGTGAGCTAGAGACCCATATAAGAGACTAACATTCTCGCCGAACAAATGACCAAAATAGTTTTTTTGCCCAAATTATCGGGTCATTTCTGTTAAAATGTTCAAACATTGGGAATTAAATTGTTAATATGAAACATTATGTTATTTCTGTTAGAATATTCAAACGTTGGGAATTAAATTGAAACATTATGTTATTTCTGTTAGAATATTCAACCTGGTATGTCTTCTTTCAGTATCTTCCATTCTTCTTGTATTCTCTTGGCCCAATTCTTGTGTGCCTGTACAAAATGATTTTAATGCAATTACAAAAGAGCAAAGCTGAGGAAAACCACCACCACACTCACACACACCCCTCACCCAAACATAAAAAAAAAGAAGCATAAAAAGAGAGAAAGCAAGCCCTCCTTAAGACACACTCACCACTTTTTTTCCTGAAGAGGCCAGTTTAGCGAAGTGGTGATCCGAATAATCTTCAACAGTATCAAAATTCTTAAAAAGGACAAGGTCCTGTAGTATTTCATCTGCATTTTTCTGCTCTACCCTTGCAGAAGTTACTCCACTTCGATTATCAGCAGAATCTTGCACCAAGGGGGAAAATCTACTTCCGCTCATAAATGCAGATGAGCCAATAGGAGGTTCCAACATATTCAGGGGCAAATTTGGCCATGCAGGTATGTGCATTCCTACTCCCGGTGCACTAGACGACATGCTTAGATTTGGATAGCTGCTGTGATTATTTACAGTACTTGCTAGAATTGCACCTGACGAAAACTCATTGAGTGAACTTGAATTGACTCGAGACCTTTTACTCTTTCTTGAAGATGATACATTCCCAGAAGGCAGGAAACCACCAGAAGTTCCTGCACTCAGAAAAGCTGTACTACTTGAAGAAGTGGTAGTTCTCTTCAGACTGGAACCAATTTCTGACCACTTAGAAGATAGTTTCTTCTTCAGATTCTGGCTTGCTGCTTGATTACCTACCTTTGAAAATGATGAAGTTGCCATATCTTCAGCCTGAATAGGTATAAAAATGACAACAGAGAGTCAGACATGCAGTCCTGAAATATATTTGCATCATTCAACGCAATTTGTTAGCTAGAACTAGTTGAAAGTACTAATTAATCAAACCTTAGCATCAGTTTGAGAGGTACTTGATAACCAAGGAAATGGTGCTTCAACTCCAGGCGGAAAATTCATATGATCGAAATGTGAATCCAAGACTGAATAGTCGTCATATTCAATGTCATCATAATATGTATTTATCCACTCATCCTCTCCATACAACAGAAAAGGGTTGAAATCATCAACATGCTTTGACTTCTGAATATCCCTACCAGATCCATCACTTGCTAAATTACCAAGGCCCATCACCGAAGAGTTGGACAAAGCTTTCTACATGTCAGGATAAAAGTAAATGCATATTACTAAGCAACTAAATCAACTTTGGTTCCAACAACATAAGAAATGCAAAGCAATCACAAATTCTCAGCTATTAAAAGATGGTTTGGGGGGGAGGGGGGAGTATAGCTATACGTGTTAGTGAGAACTCTGAAGTACCTTGCCTTTGCTACTCCCATCAATAAGCAAGACATCACCATGATCTTCTTCAATGTCAACATCTATTATTTCATGACAAATCACCTTCAAAATATTTGGAACATTGGAGGTTAAGATGCATCTAGTGGCATGGTTTTCAGAAAATCATTGACAGAGAAAATAAAAACACAATTTATATAACATAAACAGAACAATAGCCCCCCCCCCCCCCCTAATATCCCGTAAACTGTTTATTAATAATCATACATCATACACTTAAATGTAATGCAGAGGAGAGTGTCTGGGAAGTAAAGGGGGCTTGGGTAGATAACAATCATAACATTTTAACATAGGGTGCAATACAGATTGTGCAGCACAAAGGAATTATGAGTCACCAAACCAGCAGATCAAAGCTAATCAAGACAGGCAATTGCCATAAGTTTAGCTCCATCGGCAAATTGCATCTCAAACTAGAAGTTCAACATATTGCACCAAAAGATAGCATTAGTTGCCATATTGACGCTATAACAATTGTTAGGGAGAATTAGCTAATAATCTAATTGAAGAGTGTACAATTTTCATTAGCCAGCAAGAAGGGAACTAATTAACTTCAAACTACCTGGTTTTGACTACCTGATATCCAGCATGGCTTGACAAGTTGCCTACAAAAAGTTAACAGAAGGGTTCTATCTACACCTAGAAGGCAACTTGCGAACAGAACAAACCAAAAATGAAAGCCAGCAGCCCATCTGTCATCACTGTTGATGAAACAACCAAGAAGCAGAAATGAATGTTATGTGGCTAGTCCTCATTACATTTAAAGAAAACAAGTCACCCTTGTAGTCGCTAGCAGTAGCACTGCCAACCAAGGCTGGAAATCTGATAATTTAGGTAGTGTTTTTCTTGATTCTTGAGTTCTTGTAGAGACTGATTTATATGGGGCCAATAGATATCAATACATACAGTGTCCTAAATGTGGGTCCTGTTTTCTATGTCAGTAAAGCTAATCCTTTTTAGCACTACGGTGGAGTTCATTCCTATCTGAATCCTTCGGGGAAAATAAATAATCTTGGTCGTATTTGGACCAATCTTGAACCAAATTTCTGTAGAATGACTAGTTTGTGAGCCATTACACACACAATAGATTCAATCATCAATAAAGACCCCCAACAAATTACAACCGAAAGGAGGCATTCTAAACAATTCATTGAAACCCCAAGACGGAATGATCGATAGACAAAACACAAATTAAGGAAAAATGATAACAATCAAAAGAGTAATTCTTGGACCTCTTTCTGCTTGGAGGAATTGGGTTTTGAAGCACGATTGATCGGCGGCGGCGGCATCTCCAAAACCTCCACGTCTTTGAACACCGTCGACGAAAACACCCTTTTCCTGAAGAATAATCAGCATCAACACAACACACAATCAAAATTGATACACCTAACAAGGAGAGAAAATTTACTTGGAATTCCGGGCGACGTATCGAGAAACCGGCGCCGGCGACTCCATTGAGATCAGCTCGAAGAAAATAAAAATAAAACAAAAATAAAATAAAGAATTGAAACTAGGGCCCGAGCTATATGATGGACTGATGGGTTTCCCTTGTCAAAGACGGCTCATTTTCCGCTTTATTAAAGGATTCAGTTTGAATCATGGATTCTGTAGATAAAGACTGACAGATATAAATGGAAATTTAAATATGTAAAATTGAGATAAAATGAGTAGAAGATTGCATAAAAAAGATACGCAACAGCAGACTTGTTTCGAGCAGTGAAACTTTCTTTGGTAAGATATGAGAGAGAGAGAGAGAGATGAATTCTTTACTTGGTGGGCTTCGCGCCCACTTAAAACCAGTTCGGACTTCGGATCGTCATTTGTAGGTCATAATGCTGCAACGCCTCAGTCTAAGTGTCGTGGAAAATGACTCTTCGTTTTTGCAATATATTACGAATCTGCCACCAAAGAATAATTAATTTCTGCTCTTGGTTTTCACGGTGCCGGACCCATTTCTGTCATTGTAGGCCACGTTGGAAGGAAGAATTGGATAAACTATAAACTAATTATTAAAACGGAAACTCCATATTTCTTCTTCCAATTTATATCTATCTATCTGTCTATCTATATATATATATAGGGATGGGATCTGATGAGAACCGGTCGCTAGGTGAGACCCGGGAACCGATTTCATCCGTCCATTCTGCAAAACCAACGCCCCAGATCCATCCAGATTTTCGGTGGCATTTTTGTAATTATCGCACTTCAATTCGCGCGTCTCATTAAGGGCAAAATCGAAAAAAAAAATTCTGTCAGCATTAGCCTCTTTTTCGTGAAGAACTGAACTCAGAAACTGCCTAGATTCAATTTTAGCTTCCTACTTCACTCATTTTAGCCTCATGCATTTCTCATTTTAGCATGTGTTGATAAACAAAAATGGAACGATGATTTCATTGGAATGAAACGCAATACACCCTATTTGGGGACAGTGAACCCTAATGTGAATCTCATAATTACTAGTCGGGATCAGATGAGCCCTAATCGGAACGTAATAAACCCTAATTACTGAACTCAGAAACTGCCCAGATTCAATTTTAGCCTCCTACTTCACTCATTTTAGCCTCATGCATTTCTCATTTTAGCATGTGTTGATAAACAAAAATGGAACGATGATTTCATTGGAATGAAACGCAATACACCCTATTTGGGGACAGTGAACTCTAATGTGAATCTCATAATTACTAGTTGGAATCAGATGAGCCCTAATCGGGACGTAATAAACCCTAATTGGGAATGGTGGACCCTAGTAGAAAATGTCACATCAATTTTAGCCTCCTACTTCGATCATTTTAGCCTCATATGATTCTCATTTTAGCATGTGTTGATAAACAAAATATGGAACGGTGATTTCATTGCAATGAAACACAATACACCCTTTTATGGGGACAGTGAATCCCTACTGGGAATCTCAGAATTACTAGTTGGGATCATATGAGGCCTAATTGGAACGTAATAAACCCTAATTGGGAACGGTGAATCCTAGTGGAAAATGTCACATCAAATTTAGCCTTCTACTTCAATCATTTTAGCCTCATCCGTTTCTCGTTTTAGTAACTTCTGATAAACAAAATATGCAGTGGGAATCTGACAAGGTATTTAATCTCATGCGTCCGTTATTTTAGCATCATATTCTAAACAGTAACCGTGGTTAATAAAACTTAATAGTAATATAATTACTGCAAAGAAAATGTCATAAACACTTTTATTAAAAATCATATATATTCTTAAAATTGAATGTGTTGAAAACAATTCACAAGCATGGTAAAACATGATATTAAACTATGCACAATCGCTATAATAACATCAAGCTAGACAGTTCCTAGCATCATGATCTAACAACTTGTAGCAATTGCTGCATATTCTGAGTGGCTTGTTCTCCTTTCTCTTCGTTGCCTCCTTCTTAGATATCAAACGACTGTCGTTATCTTTTGTTTTAACTGGAATAAGTAGATGAACAACAACTTCAAAAGGGACACATAAACCGTAGAATTGCTCAAACATCATCGTCTTGCTATGTGAAGTAGAACCCTCCATATCACCGTGTGAGTAATCTTACTATGATCACTTCAAACAAAAGAAGCTGACACATTAAAATCAAAAAATTATAAACTGAACAAGGTAAAATAATAATACAATCACATCAAGAGATGTTCAGACACACAAATTGATTTTTAGCATTAGATATGTACCATTCTAGCATCATGCAACATGCATTTTAGCACCAAAGTATTCTAATATTTACATGGTATCTATAACATTGTGTAGCCGAGTCACAAAAAAACACACACGCACAAAAGAAAAAAAAAACAAAGCATGGTTTGTATGGCATGTTTCACAAAGTGCAGTAGAAATAACATTAAACCAACATGTTATCATGCTAAAACATATGTAACGACAAGCTAAAACGACTACATTAATAAGCTAAAACATATGTGACGATAGGCTAAAATGAATACATTAACATGCTAAAACAAATAAATAGATCAAATTAATGCATATTCTGTATATTCTCGTACATACTAAATCCTAGAATTCCTAACAATTAGAAAATAACTGATATTTTTCTAAAAAAAAATGATATAACCCAGATCTGAACGACAAAGATCAGATCAATTAAAAATATCGAATCTTCGTAACAAAATGATGAAGCCATAAATTAAAATAAGATGGGAAATAAAAATCACGAGAAGAAACGAGAAACAAATCGACATACCAAATTGCTAAAATAAATTGAAAAAAAACACATACATGGAGTCACCATACAAAAACAACACCGCCGATGAACTCTACGAATCGCAGGATCGAATCCACGCGATAAAAAAAAAAAGCAGATGCTGAAAAATAATGAGAAATCAAAAGGGAAGAAGAAGAAGAAGAAGAAGAAGAAGAGCGGCGTAAATCAGCGAGAGAGGGAGAGAAAAGGGGAAAAAAATCTGAAGAAGGAAAGTTGAAGATCTGAATTACTATATTGCCCCCCCTTCATCAAACTTGCCAAATATTACAATTATGCCACCGCCCCATTCACTTAATCTGAGCCGTCCAGATTGAACCAATGAAGGGATAAGATTGGTTCCTAGTTCCCACCTAGGGGAAGGGTTCTCATGTGATCCCTTCCCTATATATATATATATATATATAGGGATGAGATCTGATGAAAACCAGTCACCAGGTGGGAACTAGGAATCAATCTCAATTCTCATCCCAGCATTCCTCCATTCCACAATCTGGGCGGTCCAGATCAATCCAGATTTTTCAGTGGCAATTGTGTAATTAAAACGAAAGTCTTCAATTCGCGCGTCTCATTAAGGGCAAAATCGAAACTGAACTCAGAAATTGCCCAGATTCAATTTTAGCCTCCGACTTCGCTCACTTTAGCCTCATGCATTTCTCATTTTAGCATGTGTTGATAAACAAAAATGGAACGATAATTTCATTGGAATGAAATGCAATACACCCTATTTGGGGACAGTGAATCTAATGGAATCTCATAATTACTAGTTGGGATCAGAGTCCTAATCGGAACGTAATAAACCCTAATTGGGAACGGTGAACCCTAGTGGAAAATGTCACATCAATTTTAGCCTCCTACTTCGATCATTTTAGCATCATGCGATTCTCATTTTAGCCTCAGAACAAAAGGGAAGAATTATTAAATTATTATATTACTCTTCCGTCCACAAAGTTGCCGAAAATTACAGGAATGCCACCACCCATCTACTTAAATCTGATTTAATCTGGACCGTCCAGATTGAGTCAAACAAAGGCTAGGATTGGTTCCTAGTTCCCACCTGGGGGAAGGGTTCTCATTTGATCCTTTCCATATATATATATATATGGTAGGGTTCACATGAGAACCAATCTCCATGTGGAAACTAGGAACTAATCTCAACCACACAATACTTTGATCTCAATGGTCCAGATTTAAATAAAAAGGCGATGACATAATGGTAAATATAAGGAAGTCAAACTTACCTCTGGTCAAAGCTGACATCAGTATTCTTACACAAAATTTATTTAAACTTTAAACATCCATAACTTTCTCATTTTTCATTGGATTAACGCAAATTATAGATCAAATTAAAGCTCTTTTCGTGCTCTTTCATTTAAGATCCATTGTCCATATGTTTGTTCGAAAATATATTTTTTCATCCATAATAGCGTGATGTTAAACTCAGAATAGCATGACAAAATATTCATGATAACATGGAAGTATATACATAATAGCAATAAAAAATATTCATAGCAGCATGAAAAAAATTCATAAAACACATAAATTTTACTCATAACAGCAGTAGTAGTGTTCGTTAATAGTAGGACATAAACTGTTCATACTAGCATGCATATATATTTATATTAGCATGTATATATGTTCATAATAGCATGATAGTACTCTCATTTTAGCATGACGAAATTTATAAGAATAGACAACGGTTTTAAAGTGTTGTCTATATGATTTCCGAAAATTATGCTCAAATATTACAAGTTTGTCACCCGCATTTAACTAAAAAATGACCAAATCTTAGCCATCTAAATCAAAGCAATGGATGAATGAGATGGGTTCCTAGTTCTCACATGGGGGATGAGTTCTCATTTGATCCGTTCCCTGTATATATATATATATATATAAATTTTAATTACCCAGCCCTCAATAAATTATAGATATAGGACCCGTTCGGTTGATTAGATTGGGTGAGATTATGGGCCGGATAGGACTAAGTCCAATGTTTGGTTAATAAGACCCAATCTTGCAAGCCCGAGACTCAGTCCAAAGATTAGATTGCGCTGTATAATTTCCACGATTAGCCATCGGACCTCCCCCCTCCGACAAAATTAATCTTGCAAAGATTATACAAATCTGCCCTCACGGCAGACACATTGCTGCAACCTATCGGAGTATCCATTTGTTGATATCAATATCTAACAAACGGATATATAAATATATAGCTTATATGCTAGCGCCGTCGCCGCGTCGATGGCCATGAGAGGAGAAGGCTCCGGCGGTTGTGATTGCCCGGAGAGAAGAGCAGAGACCGCATCCCAGGCGGAGATCGACTGTGAGTCTGAGATGGGTCGCGATTCGCGACGTTGATGCTCTTGGGCGTGAGATATAGAGGCGGGCGGCCTCTGCAGGCACAGCCGTGAGAGCGGAGTGTTGTCATCGTCCGACGACGCTTCCGACGACACAGATGTCGAGGAGAGAAGGTCCGGCGAGGCTATCTGAGGTAACTCTGATCCCCCATACTCAGAATCTGTCTCTTCTTCTCCTTCTTGCTCAGAGGATGAGTCCTCTGTTTCTGCTTTTTTGGAATCTACACTTTCTTCCCCTAATTTCTTTGGTGCTGAGACGTGGGGGAAGAGGAGATAAGTGTGATGGGATTTTTTGGGTTTTGGAGATTGGTGATGTTTGTGGGGGCTGTTGGAGGGTGAAGGTGTACGATGGGTCGTTCTTGGGTATTTTTGTGAGGGAGTGGGGGGCTGTGGTGAGAGGGGTCTGGAGGGGGTGTTGGCTGGGCGTCTGAGTAGTGAAATTGGAGTGGAGTCTGGTGGGGATGAGTTATCAGACGCCGGGGATGATCCGGCAGGTGTGATGGGGGCTGGTATCAGTGTTGGAGTGAGATGGGGCTGTTGCGGGTGAGTCAGGGTGGGAGAAGCGTGACGGGAGGCCTTGTGTGGGCTGGTCGGAAGGGCTGGGTGAGGATCAGCAGAGTGCTGCGATGCAGACTGTTGTGTTGTTGGGTTTGCAAGGGGGTCAGTGATGTGAGGGTGAGTTTTTGCTGTTTTGAAGTTCTTTCAATTTTTGGGCATGAGTTGGTATCTGGGTTCGGTTCAGCAGAAATCACAGAATGTGTTTTGTGGTTTTTTGAGGAATTGGAGTAGGAAGTTGATGCTGTTTTTTCTGTGGATTTTTTTGCAGATGTAACTGCAGAAGAGCGGGAGATCTGGGCCAGTTTCTTGGCTGATTTTTTGGATGCTGGAGAAGGCGTTGAAATCTGGGCAGATTGCCCAGAATTTTGTTTCCTCCTACCCATAACAGCAGATTTGGAAATTTAGACCCAAACCATGGCTGGAGACTTGAGTTTGGATGAAGAACAAGATGAACAGAAAATAAAAATTAAAAATGAAAAAAAACTGGAAAAACAAAAAAAATAAAAGGTCGATCAGGGGTATATTAGTAAATGATCAAGAAATTAGCATTATATAATCTTGCACACCAAACATGATTGTAAGATTGTATAAAATTGACAAATAAACCGAACACCTTTTTTTAGCCATAATTCAATCTTGGTCTATCTCATACTGTATCTGACTCTTATCTTATCTAGAAAACCGAACGGGCCATAGTATATTAATAACCAATCAATTATTCAATTGTTCCATTTCCAGAGATAGCAAAATGCAATCTTTCTCGAGGAAATTGAAATTCCCCACTCTGGACTCAAATTCCACAGTGAATCATTGTCCAAAGAGTGATAATGATGGGTAAGGGTACAATCGTCTCGTTTGGTTCATTTTAGAATATAGTTGCATTATTATATAATTTTGGAAAATTTAAAAGTTTTTCTTTTTTCTTTTTTCGGATGTCAGTTCTTTTTTCTAAAAGGGTCAATTTAGCACTTTCTTTTTGTCAATTCAGTAAAATTGTAGCTAAATTATTATTTTGATCAAAGCTATATTAATTTGTTGCCATGAATATGTATAGCATTCTAATCAATACTTAATCAACATATATCTCATGCTTTTGTTTTTGGTACTACTGTATATACTAATGTACATTAATTTTTCTACTTTAATTTCTTCAACTTTTATTTTTAATATGTATGCTCTATTCTTTATGTTTCTTGTGTGCGCACTGGGTAAATCACGCTTCTATGTAATAGCGGGACTGCAAACCTAAGGAGGTAAACCACACTTGACAAGCTAGATGTGACAGGCTCACACCTAGTGGTGTTGGTGGTGGATCGAACTTGAGATCTTTGACTTCAAGAAACACCACTCCATCACTAGATCATCCCCAAGGGGATAATTATTAATTTTTTTACATTATGAAGTATTGATTAGTAGTCTAAAATACTACATGTGTGGCAAACAAAACTAACCCAATTTTAACCAGAATAATGATTTGGGGCAAAAATTTTACTAAGTTGATATAAGTGTGGCTATATTGACGAATTTAAAATAAATGGCTAATATCCCAAAAAACATAAACTGTAAGGATTTACTTCACTGATCATGTCGTTTTTTTTTTTTTACTATTTAAAGTAGTGACAACATTATCGCAAGTTTCAATTTTCATTAAATAAGGATAATATTGCAAGTTTAAAATGGATAATATAAGTCTACGATGGGGGTACTATATAGTCTATATTTACATTGTGTCATTTTAAAAAAGGACACAATAGTATTAGGGTAATGCTATTCGATCATAATATGGTCGGCCATAATTTTTTATATTATGGTATATTTCAAGTATATGGTAAGTCTTCAATTAAATCTTTAATTAGTGATTAATATTATTTTATAATTATGTCCTTGCGGTCCATTTTAGGAATATTTACTCCTGTAAAAATTAATCACAATATGCATAAAAGATCTCTTGAAATATAAATGGATTATGGAATGAATCAAACACCCGAAAATTAATTGAAGTTGCCTTTAGTTTCATTTCATTACTCTATCTCATTTTGATGAGCTTGGGGGGTGAAACTAATAAAATATTTTGCTATATTTTTATAAAAAATTACATAAAAGTGACACCAAACTATGTTTCATAATTCAACATTATTTACCATGTGATATAACTAACTATTCAATTTCATTTTACGTGCAGCTCGGGTTCCTTAACTATGCAAAAAGGGCTATAATTGGCACATTAATAAAGTATAATCATAGTTACGTAAATTTATTCATTACAAGAAAATAGTGAATCTTAGTAAATATATTTTTGTTGTGAATACAATAATTTAATTTTAAAAAGACATAATGAATATTTAAATTTAAAACTAAGTTTAGAGAATTCGTTTAGCTTGATTAAGCTCAAATAAAATAATGAGCTTCGAAGCATTAAATAAATAAAGTTTGAAGCTCGCTTAATAATAAATGAGTCAATCTTGAGCTTAGCACTACTCGGCTCGTTAGCAATCTTGTTAGGTAAATTAACTTGAAAATATAAAATTCTTGGCATGATAAAACTTATATTTTTATACTAAAAATATTATTAATAAGCACATTAAGTATAATTTAATTTATTTATTACAAGAAAATAATGAATTTTAATAAATATATTATTATTTGTGAATAAAATATTATATTCTGAAAAAAGAAATAGTGAATATTTTAATTTTAATCTAAATTTAGAGAGTTTATTTAGGCTCGATTAATCTCGAATAAAATCACGAGCCTTGAAGTATTAAATAAATAAAGCTTGAAGCTCGCTCGATAATAAGTGAGTTAAGCATGAGCTTAGCACTACCGGCTCGTCGCTTATAATTTTTTTTAGAAACAAATTGAATTCAATTTCGGATCAATCCCTTGATTACACATATGAGTGTAATGGAACCGATTCTAGCTAAATATTATCATGCTCATGCTTGACTCGTTCATTATCGAGCGATCTTCAAGTTTTATTTATCAAATACTTCAAGGCTCATCGTTTTATCCGAGCTTAAACGAGCCTAAACATACTTTTTCTAAATTTAGATTTAAATTTAAAAATTAATTATTTCTTTTTAAGAATATATTATTTCATTCACAACAACAATGTATTCATTAAAAATCATCATTTTCTTGTACTGAACAAATTTAATTATAACTCAATATACTTATTAATAATTATAATATGAAAATATGAAGTTTTATCGCGTCAATAATTTTATATTTTCAAGTTAATTTACCTAACAAGCTTGCTGACGAGCCGAGTAGTGCTGATTTCAAGATTGACTCATTTATTATCGAGGGAGCTTTGAACTTTATTTATCGAATACTTCGAGGCTCACGATTTTATTTGATGTTAATCGAGCCTAAATAAGCTCTCTAAATTTAGATTTAAATTTTAACAATCATTATTTCTTTTTAAGAATATTTTATTCACAACAACAATATATTTATTAAATTCATTATTTTATTATAACGAACATATTTAATTAGAACTCAATGTAATTATTAATAATTATAGTATAAATATAAGTTTTATCATGTCAATAATTTTATATTTTCAAGTTAATTTACTCAACAAGTTTGATAACGAGCTGAGTAGTGCGAAACTTAAGCTTGACTCATTTATTATCGAGCTAACTTTGAGCTTTATTTATCGAATACTTTGAGGCTCACGATTTTATTCAAGATTAATCGAGTTTAAATGAACTCTCTCAATTTAGATTTAAATTATATATTCATTATTTATTTTTAAGAATAGATTATTTTATTCACAACAACACTATATTTTAAAAATTAATTATTTTCTTGTAATGAATAAATTTAATTAGAACTCAATATATACTTATTAATGTGTCAATTACTGCCCTTTGTGAATGGCTAGGGAACTTGGGTTGCATTGGTTAGATATATTGAAAATTTAATTATATAACATGGTATATTATACTGGATTATAAAACATAGTTGAGTGTGTGTATTTTTTGTAATTTTTGATAAAAATATACTATTTTTATCAAATGATTTTATTCACAACAACATTATATTTAAAAAATTAATTATTTTCTTGTAATGAATAAATTTAATTAGAACTCAATATATACTTATTAATGTGTCAATTACTGCCCTTTGTGAATGGCTAGGGAACTTGGGTTGCATTGGTAAGATATATTGAAAATTTAATTATATAACATGGTATATTATATTGGATTATAAAACATAGTTGAGTGTCACATATTTTTTGTAATTTTTGATAAAAATATACTATTTTTTTTTAAATTAATTTCACCTCTAAGCGAGAATAAGATAGATAAATGAAATGAATCTTAAGCTAGCTAGTCAACTTCAATTCTCAGATGATTGATTCATTTCATAATTCATTCATATTTTAAGAAATTCTATTAATGACTTATTAAAAATTTAATTGACAACTTACCGTATAAATAAAACATATCAAAATTTAAAAATTATGACGGTCACACTATGATCGGATAGCATTACCCATGCTATTAACCATAAACGGTATAACACTTCATTCCAAAATTCGTAGCGCGGCTTGCTAAGGTAGTGGGATTCAAAATCTTAGCCCGACATGAGTCCGCGAAGAAAATATAAAAGTAAATGTATTATCTTTATTTATTTAATAATAAAATCGTTGTTAAAAATAATTTTTCGGACAAAAGTTAGTGTTAATTTTGTAAATTATTTTTTTATTATTAATATCAATCCACTAAATAATATTTTATTATTAACTATGAATCACTTTAACAAAAACTTCATATGTATGGTTTGGAAATAAAAAATAATGTGGCATAGTCTAGCATTTCATACATTTTTCTTCGTAATTCGAGTTAATTTGAATGTATCTTTATTTATTTAATAACAAAAAAATCATTGATAATAATAATTTTCATGCCAAAAATCATTGTTAATTTTGGAAACTAAATTTTATACTATTAATGTCAATCCACTAAATAATATTTTATTATTAATTGTGAATCACTTTAGCAAACACTACACATATATGTTTTGGAAACAAAAAAATAATGTTGCATAGTATAACAATTTATACATTTTTTTTCATAATTCGAGTTAATTTGAATTTCAAAATTAGGTTTAAATAATCTTTTTTTTTGTTGGACTTAATCTCAATGACCACAATAACAAATGTAAAAATTTATATAATTCACAATAGTTATAAATTAATTTTGTTTTGTTATGATAATTTTGTTATTTTTCATAATTGTAATTTTTAACAAATAAAATTATACATATCTCTCATTCGTGCATCACACCCAAGATATTCTAGTTTATTCTTATCAAAATTGTATTCCTCCATCCACTAAATTTCAAGTTTTTTTACACATGCACCATTTCTAAACTTATAAATAGCAGCATTTCTCCTCCCAACTTCCAACATACATTTAAGATGATTGAAGAAAAAAAAAGTAATGATTGGGAGTTCCAGTGATATTAGTTGAAATGATTTGATGAGAAAAAATATATCTAGTCGATCTATACGAGTGAATGACTTCCTAGGCAAAAACTTGCGTGAAACCATTTTACGAGTCAAAAAATAATCATCCCAAAGATTAAGCACAAGACAATCAGTCAATTACTCTCTGTAAGCATTCAAAACATCATAGTTTATTTGATAGCAACTGAATATATACCAGAAACTCATTGTATTTTCTTAATCCAGAGAAATATATGGCACAAACAAACCTGTAGAACTGGAATATTCTGGAAATAATGATGTGCAACGATAATCCCCTAGTTTATTTTGATCTGCAACGAGACCAACTTCCATGTCATGTTGAGCTCCGACGAGTTAAGTTTGTTTCTGAAAAATCACATTATTTTTCCCATCTAATCAAGTCAACTACAAAATTGTTTTCAGACATTGAAGCCTTCTGCACGAAGGCACTTCCGATGAGCCTCTATCCATTTTTCACAAGCGGATTCACCATGCTCCACAATGCACTCGTCCCTAAGCGTCTTAGTTTCAGGACAAGCACAACAGATCTTCTTCTTCGGCTTTGAATCCGTTTCAGATGTAACTGCTGTAGACACTTGGTCTTTGTGCGATTTCAGAGCGATGGTTGAAGAACTCTGGATTGGTAATCCACCCATTACCACTGGTCCCAGGAAATATTGTATGTTAAGAAAATCATAATATGCAGTTACAATTTCTATAGGAAAAGGTTGTGCAGGTTTTACTCTACTGAATTTCTAAATTGAAAGCATGCAATCATAAAATGAACTCAATATGCATAAAAGAAGACATGAGACACTTATAACAGTACCCACATGCTCGATTTTGGCAATTTGGGGGGAGAGGGAATCACTCACTCAAATAAAGGTGAGTAATACCACTAAGTTACAAGACTTGCGATAATTTGGATTCTCAATATGAATGAAAGTACCATCCTGCAAGAGAAAATCCAAACTACAATTTTACGATATTAGAAACCCATTAACCTATCACATACCATTAAATTTGTAAAACACTAAAACCTAGAAGTTTGGATAACTAACAAACATCTGTAGTCATGAAGCAATCGAGTGCAGAGCATACACTATCTTATGCAGAGCTAGAGAATAAACTGGTTAATAGGTAAGGAAATTGAATTGTACTTTATAAATATCTTCTGTTTAGCTTCTTTTACTTGAATTTAGAAACGGAACTAGAATCCTTCCAACTGAACACGGTCTGGTTATTCTTTTACGATGCTCTATATTAAGTTGCATCAATACATATCTTAGCTCATTGAAATACTAAGAGCAGAGAACTTGAGCTTACACCTCACAGAAGGGCCATCATGAATTGAATTTGAACTGAACAAAACATCGCACATTCAATTGAAGCGAGCTGTAGCTTAGTCGTATTAATCACTTTTGAAACATTGAGAAACCAGTGTTAAATCCCTAATTCCCCTACCCCCAACTCAAGAAAGAATTTACCCAAGGAAATTTATGTTAATTCACAACGATTCTGCAAAATTTCCAATTCTAATAAAGCAACTATCATCCACACATATATACAATCCTCGATCACTTACCAAATTTACAAAAAATGAATCAGAAACAGAAGCGGTTCAAACATTTTTTCAATACAATCCCCTATCACTTATCAAATTACTAAAATTGAAGCACAAACATAAACAGTTCAAACAAGCTTTCAACCACCAACAACATGAATATTGATTAATCGACAGAATTAGCAAAAAAAAATGTTTATGACTAGACCCCGACAAATAAAATGTCTGAACAAACACTCTAGATTGTACAAAACTAACGAAATCCAACAGTTAACAACCAAAATCTATCTAACAAAAACCCAAAACCTATTGATTTTTTACACATGATTTAACGCAATTTCCACATCATAGTCCACATATAAGCAACGAAAATTATAAGATTCGTACAAGATGAAAAACAAGAACGCGAAACGCAAGATTTGATGGTGTATCAGCTAATAAAAATAAAAACCACTAGTCACTTGAGATTGAAAAGAGTAAGGATCGGCAGTAATTGCAATGAATTTTGACAAGAAAGCAAAATTACATTGAGACAAGAATCGCACCTTGTCTACTTCTTAATCCAAAAGAGAGATCGCTGAGAAGATGTGGATTCAGAGAAGGGAGATGTAACAAGAAGTTGCTTCTAGAATTGGCTACTAATTCTTCGTGGACGTGTTCGTCGATCGACCTAGAACTAAAAGCGTGTCTCATACAAACCCGCTACTAGTTTGCATTTTTACGTCTTTGTACGGTCCCACAAAATTATCTTCCCATTCTCTATATAACTTTAATTTGCTTAAATTGGCATATTGTTTAGATTTTAATTGTTTCATAATGAGACAGTGGAAGTAGGTTATGGGTACTTGAGAACCTCTAGTCTGAACTTGTGTGTGTTAATCGTGTGTCAAACTTTAAAATAATTAATTTTCTTTAAAAAAATTTCTTTAATTTTAATTTCTTTTGGTTTAATATAATTTAATTATTATTTATGGTTTATTCCATTAAATTAGGATTTATAATTATTTTTTAATATTTACTTTTTATTTTTTATTTAATATAATTACTTTTTGGGGTTGATTATTCCAAACTTAGGGTATATAATTTTTTAAAAATTCAATTTTTAGCAATAAATATTAATTATGATTAGTTATAATTAATAAATTTTATTTTTATAAAAAATATTATTAACAATATACAATTTTAATATTGACACACGATTGACACACACAAATTGGGACTAGAGAATCTCTACTCAGTTATGGGAATGAGAATGGGCAAAATAAATTAATCATTTCCTTACTTTCATTAATTACATTCACCCCTTCATTAATTAATTACATATAAGGTAAATCTCAAAATTACACTTTAATAAAGATGATTCAAAGAAACACGAGCATATTGATTATTCAAATTATTGACAAATTATAAACAGATTAAAGAAGACGAGAAACTGATAAGAATATATAATGGTTGTTTTTCTTTTTAAGTTGAAGGGGCTGGGGCCTAATGTTTGAGCCCCAAATTCTTCCTCTGTCTAAATATTCTCCGTTCTGTTTATTGTAGAAATTATTTTTCAAAGCTTATAATTTGCAAATAAAGAAACAAACATCATAGAAATTTATTATCAAAATTAGCCAAATCATCTAATTTTTTCACATTGATGGAAGACGAGACGATGATCATGGGAATTAATGAATTCAACATGACACAGTTCTATGTTTGCACAAAAAAAAAAGAAAAAAGAAAAAAAAAAGGTAAGGGTAACTAACTAGTAACTATTAATTTCCTCAAACAAAAAAAAAACAGTAACTATTAACCGCACACACGTGATTCCTCTTTGAGGAAAAATATGTATGCGCAATCTAAGTCTGAGGTCAATGGGCTCAAGTTAGAATCTATCAGTACCGTTAAATATACGGTGTTTATTTATTACATTTGATTTTCCAAGTGTGATTTACTTTCTTCTACATGGTTTGTATGCTAGCTATTAAACAAGAGCTGAGTTTACGTACCCAGTGCTAGTGTGCACCTCGATAACGGCCTCCTCATCCAAAAAAAAGAAAAGAAAAGAAAAGAAAGATCAATCATACATTTCGGTCCAGGAACAGACGAGAAAGAAAAGCCAGGAAAGTCCGAAAGCAAAGTCGGCAAGAAGCAGGCGAAGGCAATCGTGGGCAAGAAGAAGGATCTCCCTCTCGAAAGAGAGCCTCCAAATGGCCATCATGAGGTGCAGAAAGACGCAGCCTTTGGCGAAGAAGCTCTGAAACTCCCTGTCCTTCACAAACGCCACCATCAAAACCAGAACCCCCACCGCCGTCAGAAGCAACCCGGAGAAGGAGTCGGAAGTGCGGATCAGCAGCTGATCGTGCGCCGTTGAGCCTATCAGCTTGCTCGCCTGCTCTCTCCCGTGGCTCAACACCACCATCTCCTCGCTGCAGAACATCAGCAAGCTTCCACAAGTTATCGCCACTACAGAGTGAACTGCGCAGATTATGAAGAACCCCGGTGACACCATTACATTTCAATTCATCCCACAACTACATATATACAACTGATCAAGTGTGTCGAGAGAGAGAGAGAGAGAGAGAGAGAGAGAGATCCAAGAGAGCTATATATGTATCGAGTACGTACGTCCAATGAAATTGATGGAATGTCAAAACGATGAGGAGAAGGAAGAGATTTAGATGGTTGCTTTTGACGTTAATGCCTGCTTTAATGGAAAGTTCAAGTATCTTTAGTCCACTTTTTATACTGTATTTCACATTATCAAAATTATTGCTCATTTAGTTTCTGAGAATAACAGTTGAACTCTAATTTTATTTCACAAAAATATCATTCTCAATTGAGGTGGAAAATTCATATATTTCCCATATTTATCTTTATTTAATGTATTTCGAACATCCATGCTTAACTTATTTAATGTTTTTATATAAGGGTGTATAAAATAATTTAATCACTTTAATAATGCGTATGCATTCATCCAAAATAACATTTATTAAGAAACGGAAGGAATATTATAATATGTTAATATAATTAATTTGTTCCCAAACGGTGTTACATTATTTGCTCTTTTATCAAAGTTATTAAATTTTCTTTTTTTATTCATTTTTAGTTTAATTTTAGTATTATCAATAAAATAAAAGTTAGAAATCCTAATTATGAAATAATAAAGTATTAATTAAAAATTAAACTAAATTATTTATAAATCATAATTGAATAGAATCAATCTTAAGTAATAAGTGTAAAACTAAACTAAAATATATTAAATCTTAATTAAAGAAAAATCAATAAATTTAGTCAAACAAACAGAGAATGTTACCTGATTTGAAAAGAAAAGATCTCATACGCTAAAGCGATATATAAAATTTTCTTTTTAGATTCATTTGCACGAAGACAAGCATGGGGTATATGGTTGAACATTATCCAGAGTAATAATGGTTTATCACTATTTTGGATGTGGTTGTTGCCGACACAAATCATCCAATTCAAATGTTAATTTTTTTGGGGAAAAAAAAAAAACTCAAAATGTTATCCGCCGACCTCATTTGTCTGAAATATGTTCCATTGATTTGCTATTTATAATGGGCTTTTTTTTTTCGATGGGCCATGCACGAAAAATAAAAAACAAACGATGATATATTATATTATGGCAAGGGGGTCCTTGCTCCAAATTCATGCTATGATTGACCGCGGTCATAATTGCAAAAGATAAGTCATTTTAAATAATTGTCACATCAAAGATAATATAATTTAAAAAATGGTATCAATTATGCATATTGCATATGATATCACCAATTGGCACTATCTTGATCATTGCCTCATGTGAAAAGATCATATTGTATATAAGAATGCTTTTACTCGTTAAGGTTAGTTTATTTCAGTCCAATGAAATTATTCGACTTCGACCCACCAATAAAGCCTGAACATTACTAGATTTGCAGTCTAAAAAAAAAAAGACCTACGAAGTCTAGGTAAAAAAATATAGATATGAACGAGAATCGAGAGAAACAAGAGGGATTAACGCTATCCCCCTAAAAACAAGAAGTTGAAAATTTTCTTGACGATTGCTACTCTCCGGTCTCCATACTTTATTTTCTTTCTTAATTCTTATGTTTGACTTGATCGTCGCCGATCATCAACACCCTATGTGATTTTTGATTTCACGATTTATTTATTTGTCTATGCAGATCATTGGTGCCCGAACTTCAATACAAATTGATTGTGAATTTGCCTCCACAGTAACCAAAGACCATATATATGGTAGATGATGATGCATGTTTTAATCTTTTATGGCTTTGACTAAGAAGAATGTAATTAAGAAGCAAAAGTGAGAGAGAGAGAGAGAGAGCGCTTATAATCTTATATAACATATTCAATATTCAAAGACACATGATTTGTAATTTTGTTACTAATTTGGTCTCACACGAGACTCTCTCAACTAACCTAGCTAGGTACACTTGGGTCGTTTCCTGGGCAAGAGAAGACGATTTATAAGGTTCCGCAGCCTATCCGCACCCGGCCCCGGTTCGAGCAACGCACGATCAATCCGAAGCTCGGAGCAGCTAGGGTCGCCCCCGCACCAGCCGCCAGGCGTGAAGCTCCCGTTTCTTCTCCCAAGTAACGCGGCGTCGATTTTGTCTAAGACGGGGGAATCCTGCCTGAACTTCCGGGCAAAGGCGGCGCCACTTCTGATCATATGTGGAGTATCATTAATGGAGATTGTACGAGGATGCTGCTTTGGTGGGGAATCCCAGGGAATATAGTGCATGTCGTGGTTCACGACGGTCGGCACGAATTGTGGGGCGTTGCATAAAACAGTCTGGAAATAGCCTTCCGGTGAAGAAACGAAGTTGGTGTAATACATAAGCAGTGTTCTTGGCAGATTATCCCAACCCCATATGCAGTACTCAACGAAACTGCGCGACAGGATCATCCAAGCTGACCCTGCACCCGTGCGTACGCACGTATTTAATTCCCAACATTTGAACGTAACATAAAACGTTTCACAAAATGTTAATTAATTTATAACATATATATTTAATTACCAGCAAACAATTTGAAAGCTGTTGGTAACTTTCTGTTGGGCATGACACGGAATATGTTGGACTTGTTTTTGTGATAGAGCCCAGGATCTATAATCAAAGGCATTGCTCTAGCACGCCTGCACGTAGTACGAGTCAATACATACATACATATATATAAAAACATTAATTAATTAATTTCTATATAGCTAGCGAATCAGCTTATTCTAGTAGCCTAAATTAAATAAACAAACTAATGAGTAAATTACATTTTTGGTCTCATAAGAATAGAGTTCAAACGCTTTTAGTCTCAAAATGTACAATTTTGATCTCAAGTTTAATTTTTTCGATACTTTTGCTTTTCGATACTTTTGCTCCCACGGTTTATATTTCAATACTTTTAGTCTAAAAAATTAACAGACTACATTTAACGTCTGTTAAATGCCTATTTTGGAGCCAAAATAATAACTATTTTGTTGATTTTGGTTGCACCGTACCGTTTGATTAAGAGCGAAAAATAGATGGAATATAGTGTAAATTTCAATCCAACTAGATACTTAGTGGATGTTAAGTATAGTCCGTTAGTTTTTTAGACTAAAAGTGTTGAAATATAAATTATGAGTCCAAAATTGTCAAAAAAATTAACCCGAGACCAAAATTGTACATTTTGGAACTAAAAGTGTTTGAATCCGGAGACCAAAAGTGTAAATTTAGTGTAAATTAATACACCACTGATGATGTACTCTGACGATGAAAATTATATATATTGAACTTACTCTTTCCACGCTAAATTGCTGGTATATTCCACGAAATTGAGATCTCGTTTGAGAGTTGAAAAGGTGTGCAGAAGATCTGCAACAACAAACAAATTAAGAAATAAAAGAATGAGGTAGAGTAGTTAATTAATCATATATAGTTATACGAACGTACGTACCATCTTGAGTAACCAAAGGGTAATCTGAGGCACTAAGATTAATAAACCAATCCCAATCTGTATATCTCCTGAGCAGAATAGCACACGCATGCAGCGTATTAGAAACCATGGTAGGGCCTCTGTAAGTAACCATATTCGCCTTCTGATTGACGTACACATTCCCAACCTCGGTGAAAAGGGGGTGCCTTTTCACACGAGATGCAAGCTCCCACCTCTCCCCCTCCGGTGACTCCAGATCCATGTGCACCACGTAGTAGTTCAACGGATGATACACTGCATGAAGTGTCCGCCATAGCTTCTCCAGATCTCCTTTTGATCCAGAGATCAGATACGCAAATTTCGGAATATTATTATTAATCTCTGCCACCTGATCTGTTGTTTTGGTGTCGTTGATCGGCTGGAAAATGGTTAGGATGGAGTTGAGTGTGTTTGTGTAGAAGACGAGCCTCAAATCCAAGACGGTCGCCACAACGAAAATGCTGACTAATGACCCTACAACGAGACTGTAAAACCACTTCTTCTTCTTCTCCGCGTTCAGCTGTACCATTGCGAATTAGTTCTTTCAATTTTCTGGTTTTTTCACAGCTTGATTATTATATAAATGGCCATCACTGCTGACCCCTGTTGCAGTACAAACTGTAGGAATCAGAACTAGGATCAACGTGTCTACTTTCTTTAATTTACCTTCATTAGTTATATAATCAACGATATGATCCTCATTTTTGTTTGCTCTCCTAAATATTAAAACTACTTCTCTAAATAGGGTTCAAATCATCCTCTATTTCGCATTTGGTGTTCTAATCAGTATTCCACGATCAAATTTACTAGTTTAATAATATAGATATAATAAAAATAAAAATTAATCATAACACAATTGATGACCTAGTCACATTTATCAACAAAAGATGGAAGTTTAAAAAATTATAAATCATATTTTTAAAATAATCCGCCATAATAATCATTTTTTGAAAATTAAATATTAAAAGAATTATAAACCCTAATTAGGCTGAGTGAACCCTAAAAAATAATTATAAAATTAAGCTAAAACATGATAAATTAAAATTGACGAAAAAATGGAAGAAATGTTTATAAATTTGATCATGAAATACGGGTTGGAACACCAAATTTGAAACAGGGGATTCCATCCACAAATTTCATGTTACAACACTTTTTGTGTTTCGCCCTTATTAAATTTATAATTTTAAAATAACTATTATAAAAATAAAAATGAATTATGACGTAATTAACCATAGTCAAATGTTATTAGCGAACAAAAAATTATAAATGCATATTCAACATTGTTAATTTTATGTTTTAAAGAAATGAATATTTAAAATTGCGACACCTCATGATTATGGTAAAAGTTATAATCCCAAATAGTTAAGAGACTAAAATTGTATATATTCAACTGATCAATTAATAATCCAGCTAGGTCAATAATGAATGCTGACTGAATTAAAAACCAATATGACAAAATTAAAATCTGGGCTGAATCACTTGAGGCTTGGTATCAATAAATAAGTAATAATTATATATAAAAAAACTTCGTTTGTAAACAACCGAAAACACAAACTAAGAAAAAAAGCCATAAAATAAGCATTCCAATAAAAATGATTAGATATGTACAAAATGAAAATTGTAAAGTATTCGGTAGAACTAAGTGCTATTGTTATAAATTTTAAAACAAGTGAACTTATAATATTCGATCTAGCACATATTAGTACTGTTACTTAATTTGGCAGGCCTACACACACACACAGTATATCCAAAAAAAAAAAAAAAACTACACAAGTTTTTTTTAGTCATTTATTTCAAAATTGGAAATTTGGTCATACTTTTGTCAATTGAATAATTTTATGGCCAATTTATTATTTTGGTCAAAATTAGGTTAATTCCTTGCACATTTATAGTATTAATTTTAATTTGGATTACTAATTAATATTTAATCCAAATATGTCGCATATTACTTTAATTTTTGTACTTATAGTTTATTACTACTATATATTTTATACATTGACTTTTATTTTAATTATAAAAATAAAAATGAATTATGACGTAATTAACCATAGTCAAATGTTATTAGCAAACAATTCTTCATTTATTTTCTATATTTTTGTTACTACTTGCATTTTTATAATTTTTCTACAATAAAAAAAGTAAATAAAAAAGAAGTGAAAAATTAAATAAAATGCAAGCAAAACAAAAATATAATACTGTATGGAAAATAAAGTATGAAGTGTTAAAAAAATTATAAGAGCTAGGTGAAAGTACGAAATAAATGTATACAATAGTTAAAAAAATATAATATATATAACTAAAATCCAAAATACTATATATGTAACAAAAAAATAAATTATTTTGATCAAAATAATAATGATAACAATTTCACTCAATTAACAATATGTGGTTAAAATGACAAAATTGAAAGTAATGATCGGCTAAAATCTTTAAAAAAAATCATAAAGGTTTTTTTTTTTTTTTTCTATTAGTCCTATTAGTAAAAATAACATTAACTAGATACATGTAATAAGCAAAAAAAAAAAAGAAAGAAAAGAGATAACCAAACATTTTCAAATCACACACACACAATGACACAAACACATTCAAAATAGAGAAAAAAAAAATCTAATTAATTCAATAAAGAAGAAGAAGAAGAAGAAGAGGCTAACCTTTTATTTGTTGTGAATTTGGAGAGCAAGCTTCGAGTTGGCGTCGTAAATAGAGCATATATGTTGATTAATATTTAATTAATTGGAGTATAAATGGTGCCCTCTTTTCGTTTACTTCACAAGATTACAACTATCATATAGAATCATAGATCCCATTTGTGGCATACGTGTAATTTCTCTTCATAATTCTACATAGATTAATTGGCAAAATAATAATTAAGACGATGAGGAAAGTTCAAAATAAATAAATTTAAATAAATATAAGGAACATATATATGGAAGTCAACAAAAAGTTTGTACATAAAATATGAGCGCCTAGGACTAGGATTAGGCGCCAGGCGCATCCGGCATCCCATTGCCCCATGCGTCACGCAAACAATGTAAATAAATGTAACTATTTAATAGACATATGTAATTTTCATAAAATAATGGAATTAATTAGTAATCATTTAAATAAATTCTAAGAATCGACATGTTTTGTTTTTTTTTTTTAATAAATTTAAGAATTGCCAAATAAATTCTTTATTTTCTTACAATATATCATAAGATACGCACTTTTAGTACGTATAAACTCAATTATATAGTTTTTTTTACACTCACACACCCGACTTGTGGTATTGAGGAGATTCGAATCCGATCTTTGATCTCCAAGCAATCTCTCTCCACTACTAGATTATCTCCACCGGGACAACTCAACTACATAAATTTGTGATTGTTGCTTTAGTTTAATGAAACTCTTTAAAAAACCAACTCACGGTAAATAGTGAATACAATGGCGAAAACCAAAAGTCTAAAATATTGTCGTAAAAGCGTACGAGCACTGATTAATTAAGCTCTAATATTAGTGATTAAAAAGTAAAACCAATAGTAGTCCACTAACTTTCTTTACCATCTACAAACTGATATGCATTAATAAAAAAATCAGAAAGAAAAAGGATAATACACACACACACACACACACACACACATATATATATATATATATATATATAGATATATTGACTTCTAGTTCCGTGAGAAATCCACTCACCACACTTACTTTAAGTAATTTAATTGGATGCAATTTTATATTTTTTTATTTTTTGACGAGGTAACCACATCCGTAATTTGAGGGTGCACACTAAATAAACTTCGCTCTTATACAATAGTACATAAATCACATAGTAAATAATAAACAGTAATGTGCATAATTAGAAATAAATGAACCATATTAAAACTTAAGTTTTGAATTTATTCAACTTGAGTAGCTCTTTAGGAAAAGTTGTAATTAAATTTTCAAACCATAGCGCTACATTATTTGACAATTTAATGCTCCTTTTGAACATGGATAAATATTATCGGATCAAGTTGTTAATGACAAATTCGTAATATAAACAACGAATAATTATGCACTTTGACTAAATTATTCTTACTAAAATTTTGATTTGAAAATAACTTTGAGATTTGAAAAATTCTCTCTAATGAATTCTTGTTGTTCTCTCTTTTTTGCATAAGTAGATTCATCACCATAGAATGCAATAATTGGTATGAATTTTCGTTTATTTCTTCAAAAAAATTAAAACGCTTCAATCCATTCCATATTCATCTTCATTCAATTCATCACCGTAGAATGCAATATATAGTTTTAATTGATAAATATCTTATTAAATGAAAGGTCATATGTTATATGTTTAGCAATTATAAAATAAAACAACAAAATTGAGATTAAAAATATATAAAAAGACTATTAATTATGGAATGTTCCCTTTTAGTTCAAAATTTGATCAAGCACAAGAAAATGAAAAATTCAATTACATTTAAATATCATATTTTAGCATGACTTTTGAAGTGATTAATAAAACTATTATGATCTTTAAATATTATTATTTTAATTTTAAAAAATCATTAAAAATGAATATGTTAAGGAAACAAATATAATTTAATGCGCATTTAACAAATAAATTGGGCTATAAGCCTGTAAAGTGTGGAACTCTTTCCAATTTTTCATTTATTTTTCGTTTTCAGTGGTCCCCCTCTCTCTCTCTGCCCTTTTTAGCGGTCCTTTTCTTTTCAGCCTTTTTAATTTTTAATTTTTTTACAAATATATATTTAATTTTTTATTTGACGTTTTGTGCAGCGCACTCGTCCGACGTTAATGCATGAATTTGAGCATTGCGCTCGATAATTAATTTTTTTAAAATAAATATGTACCCTAAAATGGAATCGATAAATAATAAAATAAAATAAAATTAATTTAGATTTTTTTATTCAGTGTTTCGCTCATTGCATTCGCTCGACGCTAATACATGGGTTTGCGCACTGCGTTCGATAATTAAGTTTTTTGAAATAAATATATACCTTAAATGAAATTAATGAACCCTAAAATTAATTTGGATTAATTTAACTTTTTTTATCTGACATATTGCGCAATGCACTCGCTTGATGCTAATGCGTGGCTCGTGCACTACATTCGATAATCAATTTTTTAAAAATAAATATATACCATAAAATAGAATTAGTTAACTTTAAAATTAAATTAAATTAATTTAATTTTTAATTTTTTTTATCCGACATCTTTTATAGTGCACTCACTTTACGCTAACGCGTAGGCTCGTGCACTACGCTCGATAATTTTGATGAAATAAAAGATATTTAAAAAAAAGAAAGGAAAATATGGAATAGACCGATTAAGGGGAGAAAAACAAAAAAAATGAAAATATGAGAAAAACTGAAAAATAGGCGGTAGGCAAAAAAAAAAAACATAGGCAGGTGCGCGAGACCGTCTAACGGATTATGATTCGTTAGACCGTCTAATAGGGATGCACACGAGTTGAGTTGGCTGGGTTAAAAGTGTTTAAATAGGCCAACCCTATAGACTACGGTTTGAAGAAATTATAAATCATTAATCTTTTATTTTTTTTCACAACCCAACTCTACTTCTGACATGAATATAAGGTTTTTGTTGCGTTGGGTTCATTAGGTTATAACAAAAAAAATTAAACTTCAAATTCAATTTGACCAAAACTTAAAAAAAAGAAAAAGAACTTTCAAAATCATTAATCACATACTATAAACAATATTAACAAAAACCTATCAAATAAAATAATTATGCATGTAGTGCATCATTGTATATGCATAATTTGATTAGCAAGCAAAAACATATAGACAACTATATATAATGAGGGAGTTATAATCATCGATAAGTCAAATAAAAACTAAATAATAGATATTAAAGTTCTCTACAAAAAATATAAAAGTCTAAAAATTATAAAAAAAGTTCATAAAGACTTAAGAGTGTTACAATTAATATTTTACACATACATAAAAAATATAAAAAGAGTTAAATAAAGAATAGCGGATTAATTCGGATTAATTTGGGTGGAGACCCTTAAACCGGTGAGCCAAAATATTAGTGTATGCACACCGGTTAGAATAACATATTTACATAATGACATCTCATATAAGTCGTTGGAAGGAAAACACGACTTGTAAAATTGCTAAGCTGGAGTCTTCGGACTACGGAAGCAGATTCGAGAAAACTGCATTCTGCAGAAGTTCCAACTCTTTTCCCAATTTTTCTTGTTATTTTTATATTATTTTATTTTTCACGTACAATTTCTAGTTGTTAATTTTCTTAACTACTAGCGCGTAACTCACTTTTTTTGTTTCTTTTTTGGATTTTGTTCTCTGCTTGATTTTTTTTTTCAGGAAGAACAAGGAAAAGGGGGGTGAAATTGCAGGAAACTATAGAGAAGAATGGGAGGCAGGGATTCTACCTCTAAAAAAAAGTTGAAACGCGGCAAGATCTCATCAAAGGTTTCTCTTTTTCTCACGTCACTATATGCTTGTCGGACTTTTTTGAAATAGAGTCTTGATTTATATGGCTGATTAGGTTTTATCTGCCGTTCTTTTCTGAATTTTTTTGCCCTATTAAGAGTTGTTGTTTAATTATGCGTTTATGAGTTTGGATTTGCCTATTAAAGATCGGATTTTTTTATGTCTTCTGCGTACTGTCTTACTTGTTTTGTTTATCTAATGTGAAAAAAAATAAATTGGTGAGAAACCCTATTTTAACTTTGGAACCTAGAATATTTTTTAACGTCATTTGTTTTTTTAATTGAAATAAGTTGAACGATGAACTTTAATTGGGATGGATTTCCCTAAATATGATTTCCTGCATTGTTATGAACAAATTCTACTGTCTTTGGGTGAATTATATTAAATGATTAGCATTTCCAGAAGAAGAGTAGAAGAAAGGAATCAAAGAAGCGCCGCCGCAGTTACGATTCATTTAGTTCTTCCTCTGATGATGACTCGTTGTACTTGGAACATAGTTTGTCCACCACTTCAAAATCTGGTCATAGGAGAAGGATAACTAAAAATAAGAAGCGCCGTCGTGACTCTTCGTTGTCAACTTATTCTGAGAGTTCAGATTCTGATTCGTCATCCGCCGATTACAAGATTAGGAAGGCCCGCCGGTCACGAGTTGGCTCAAAAGATATAAAGACTAAGGGTCGCAAGAGATCTGTCAGCTCCATTGGTGATGTAGATGCAACCAGTGGACGAAAAAGGAAAAGATTGGGTAGAGATCATGTTATTAGGCCGATAAAGAAATCCTCGAAGAAAAAGTCTAAAAAAGTTTTGGGCATTTCTTCAGGATCTGATTCTGAGAGCTGCTCCACATGCCAAAGTGGAAGTAGTAGTAGTAGAGCAGATGTTAAGCCTCAAAGGAAGAAATTAGTATATGGTAAGGAAAAAGAAAGGCTAAGAGGTAGGGGATCGGACAAGGGTAACAAGAAGCACAAAGATAGGAGTCCGAGTTGTACTTCAATTGGTAGGGGCGGCAACCCCGTTTTTAGTGTAGGTAACAGTGATGAGGAATTTTTTCCTGTTGATAATTCTAGACGCCTGAGATCAGTTATTACTGTTGTTAATCGACCCTATGATGAAGAGGATAACATATTGGAAAAGGATCCTCATAAAGAAGAGATTGTGTATGATCAAAACGATTATCCTTCTCCCAAAAGTCTTGATAGTAACGAAGGCGGAAGTAAGATGGAGTCAGATAACCAATTCAATGTTGCATTCAGTGACAAGATATGCGTAGAAAATATTGGTGGTGAAGACGGGCATGAACTGGGAAAATCTAGAAATGATGAAGTTGATCATAGCAATGTTGGTGATCGTCAATCAGGAGGAGTTTGTTCTGAGAAGGAGAAAGAAATTGGCACGTCTGTTCCTGTTGCTGCTTTGGGAGGGGATGTTCTGGAGTCAATTCTGAGGCAGAAAGCTTTAGAAAATTTGAGGAAGTTTCGAGAGAGGCCCCGGAAATCTCCTAGGAGCAATATGGTGAAAATAAATAATGAGACTAATGTGGCCAAGTTGTCCGGTGGAACAGTTGATATTGTTCAGAATAAATCAATAGAGCTGGGTAGCTCTGATGCTCAAGAAACTGGAGAGGTTGTCAAACTCCCAGATAGTGAATGCGTTGAGAAGAAACCCGGAGTGGCTGACCTAAGTATCACACAAAGAGAAATTGCGGAGGTTTTGGAACTCCCACATAGTGAAAATGTTGAGATGAAACCTGGAACGGCTACACTGAGTATTACACATTCGCACAATGGAGCAGCACTCTTAGAATGTTCGGAGGAGGACATAAGTGCCTATTCTCGAGCTGTTGTGGCCAAAGCTGTATCAGGAAGCAGCACTAGTCCTGGAGCTGAAGGTACTAAAGTATGCAGCTCTTCTAATGTTGAACTAACTTCTTCTGTCGAACCTACCTCTGGGGAGCACAGTTCTGAAAAAAGAAATGAAGCAAATGATGGTTCTCAGTTCGAGCAGAAAACTATGTCAGTGATGAGGGGAGGGGAAGTGGTACAGGTAAGCACTTATCTGTAGGCTGATTACTTCTACTTCTATTCATATAATATTTGAAATGTGTTGTCAACACATTGTAAAATCATATAATATGAATCTTTATCCAGGTGAGCTATAAGGTTTACATCCCAAAAAAAGCCCCTGGTCTGGCCAGGAGACAACTCAAGCGGTAAGGTAAGGAGAAGTGGATTTCGGCTTATAATTTATTCAAAAGAGATTCTTATTCTTGAGGGAAAGCTTTCTTGTTTTCTGGAAAGCAATGTGTGACATGCATTTTGAATAATCTGGACAAATAAACAGTTCCAGTAGTTGATCTCAGAAAAGTTTGAGCAAGTATTTGGTGTTTTTATTCATCAATGTACACTAAATATTTGGTGTTTTTAGTTGAAACTGAGCTGACCAGATATTTGATATTTGGTCCGGGAAACGATTTATTTTCTCAAAATCTGTTGCATCTTTGGTGAATTTGAGTGATCTAAGCAGGCATTCCCATCTCTCTGCTAAAACGGATGCTCTTTAAATTGCAATATTTTGTTGTGATTATAGTAATTCATCGGCTATGTTAAGTTTCTGTTAATTCTGTTGGTTTGTCAACTCAAATCAACATTTTGCTTCAATCCTCAGTGTGCCAAAAATCAAGTTCCAGATTAATTTCTTCGTTTTCTACTGAATTTGGCAATGATTAAAGTAGAAGATAATTTCTGATTTGAAAATGCATTGCAAAGTAAATTAAAGTTTGTATGACATTGAAATATATAGTGATTATGCTTTCTTGGAACCACTAATGCAAGCCCAATCATCCATCATTGATATATTGATGTCTTCCAGTAACTGAGAATAACGTTCCATCACCACTGGGATCTGTACAAGGAGAAGAAATCTGTTGTGAGTAATTTTACAAAATAACTAAGATTCCGTTGCATACTTCAAAAAAGGGGTTCTCATATTATTTATTAGGAGTGAAGATTACAAATTCCCCCCCTAAATTTCATATTGGTCTTTTAACTTCTTTACCATATGGATAATTGTCTTAAAATATATGAAGTTTGAATTGAGAAAACATACCTCCAATGATATAGATTTAACAACTTTTACGATTACAATACTATTCACATTTTTAACCAATTAAAATTGATGTAATTGCATATATTTCAATATATCGGAAGATAATATCGATTCAATTGGTTTCAATCATGTGAAAACAATACGATTTCAATTAGTTGAAAATGTGAAAGGAATCAGTTTACCTGCTCAGATATGATCCCGGAGATGCCGACTGTGGCACCAGGCTTCGCGTAAGAGACGATCTGGTCTGCCAATTCCAGCAGTGGATATAACAGTATATTAGCAACAACCACATCGTACTTGTTTTTCTCTGCAATGAGCTTCAAATTGTATGAATCATCAGCCCTCATGTGGTCAAGTGGAGATTCACTCCTGTTCTCGCTAGGAACAAGACTCAGCAGCAATTTCTCCGGCCCTACGGTGTTCAGAGAGGCGTTGTGTTGTGCTGACGCAATTGCCTGCGGCTCTATGTCGAATCCAACTGAAAGATCCGCTCCAAACTACATTATTAAGAGAAGGTAAGCAAGAGGAAAGAGCATGTTTATGAAATTTTTCAAATGAAAGATCACTTCATATCAACATATGAGCTCTTAAAAGAGGAATGGACGCATGTTGTTTTAAAGTCAGTACCTTGAGTGCCGCGATTGCAAGAACACCAGATCCTGTGCCATAGTCGAGGAAGTATTCTCCTCCTTTGATTAGTCGATGCAGCAGCAGTAGACACAACTTTGTGGTGGGATGCTCCCCAGTTCCAAATGCCAAACCGGGATTCAACATTATGTTCGTCGCTTGAAGATCCTGATAATTTCCGAATGCCAATTCCTCAAATTATTTCCAGCAATTCAAGATCATTACTTGAGTGTGGAATTTATACACATGTAAAACTTGGAATCTCACCGGGGGTTCTCTCCATTCAGGCACAATCCAAACTCCATCTGTGATTTCCACAGGATGAAAAGATTCCTGGAATTCAAGACACTTTAGTTGGTTTGAAGTTGAAGATTAACTAATATTCATAATTTAAACATTATTTCTCCTTTTGTGGAGCAACAATAACAAACCTCCTTTCTCAGCCCATACACCTCATCTTACACAGAAGCTTCAATATATAATAGCTACGCAATTACCTGAGATTGTTTGATCCAATCAGTGTGATCTTCTTGCTTTTCAACTTTGTAATTAGGTATCTCTTTCAATCCAACCGAGTTCGCAGCTCGTGAAATGCACTCTTTAACATCCTCGTCTACATCAAATGTAGAACCAATCCATATCTGCGAATTTGAATAACCATAACTAGAGCAAGTCACAATGATCCCCAGCAAGTTTGAGATTACAGAGTTTACAGAGACACTGTTGCTAACAATTCACTATATAACACTAATCCAAAAACCAGCAATCTTTTGTTACCATTCTGCAAATTTTCCTCTCAGAAACAGAGTAGTGAAACATTAGAAATGGAAATTTCACAATATTAAGTTTGTTGCAGAATCATCACGATATTCCATTTCACAATACTAAGTTTATGTGTTACCTCTTCATCAGAATTTCGGACGTCTTGTTCGTCAATGGTGGTAGAATTCGCTCCAAAACACATAAGAGACTCCGACAGCGCGTCCTACCATCCAAATTCAACCTCAAAATAACGCAAAACACACACACACACACACATGTTGAATGAGAGGAAGAAAACGTACAGAAAGATGTTTGGGGCAGCAAATATGGACAGAAAGGTAAGGCGCAGTGAATGAGTTGTAGGTAGCGCCATTGTTGAATGGAAGTGTGGAATAATTGACAGCGGCGGTGAAGAGCCTCGATTGTTGTTGCTGGAGGAACACCGAGAAGGGGCTCGGTGCAGGATGGCGATGAATGCGGCGGTCGAAGGAGAAGAAACTGGCGGCGCGATTGTAGAACGCAAGGTGTTTGGAGAAATGACTGCGAAGAGAAGACAGTGCGAGTGACATCGACGATTTTTTCGCTTTTCCTGGAGATAGAGGAGGGAAAGAGAGTCTGCAGATATGAATAAATATCCATTATTACTTATATTAAAAACGAATTTTATACTTTATTACTATATTTCACTTCTGTTAGAGTTCATGTGATTTAAAAATGGGTAAATTACGTTTTGATGTCCAATTTTTTAATAAAAATATATTAACTTTTGAATATTTATATTTTGTAAATTTTTATTAAATATATTACATAATCAACTATTTGGTACTATATAGTTCATGTGGACAGCCGAAAATCTGATGTGTATTTTTTTAATTCCACATCATATCCAAAAATAAAAAATTATAAATTTATATTTTTGAAGCTGGAATCACTAAATTAAATTTATATTTTTTAAGTTACGATCACAATATTTTTTAAGCTAGAATTAGGATTGAAGTTGTAATCGAATTTTTATTTTAGCTGAACAAAAATAATTTTTGTGTATTATGATGCCAAATATTTCAAAAGATTCGTTTATGTTTTTAGTTTATAATTACTATCAAATTTATCGTATATTTTCAAATGGTATTAATGTTTCAGAATGCAGATGGTATTGAATCATAAATTAATAAAAAAAAAAAAGAATAGGAAATATTTTTGTCTAATTTTCAACCGATCGTGATTATTTTTTGCTTTAGTTTTCTTATAGATTGCGATTAGTATGAAATATTGTTTTCGCAATCGAAAAAAATTGATTAAAAATACACATGAATATTTAAGCTCTTAATTTTTACAATCTGATTTGGCATTATAAAAATTGACATTATATATCCGGCGGTCACGTAAAGTATATGGTACTGAATAGTTAATCATACGATAATTTGATAAAAATTTATAAAATGAGTTATCAAATTATAAATATCCACAGGTTGGAATATTTGTGTTAAAAAATTCAAAGATCCATAAAATTTTTAAATTAATATAAAGAATTAAAAAATATGGGTGATGATATTATTTATAATACTATTTTTTCGATAGTCGATATAGCAGATTTTGTGTATATTACAATGTCTAGAAAATAAAAATCTACTTTATATTTTGAAATTAAAATTTTCCAATAAAAAAAATGAAAATTTCACCAATCTCACAAGGAGGTCCGGGGCGAAATAAAAAACATAAAGCAATTGAGAAGCTTAAGGAAGGGCATGGCATGAAACAAAATAATGGGAAGGACAAAATTGGTCGTCTTCCCCGCAACGCAGCACACACCAAACACCAAACAAATGTTTGACCCCAATCCCTTATCTCTCAGCGTTCCTGAACCCCAATTCGAATCATGGCTCCGCGACTCTGGCTACCTCGAAATCCTCGACCAGCGTTCCACCGACCTCCACCGTCTCTCCACCGCGCCCAAGCCCTCTAATTCCGCCGCCTCCGCCGAATCAGCTACCACTTCGATTAGTTCTAACGGAGCATTCCTTCTCTCGCAACTCTTCTCCCGCATCTGGACTCTGCTGTCGCTCCTCACCATCAATCCTTTCTCGAAGCTTGCTACCAACGATTTCTCCGGCGACACGCCGCCTTGGACTCTGGCTTTCTTCGGCTCTTCTGAATCGTACTCGTTCCCGTCTTCTCCCTCTCAGGCGCGCCTCCGTGTCCACGAGAACGTCAAGCGCTTTGCTCGCAACTACACCACCCTCTTCGTCCTCTTTTTTGCTTGCTCTCTGTAAGTAATTCCCCCCTCATTTGTGTGTGTTTTCTATATTGTTTGGTGTGGGGGTAATTGTAGTGTTTTTGCTGCTGTTGGGGATGAAATTGGTGAGGTATTGTGTATGTTTTATGTTTGTGCTTATTTTTTCATAGCTGAAGCTTAAGAATTCGCTGCGGCTTTTCTCATGAACTTTGAACTGCGTATGAGTTAAGAATTCATGTTTCTTTTGGTTGCCTGTGTTATTGAATCATTGATATAATTCCGGCGTCGTTTGAGATATGGTGGATGATGCAGGTATCAGTTGCCTGTAGCTCTTTTTGGTCTTGTTTCGTGCTTGGTGCTTTGGGATGCATTTAAATTGAGTGGTGATCGATGGGGGTTGGATAGATATCCTCTGCTGAGACAAACTTTGATCCGTATTGCTCAATGCTGTGAGTTGCTTCTCTTCTGATCAATCTCGTTAGTTTTTTCTTTGCTTTGTGTTGTTGCTTTTGCATCAAGGGGATGTGCATGAACAAAAAGCTAGATTGCTGTTTATTATGCTTTGTTCAGAACTCTGCAGGATAATATATATGTTTAGATGTAAGCCATGCTTCCTCTGCCTCTGAATGTTGTTATACTGTTCTAGCCTAATTCTAGGATGCGCTACTCAGAGGTTAGCTTTTAAACATGACGACTGTCTATGAGGCTAATTGTGATTCTTGGCACCAACAATGCCAAATCAGAGAGGGGAAAAGCTCGGCAGATTGTTTTTACTTTTCATCAGCTGATTTTTCTTTTGCCAAGTGTTTGAAATGATAAAGGTGACAGTTTCAAATTTGAATTATTTCGAAATTGGCTAAGGTGGACCTTTCTCGGGGTTGGTTAGGTTGGATGGAGTAAAGGTTTGGGTTAGAATCAACTTCATTTGTTCATGAATTGCCTTGGGAATCATAAAAGCATAAATTGATTATTTTGCTCGGGAGAACCTGGTGAATGAAAATTGCTGATTCGAGTTAAATATCATAGGATTTTGCTAGTTAACTCTGTTAGTGAGTTTTAAGGATTCTTCTTCGTGCTTGTTATCCTTGCTTTTATGGTAAGGTAGTTTAATCGTCTTCCTGCCAATGGAATATATTGATTGATTAAACTCATTCTCATCACCAACAAACTACGTGTGCTATGCTGTGCCTTTGGAATATTGACTAGTCTCGCTTCTTGCAGTGGCTGGGGTGATTCTGTTTATTTCGAATGTCCAGTTCGCAATGTTCTGTGCTGTTGGTGTGAGTTATGCAGGTATGTATATAAGTTCTCACTGCCATTGTTTTTCACTAAATTGTTGCTGGTTTTTCCCAGGCTTCTAGTGATTAACATGAGTTCGTTTAATGCAGTGATGATTCTACATGCTTCGTTTAGGAAATTGACTCCTACAAAACAACCTGATCAAAGAGGTGGTCATAGACGACAAGGCTAAGTTCGGTTTTTTTTTTTTTTTTTTTTTTTTTTTTTTTTTTTTTTTTTTTTGTAGACTAAGAAGGTCAGTTGTCTCTCAGAAAACTCACAGCTTGATATAGGGTTGGATTTGTCTTTGATCTTTGCACCCCATGCAATTGTTAATGTGATCAAATAGTACAAGCGATATAATTTTTTTTTTCTTCCTAAAAGATCATTAAACGGGAAGTAAACAAATCGAAAAGAAGAGATTGTACAGAAGTGCCATATGTCTACATAACTACATTAAAAGGCAAACCAAGTGTGTGTGTGTGTGTGTGTGTTTAGTTAGGGTATGAACGGAGGAAATTGGGATCAACCTGAATCTCTTACTCTTGAGTGTGGAAATACCACCTCTTATCTCTCAGTACTATACTACTATATCACTATAAAAAAAAACTACTTTCATATTGTCAAATTGCTACAAAACATATTTTTGAGATGTGAATTATGCTAACATATGGTGAAGGCGACTGGCAACATATTAAAAGAAGATATAATGTTCAGAGAGAGAGAGAGGGAGGGAGGGGAAGACATTCATATATAAATTTATCTTTATGGACATACTTTCATAGTGAAGGAATGAAGGATCAACGGTTAATCGATTTGAAGAATCATACTCATGGGATAATATATCAGCAAAATACTGTTTACCATTCAATTAAACTAAATTCTTGAAATTCGCATTTTCATAATAAAACTTAAAACCCAAACTGTGCGGGAAAAGATGACCGATCATGTTGTGATCGCATGGCACTCTTTGCATGTATCTACAAACGACTTCAAAATTTTCCTCCCAAACCAGGATTTGGAGCCCCTTGATTCCTCAACTCCCCTCGATTTCTTCGATCCTTTCCGATCAAGAACACTACTAGTGTCAACTTTTCTCGACGACCTCGATCCCTGGTGCTTCAACACCGGCACCGGCACTGCCGCGATGAGTTGCCACCGCCGCGACGATCCGTACTGATACTGAAAGCTGGGAACAGCTGGAGCTGGTGATCTAACGGTGCTCCTCTCTTTTATTAGTCTTCTCTCAGAAACCTCGCTCGTGCTGGTCCGAGCGCTGCTGCAGGTGCTGGTGCTGCTCCTGCTGTTGGTGCTGTTGCTTCGAGACGACATCAATGAATCCTTGCTGCTCGTGCGGCTGGCCGACCGCGAATACGACAAGTAATTGCTTGATGTGTGGATTGGGAAGGCGTGCGGCAGCAGCTTCCCGTTCGAGAACAAGTGATCGGCTGGGGATGCCGGCGATCTAACGCTCCCGAACTCGAACTCATCGGAATCCTTAATTATCACCGGAAACGAGAACTTGTCGCCGGAGGAGCTGTTTTTCCTACGGCAGTTGATGACATCCATCGAATTACGTACGCACGTGATACTTAGTTTAATTATGGGTGTTTGATGTGATATCGGTTTAATGTTTTTGGATCAAGATATGCACATCACATCTATATATATAGATGATCTTTTTAATTATGTGTGTGTGTGTGTGTTTGTAAAGCTGGGATTGTTATGCATATAAACAAAGAATAGAGGGTTGTATCTTTTTCCATCAAGAGGGGTCCCTATGTTGGGGGCTCACAATGGAGCTTTGGTGGATTCGAATACAATATTATTGGGTAAGGTTGTTAATTATAATTGGTTTAATTACCTAGATTAGTTAGGATAACGTGGTTATTAATCATACAAGGAGCGTGCTCGTGCGCCTAACTAAATGTGTGCATACATCATCACAAGTTTTTTTTTTTTTTTTTTGGTGTGTCTTATTGACTATATCTCAAATTTACAATTTTAATAATAATTATTATAAAAATAAAAATTAATTATAATATAATGTACCGATGATCAATAATTATCGACAATAAAATAAAATAAATATTATTTAAAATCCTATATAATATGAATATAGTCAACATTAATACTCCTTAACTATTATTAATTAAAAACTGAACAATAATTATGAACTCAAATTAAGTTGTAAAATTAAATTAAAGTACAATAAATTGAAACGAGAAAAAAATGAAAGGAAAATCAATAAATTTGATAGTGAAACACGGAATGAAATATTACTTCTGTAACATATAAATCCCTGTACATGGATACGGTCATGTGTGATTTAGAAAATTGTTGTGGATATGGGGCAAAGTAGCCACTTAGATTTTAAAAAAAATTATTTTAACCACTAACTTTTAAATATATTTTTTAGACAGAATTATCAAAACACCCTTATATTCATTTTAAAAAAGAAATCATACTTTAAACTCCCCAGCCGCCCCATATTACATTTCAAAAATCAGATTTTGAAAATTTCCTTTTTTCTCTAAAATCTCATCTTCTTCACAGTTTGCAGTAGTAATGGAATTTGTGAAAATTCTTCAAATGTCTTCGATCTACACAAATTGAAGATAAGAAATCCAAAGTTCTCCACCAACGAGCCATCGTTGACCTCCAAAAATTCATGAAAAGAAATAGAAAATCCTTCCCAACCCGTCAAACACTTTGGAAGATTTTCGAAAATTTTGGCAAAAGTTCTTCCAATGTACTTTCAGATCTAGTTATTAATATTGTTATATTATTGGGTGATGTTTGTTTTGAAGTTTGATTTGGGGGAAAAATTGAGTGGAAGAATTTTCTAGACATAATAGACATGTTTTGACATTAGAAGTACTTAAAAATCATCCATAATATAGTTCATTTATGAAAATTTGAAAATTTTTTTTAAGTATTTCTGCAAGCTTTAAAAAATCTGAAAAAGTAAAGTTCTTAACCACAAGCACTGGAACCCGCGCGCAGTTACCAGTGCACGATCGATGTGCCGGCGCCGATGTATGCTGATGTTTATAGACGCGTGTGCATGCTTTATGCATGCGCGCATCAAGCTCACACCGAGGTCAAATTATCAGCCGATGTCCATCGGTCTTTGTTGTTGGGTACGGAGCCATCTTGTGCGCGCAGGTGCGCACCCGAGACCAAATTGTCAGTCGATATTCTACCTATGTTTGTTGTTGTGCGCGTGCATGCCTTGTGTGTGCATGCTTTGTACCAGCGCACGCGCACCTGAGATAAAAATTTTAACCGATGTCATGCCGATGTTTGTTGATGTTTATTGTTGCACGCGCGCATTCCTTGTGCACGCTGGGTCTTGAGCGCAGTTAAGAACAAGTCAGTTGCCACTTAAGAATAAAATTGCGTGCATGTCTTATGTGAGGACGCATGTGCGCACCTAATACCAAATTGTCAGCCGATGTTTGTTGTTGCATGCGCGCACACCTTGTGGGCACCGGGTCTTGAGCGCAGTTAAGAACAACCCGGTGCGTAGTTAAGAACTATTTTTACTTTTGGGTTTAATATGCAAATGTGAATGAGCTGAAAGTAGTACCTTTATGAATTAAAGCTTAGAAAATTGAAGTTCACGTTTCATAATCTTTGGAATCTTTCAAATTCAGATTAATCTTCTTCCTGCCTCTTTGAATGAGTGTTGTTAGGTGAGAGAGTAGCTAAGAGTAGGGGTGTAATCGAGCCGAGTCGAGTCGAGTATTAGGCTTATCAAGCTCAAGCTCGATAAGGAAGGCTCGAAGCTCGACTCGACTCGAGCTCGGACGAGCTTTGATTTTTCGAGCTCGACTCGACTCGATTAAGTATAAATATTAAATAAAAATTAATTTTAAATAAAAATGATTTAATTATTAATGATATATATGTAAAATATTAAATTATTAAGGGTAAATTTGTAATTGCTATAAAGCTCGATTAAGCTCGATAAGGCTCGCGAGCCTGTCAAACTCACTATTATGGAGCTCGAGCTCGGTAACTACTCGAGTAGCTCGACTTGACAAATCTCGAGTCGATTTCGAGTTTTCACCGAGTCGATCCCGAGTAGCTCATGAGTAGGCTCGACTTACTTACACCCCTAGCTAAGAGAGGGATGAATTTGAATGAGGAAATTCATTTAAGTTTTCTATACTTGAAAGTGGATTTGATGTCAAATATTTCCATATATATATATATATATATATACACATATATTCCCTTAGAAAATGAGATAAAAGTGTATTTTGGTTCAAAGTAGCTAAAAAAATATTTTTAAAAGTTAGTGGCTAAAATAAATTTTTTAAAAGTTTAAGTGGCTAGAAAAAAACATGATTCATTTAGAATTTGTATTGCATACAATTCAATGATTGAGATAGAATATATATATATATATATATATATATGCAACTAAAAGATCATATTTGATTTTAACAATGATATTTATATATGTATTAAAAATGACATTTATTAATTATGTCGATATATATATGTATATATAAATTCTTGGTGTGGGAGTGCTGAAAACTTTTCTTTCCATTATGCTAGCGCACGTGTATAATATTCAAAAACCGGATTGAGTAATTATAAGTAATTAAGCTCCCAACCAATGTTTCAAACGAAAAAGGTGAAAAAAGAAAAGAAAAATTTATAGTGCCCACAAGAATTAAAGTTGCTATTCATTTTTATCCGATCGACTGTTGAGCTTAAAATGGCTGATGCGTGCAAATAAACAAATTTAAATCCCATATGATCACAAAAAAAATTGAAATAAAATTGAATTATTACGAGTTATTAATTAATTAGATATTTGTATTAATGAAATATATACTCCTGAAGAAGTATTTGATTGACGTAGAATTGTGTCCTTTACATTTTTTGTGGATCACCCATATATCTGATTTCCTTATACTTTTTTTTCTTTTGTGATTTCTTTATATTTTATATGTTAAATAAAAATAAAAATCAACATATGAAATTTAATTAATTATCCAAACTAATTGGTCACGGCAAATTATTAGTCAAACCGCAAATCGATCTTGAAAGCTAGATTCAATTGATTAAAAAAGATATAGTGAGATTGATGGTCATGCAATGGCCACTCTGGACTCGAGTGGAATGTTGGTGATCGGCTAAGATCATAATTGAGAACTAGCTACACTATCTAAGGCCAAATAAGAATATATATATATATATATATATATATATATATATAGAGAGAGAGAGAGAGAGAGAGAGAGAGAGAGGAGGGGTTGCGGTTCAATTTTTAAATCTGGATGTGTAGACCAAAAGGACCTAAAAATGGGATGAATAAATTTTAATAACTCATACTACTGCTATATATGATTCGAAATGACATTTTAGTCTCCGAACTATTGAAAAATTAATCAAAAATTAACATCAAGTCCCGGTGGGGATGGCCTAGTGGTGGAGTGAGTTGCTTGGAGACCAAAGGTCACAGGTTCGAATCTCCTCAATACCACAGGTGGGTGTGTGAGTAAAAAAAAAAAATCAAAATTAACATCAAAGCGATTTTCTAGTATCTTAGAAACATATTTAGAATGTTATTCCAAATAGCATTCCATTCGTTTCTAAATAAATATCATTCTAAAATTTTAATTTTATTTTATAAAAATATCATTCTACAAATTCAAGACATAAAATTCACATTTTGTTTCTGAATAAGTGATAAGTGTCATTCTGGATGAATGCACACATATTAATAAAGATATAAATTAGATAATCAAATTACCTTATACACCCCTATGTAAATACATTAAATGAGTTACATATGGTTATTTGAATGCATTAAATGAGGATAAATATGAGAAAAATATGAAATTTTTATCACGGTTGTATGGAATGACATTTTTCGTGAAATAAAATTAAAACGCTCGAATAATATTTATTGTGAAATAGAAGGAGTATATATTTAACTTATTTAATATATTTACACAAAAGTGTATTAGATATGTGAATTAATTTATATGCATTCACTTAGAATGACATTTAAAAAGAAATCGAGGAGTGTGATATACAATTACAATTTCACCGCATTATGGGATGGAAAAAAACATATTTTTCCGATCTCATGATTAAACATTAAGGAAGACAAGAGGTCGATCACATTTTTGTGAATTCCACGATGAAACATCCATCCATGGCAAGTGATGTGTTAAGTTAGAATGTGTATATAAAAAAATGTTCCCCATTTGGAAGAGCGATTGGGACCGTGTAGAATTTACGTCTCTCAAAATGCTTCCTTTTGGGACCCACTTTCTCTCTCTTACTTACGCTTTATTCCTGGCTATGCCTCATTACACGTTTCTATGCTCTTATGTTGCTTTCGTTGACCACAAATGACCAAACCTCCCTTTTTTCTTCTTTTTCTTTTTGAGTTTATTTGTCTCCTTGAAAAAACTCTTCTATATTTTAATCTCAATTCTTCAACTTTGAATCACACACTTTGCGTCCCAATTTACACCTTATATTTCTATAATTCTATTATTTTTGTAGTGTTCTTTGCCTTGGAATCATCGACAAATTGGACAATGACTATGAATTTACTCCCAACTCACTTAGTTCTTTGGACTCCTCATTTTCCGAGTTTTAACTGGAGATCACAACTTATTTTTCCCTTGAATTCGACTTAACTTGAATCCGGTTTGAGAAACATTTGATTTAAAAAAACATAAAAAAAAAACAAAGTGAAATTGGAGTTGAATAAGGAGAGGCTAACACGTCATGACTAGAGGCGGCGATGCGGAATTTGTAGGGAAATGCGTGTCCACCGTATAGACGTTGTCGTCTCTCTCTCTCCTCTCTCTCTTAGTCTTCCGTTCCGCATCGGCCTCCTCATAACTCGATATACATCACAGAATAAAACCATTGTTTCTTCATATATAGTGTTGCAAAAATTTCTTTGAACTATGACAGGAAAGGAAATCATCCAAAAAATGAAGGTATTTTATTCTCTTTCGGTTATTAATTTTTCTGTATTTGTGTTGGGAATTTGATACCAGCTAGTATGTCGTTCTATTCACGCTTCTGATTTCTCCCGCCATTTCGCATTATTTCAATTGCATTACAAGGCGTTTTGTGTGGAGTGAGCCATGCGATTTAGTTATAATACGCATGAGAAATGAAAAAATTGCAGCACCTCTGAGTTTCGAAGTTTTGATTAATATATTCTCCGTTGATTCATTTTATAGTAGCAGAGATTTAGCACGCTGTTTAATTGAATTAGTGTATGAAGCACTGCTTAATTTTTTTGTCATAACCATTCAAACTAGTTATTAATCACGGTGTAATTATTATTTGGGTGCGAGTTTGTGTGTATGTACGTGGGCTAAGGCATTCCTATATCCTAATAATAATGATGATAATAAATACCTTCAATCAATCAATATTGAGCTGTGCTGGAAAATGGACATGGTGTGATTTTTATGATTTTGTGCTCACATTTTGCTCTATTGTAATCTTGCATGTAATTGTGATATCTGAGATGGTTATTTCGGTGACACTTAGATGTTATGGTTGTGTATTCTGTGAGGATCGGAGGATTTTTGGACTTCATTTTGAAAAAAACGCATTTTCTTCGTAAGAACATCATTAATTTGGTCTTAATTTTTCGTTGAGATATCATCTCACTTATTCTCAAGTCATAGAATGCCGGTTGTTAACTGCGAACTCTTTTGACTACGAGAAACAGACTTCATCTAGGAAATGGTTTTTGTTAGCAAAAACAATAATGGTAGCGTGTTTGATGTTATTTTACAATTATATGTAATGGTGTATCGTGTCATTATTTTGTTATATTAAGATTTCATCATCTTATCTGGAGAGATCGCGTAAAAGAGAAATATATCTGATATCGAAAATGTAGTAAAGAAAACTAGTAGATCTGTGGTCTTCACTTTTACCAGCAGTTCTTTTGCATGGTTGCTTTTGTTTTACAGGAGAAGGTAGGTATAGCTCCAGCACCATCCGATACGGGAAAGGGGAAAAGTAAGATGTCGAAGCAAGTTACACACGGATATCATTTGGTCGAGGGAAGATCAGGCCACGCCATGGAAGATTATCTTTTTGCTCAGTTTAAACAAGTGGATGACAATGAGCTTGGTTTGTTTGCTATATTTGATGGTCATTTGAGTCGTGAGATCCCCGATTATCTCAAGTCTCATCTCTTCAGCAACATTCTGAATGAGGTAAGCACAAAGCTTTATTTCATGATGTTGTATGTTCTTACCTAGGATCTCCCTTGCCCGCCATCAATTGCAGAAGAAATTTTTTCACAAAAAGGGTAGTAATGCGATTTCTAACTCCTGCTTTCTTGCAATATGGAATCAGCCGGACTTTTGGACTGCTACAGAGGCTGCTGTGAGGAGAGCATACCGCATAACTGATAGCACAATATTGGAGAAAGCCAAGGATCTCGGAAAAGGGGGTTCCACAGCTGTTACAGCAATATTGATCAATTTGCAGAAGCTTGTGGTTGCTAATGTTGGAGATTCTCGTGCTGTGATTTGCAAGGGTGGTGTGGCAAAGCAATTATCGGTTGATCATGAGCCTGAAAGAGAAAGGGACACTATTGAGAACAAGGGTGGCTTTGTATCAAAGTTTCCAGGTACATTTTAACTTGATAGCATTTCATATTTTATTGATATACCTATTATTTTTTGCATGGTTGCAACTTAAATTAGATGAAATTCTGTTCGAACCTCAATACTTTCCCAAAACAGAATATGAGTAAAGAACTGAATTAAGTAGCTTAAGATTGATTATACCAGTTACCATACATACCAATAGCTCTAATGTGATGACACTATAGGCTTCCCTTGTTCATAATTGGCTGATTAAGCTACCACTTATTGGTGATCTTATTCGACTGCTGGTAAAACCATCGGCAACATCTTTCAACTGCTTACATTATATCTTTAATCAGGTGATGTGTCGCGTGTTGATGGACAGCTAGCAGTGGCAAGGGCATTTGGTGATAAAACCTTGAAGGATCATCTTAGTTCAGAACCAGATGTGATAGTAGAGATCATAGATGATGATACTGAGCTCATGATCTTGGCCAGTGACGGTGTTTGGAAGGTCAACGCTCATTTATATTTTCGCTGCTGTATTACCACTAATATCGCGTAGATTAGCACTATTCTCACTGATGTATCCATTAAAGATAATCTGATTTTGGACATGGAATACCAGGTTATGTCGAATCAAGATGCAGTGGACTGCGTCAGGAATATCAAAGATGCCCGATCCGCGGCTAAACAACTTAGTGAAGAAGCACTTGCTAGGAAAAGCTCGGATGACATCTCCTGCATTGTTGTGAGGTTCGGATAGGTTTTCTTTTGCTTTTGGAGAAGGTAAGACTTGGATAGTTAGTTTAGTCATCAGAACCTTTTTATAATGCGTTATACTTTCTCTGTTTGTATGGATATAGACGAGGTGACTCTCTCTCTCTCTCTCTCTCTCTCTCTCTCCCTCCATTGTTGATGACTATACATTTGTCATCTTTAACTACGAGAAAACAAGAAATGCAGTTCACGGGATAAAATGTCGCCTTCATTTGAAAGTGAAGGTGTGGATTAGCCACAGGTGGCAAAAGTTACAACATACAAGGTAATAAGGAAAATTATCTTCAGTTGATGAGAAATGCATTAGATTTTGGTTTGATGACAGAAGAGAGCAAGCAAGGTGGCATCCTACCGAGTTGGATGGATGTGGAAGTTCTGGTGGCCTTCGTTTTGTTCGTTAAGTCGTCCGCAATGATTTTGCTCGAGGATTCGGGTCGACCCCTCCTTCTGAGACTCGAGTGAGCTCTTCCTGCGCCGCTCATTGTGGCCGGCTAAGCGCCTCCGGCAACTTCGCTTTGCTTGATCAAATTCTGAAAGCTCGTGAAACCTGAAGAGGAACAAATTGGGGCATTGGTCCACCAAATTTGTGGCTAGAAAACAGATAGATGATTCTGATCTCCATTAACGTCCAACAAAAATTGAAAGACAAGTTCTTGGATTATACTCGCATAAAAATCCTTTAGTCCGTCTATTGCGTCTCATTTTACGGTCTAATATGCTCCAATAGCAAAATTAAGTAATTTTGGCAATGATAAATTCAATTATGATTTTAAGTAGTTGCATATTTGCATTGTCTTATTTTCCCTATCTACGTCACATCTTTTTGAAGAAGAATGATGAAATCAATAGGTGATAAATCCCAAATTAGAACAATATTTGTATTTAAAGTTGCCCAACAGAAAAAAAAAATAAAATAAAAAAATCCCCCGTTTTGGCCCCAATGAATTTGAATTTCGTAGGAGATGCATTAATGAACAGGTGACAAAATAAAACAGTAGATTTAACAGAGCAAAAGCCAAAATCGAGAATTTTTTTTTTTGAAATTTAGAATTGAGTAGGAAATGAGTGGGGAAGAAACGACCTGCTGCACTGCTGGCAGAATCTTTGCCTGAAGCCATCAAGCAAAACCACCGGCGCCTTAGCATGAACCTCACACACCTTATGTTTCTGGTGGTATTTCTTGCAGCTTCTCAGATCAGCCCCGCAGCTCTCCACCACACAGCACGGCGGAGCCGCCGCCGCACCACCGCCAAGACTCATTTTTGGCCTTTTCGACTCCACCTCCACAGCCCTTTCTGCTTCCATGTCCTTTTCTTCGTCTTCTACTTCCATAGAATCAGTCTCTTCACCAACCACAACATTCTTGATTTTGACTTTCAGGTATGATGGCATCATATTTTCGAGAATGTAGAGGGAGGGAGATGGTGAGTTTAGAGAGAGAGAGAGAGAGAGAGAGAGAGAGAGAGAGAGAGAAATGAATAAAGCTCAAGCAAGAGTAAAATGTTAAAAAGAAGCAAGATGCCAGTACATTTGATTTGAGACAGATAAAACAGAGACTGAAATGGTTGTTTTAGGACCACAACTCCATCTCTATCCTCACATACTCCAAACCTACATATTTCCCACGAAACAGTCCAATTCATTCACTACTCGCAGAATAAATCAAACAATCACTGTAATGCAAATTTTATGTTTTACGGTCAATGAAAAATTACCGATTAATTCCTCTTTAACAGTTTTAGCATTGTCTTGATTAAGTTGTAATAAAAATGTGTTGGACTATGATTAATTAGACTCTGTGTCCGAAACTATAGATAAATTAAAAAAATTGTTCATAGTCATATCAATTTTCATAAATTTTTAGTTGCTGGAATTTGACCCCTCGGATGTATATGTTAATTAGTCATAGTTCCTGATATTTTTATAAAATTTTTAATAATTGGAGATATATCGTATAATCAATCACAGACTCATAGTTCAGAATATTTTTGTTACAATATTAATATAGTTTGGAACATAAAGTGTAATTTTCCATTTATAAGACAATGTTATTTTCGTGTAAAGTGTTGGTTTTGAGTACGACTAGATGTATGTGCATGTATGAGAAAAATATGTGCTAACTAACTCATCATTAATTTTTCCGTTGAATGAGAAAGATTTTTTTTTACTCACACACACAACTTGGTGATATTGAAGAGATTCGAACTTATGATCTTTAGTCTCCAAACAACCTCATTTCATCACTAAACCATCTCTACCGAGATAGAGAAAGACAATTATTGGTGTAGAGAGAACTAGTAAAGCTAAATGAGTGATAGAGCAGTAAATATCCCAAAAAATAGTTTAGGGAGTAGGGACTAGGTGCACATGTGCCCTAAAACTATCAAACTCATATTTACTTGTATACTTCAGATCTGGATGTGCTAGAGTAACGTATTGAATGGAAACAAGTGAATTTGGTGAATTATTGTTGCTATAGATTAAGTGGCCAAACAAAAGCAGTAAGGTCTTCAAAGAGAAATTAGTGTTGTGAAAGAATAGGTCTCATCAATGTGACTTGAAAAAGGAAAATTCTTACCTACCCTTCCAGTATTAGCCGCAAACCGCACGGATTATGCCACGTCTAGGGCTGTGGACCGGACCGACAAGAGAGGACCGAATAGATCGATAGATTTTTTTTTCGGACCGGACCAATCGAATTAGAATTTAGGACTGGACCGAAAACCGACTGAATTTTTTTTTCCACCTAGATTTTAATAAAATCATTTTACATAATATTTTATATACTTTTTATCAATCATGTTTAACTTTTTATATACTTTAACTTTATAATTATATGATATAATTATATATATATATATTAAATTATTAATAATATAATATTATCTTAATCGGTCGGTCGGTCCGTCCATTTGTATTTTTTCCTAGGACCGAACCGACCGACTAAAAAATCGGTCCATTAATTTTGGGACCGACCCGACCGACTATCATATCCGGACCGACCGAATAACCTAATTTTCGATTGTTCTGGGTCAATCTTCTCGGTCCGATCGGTCTTTGCACAACCCTAACCACGTCGGTAGCTTTTTTCTTTTTTAATAATGACGTGACACGATCTGTGTGTCTCTTGCGCAATATGAGAGGGCAAAGAAATAATTGGGGCAGCGTGCCTTGTATACATATAGGTGGGCCTATGGCTTTTACATACTACTATACTAGGTATGTAACATGGCCCTTATTCGCTAATTTCCTTAAATGTACATATAAATACAGTAGAGGTGGTGCACTTCTGTCTATTAATGCTATTTTGATAATTCTATTTTTGTACTGTGGTTTATTTACTACATTGGATAAGGGAGTTTATCTTTAATTTAATTTTGGGCAAATTTCATATTACCCTTATATTTTTTCAAAAAATAAAAAAACTTCATGTGTTAATTAAATAGTCTAAAAATCCCCTCTGTTATGTATAATTCATTTAAAAAGTTCCTTTTTGAGAAAGTGAATTACATTTACTAAAAAAGAGTGTATGATTCTTATTTTTACAATTTTTGTTATAGATAAATATATTTTATATCATTTAAAAATTTTAGTATTTGGTTACACTACTAATTTTTAGCTATTTTGATAGTTTCCTATGTTACGTATTTTTTTTACATATAAATATATTTTATATTATTTAAAAATTATAGCATTTGGTCAAACTACTATTTTAAATTAAATTTAAAAAATAATACAAAAATTGTAAAACTAAGAATCATATACTCTTTTTTAGCAAATGTAATCCACTTTCTCAAAAAGGGGTTTTTTTGATGAATTATACATAACAGAAGGGAATTTTTAGACTATTTTTTTAACATGAGATTTTTTTATTTTTCGGGAAAACAAAAGGAAGTAATATGAAATTTATCATTTAATTTTTGTCGCAATTGAAGGTCGAGTAATTGAGGCTATACTTGCTTGTAAATTGTAATTGATAGTTCAATTCTTAATTCACTTCGACTTTGTATGAGTGGAGTTGAAAAGCAAAATCTGCCTAACAACTTAACAAACTCTTTGATGCTAGAATAGCAAAATTGAGATAACAAAATATTTTCCCAGTAAAAGTGATTTCTAGTAAAATGTCTGGTGTAAAAGTCATGAGTACTCATACTAAAAATGGTTGAAAGTCAAGTACAAGAAATAAAGGCATGCTTTCGAATTTTAGTTTTTGCATATAGATGAAATTGCGAATTTATTATTATTATTATTATTATTATTATCATTATTATTATTATTGCATTTATAGTTGAATAAGTTTAAAATATTTAGGAGAATGGAATAAAATGAAATTGACATTAATGAATTGATTTTATTATCGGGGTTTATAATTAATGAATAAATATATGAATTGACATGAGTTTATTTCAAATAACAAAATTATCCTTCCTATTGTAGTTTAAATATACATTATCAAATATTATGCAATTTTTGTCAAAATAAACATTTGTGATAAAATTGAGTATCCTTCTAGTAAGTGTTTCATAAATGAGTGAGTTTGTATATTTTATGTAAAAAAATTGTTATGATACTAGTATTTATTTTTAAAATAATAGCAAATAAAATCATGAACAAATTAATAATGAGCTCTTAAAAATTTTTAATAACTTTCTCAAATTTATATATTTTACATTACTTATTGTTAGGACATAAAATTGGATCGATCCACTAAGGTCAGCCCGCGGCGGCCCACTTGTTTTTGAGCCCATCAAATATGGGCCGGGTTACTGTCGAATAGACCCCTCAAATCTAGCCCGCGATTTCGATTAATCAAATTGTTATTTATTGAATAATCGCAAGATTAATGCGACTAAATTCACATCTAAAAACAAACAAACACAAGCCTAGAATCCATAAATTGAAAATGCACACAACAAAATAAAAACATCACAAATTTATTTATATATATATAGAGAGAGAGAGAGAGAGAGAGTCTTGTTGTTGTTGTTGTGATGATAATTAAATTGAAAAACTAATTAAGAATTGTGAGACGAAGTCCAGTCAACCCAATTAGTTTGACTTCCAACACGAGGAATGCTGTTGACTCTAGAGTAGAAATCCACTTTGAAATTAGCTCCACATATCACTCCTTCACTGTCCACACGTGGCATCGCCCTCATCTTATTCATCGGATGCTCAAAGCTCATCAGTCCTGCTTCGCTGTGAAATATGCACCCTGCATATACATTCCATTTCATTCGTTAACTAATGTCATTCTAATATTTTAATTTTATTTTAAAAAAAATATTATTATATAAATTTTGTATTAGATAGTATAATTGATTTATTAATTTATATGCATTTATCAATATGATAATTTATATGTATATATAGAAATGGGGGAGTAATTATCCAAGAAACACGATTAAACAAGTAAAAATTTCTATTTATATTATTTGATAATGAATTAGTTAGTAAATATAGAAACTACATATGAATATATATGTACCTGTGGGGAATGGTGCAAATGATTTAGCGCAACCAGCTTTAATGACATCTAAATCATCTGAAATCACCACTGAACCATCAGCGGCAATACCCCAGTACAATTTCACCCCACCATCAGATCCCTGAAATTTTTTTTTAAAAAAAATTATATCACCAGGCCACTCTCTCTCTTATGATTTTGCAAGAAAATATATAAAATAACCAGAGTAGAAAAAAAAAAAGAATGAAAAAGAAATTACGAGAGCAGTAAAAACGGTTCCAACTTTGCTGTCGTAGAGAAGGAAAGCGAAGGTGCCGTCGAGATCCTTGATGACCTGGTCGGCCGGATAGGGGCCTCGGTCGCGTAGTGTCCGGTATGCCTCGATGAGAAGCATGGCCTCATTCGTATTTCTTGATAATCCATATTGCTTTATTTGTGCACTCAAATTGTTCAAACTCCCCATGAACACGCAGTATATGTCGTCGTGCCCACAAAACAACCTACAATTTCAACAAATGTATTTCATGATTAACTCTCTCTCTCTCTCTCTCTCTCTCTCTCTCTCTCTCTCTCAGTGACACACACACACACATGCTATGTTGAATATTGAATATTGAATATTAATTACCTCGGAATGGAAGAATTGTGATGGGGTCTGACGTAAGCAAGTACAGCAGCATCTCCGAATGTCATAGAGAAAGTGTTGGTGGGGTGAGAATTGAGGAAATCTTCGAGAGTTTGCTGAGGCAACTGAGCCTTCTTCGACCATTTCTCCGAGGCTGGGCTGCTCAGCTCTTCAGGCGGATGAGCAAACGCCTTGTGAAATATACCCAACATTACTATCAATTAATTCACACTTTTTTCTTTGCTTCGATCAACTCAAATAATTCAAGATATCTAGATATCTCATATATATATATATATATGTATGTAGTAATGTAGGTGAGGATGATGGAAGATTTACGTTGTTTTTGTTTTTACATGTATAGTTTATTTCAAGAGTTTGGATGGAGATGATGTTGGAGGATAAGGATTATTTTCTCGTACTTCGATGTCTTTATCCATTGGCAGACTTTTCTTTTTTCTTTTTTCTTTTTTCTTCCTCCGGTTTTCTTCAGTTAGATATAGGATTCTGGCTAATAATTTCACAGTTTTTCGTCTATAATATGTATATTTATGTTATGGGGAAAAGGCTGCTATTAATACTTTTGTCTTTGAAATCATTCATGTTCAATAGCTTTCCAATTAGATAAGATGGACCAATCATATTAAGTAAAATCTATGCTACGAGTTTAATTATATGATGATATATATTCCAACTTATAGCGTTCCATATGATCACATTAATCTATTATAGCTACTAAATTACTATTAAGGTGTGACACATTCTAGCTAGCTAGCTATATTTTAATTTGCTCGACTTATTATGTATATCAGTACCTATATAATAACAAAGTTATATATATAATTAACATATAATTAATGTCATTGAAATTTTTAATATTGAGGTAACAAACGGTATATATATACCTGTGATGTCCGGAGAAGGTTGTCATGGAATTGTATTTTATGTAATTATCTCCTATTGATCGATGTATAATTATAAGATCAATTTTAAATTTTTATGTTATATATGTTTTTACACGTACTAAAAAATTTAAGACTAAATGCATAATTATATGTTCAAGTGTTTATAAGAATGCACCTGATCAAATTAAATAACTGTTTCGAATCAAAACTTTATCCTTAAAGAAAAGAAAAAAAATAAGTAAATGCCCTATTGAGTATGGAGTTCAAACGAAGGTATATATCTTATCTAAATTATAGGAAAACTAGAGAAAAAAATATATTATCCAGTCAGAAATTGGAAAATGTGTGCGCGAGGCTGTATACATCAGACACTGGTGGTTTATTTCTGTTTCTGTGGGCAATGTTCTTCATAGGAAAACTAATTAACAAAGTTTACTAATCAGAGAAAGAGTATACATTTTCGCTTTGTCATGGTTGATATTTATGTTATTCAAGATATATAAAAAGGTTAGCATAATTTATTCATTATTTTTTGTGTTAGTGGGTTGAGGTAACTGACACCCGCTATTTAAAGGTAAACATCAGAAGAGATCATCTGTTGCATTTGTATTATATTTGATGTTGCATAATTAATTTTTTTTTAATATACCCTAATTGGGGATAGATGAATCCGGCCTAAATAGAATATTTAAATTAAAATAAATCATAATAAATTAAAAAAATTAATTTTTTTTGAAAAATATTAAAGAGTTGCAACAGGGAATGCAATAGGATTTGCAGCAGGTGATCCCATTTGCCAAGAAAGGAAAATCACACTAAAAAAATCATAACTAATTAAAAAAATATTCATCTAAAAGCTGCAAATTAAGAAAAATGATTTATGCAAAGTCGATTTCTTTTAGCCATTTTTCACCAACTAAAAAATATAAGTAAATAAAAAAAACTATAAATCTAAGCACTTTCTTCTTGTTATTTATATATTATTATTAATTATTCAAGAACGGCGAACCTCATCAATTTTGGCGGAATTGAGATTGGAGTGGGCGGTGCCCTGGTGGCAAATTATATGCTACCCTTCGGGTATTATCCGAAGTGTCACAATAGGTGTTTTGTAGTGTCATAATAAATCTATTGTGACATTTTAAAGTGTCACAATAGATCTATTGTGCCACTTTGGGTAATACCCGGGGGTAGCGTATAATTTGCCCTGGTCTGAATTGTTAGGGATGAGATCCTCTATTTTTGATTTGGTACGATGTTCTAACTTGTATTCCACAATTGAATTTACGAGTCTAATAATAGATTGTATTACAAAAATAAAATATAATTATAACATAATCGGACTAGTCACATCTATCAACAAAAGATTGAAATTTTAAAAATTATAAATCATATTTTTAAAATAATCAAACATAATAATCATTTTTTTAAAAAAATTAAATACTAAAAAATAAGTATAAATCATAATTGAATGGGGTGAACCTTAAAAATAATCATAAAATTAAACTAAAACATAATAAATTAAAAATTTGACAGAAAAATAGAAAAAAATTTCATAAATTTGAGCCGTGGAACACAGATTAGAACACTAAATCTAGAATAGAGGGTATCATCCGAGATTGTTATGGGAACAAAGTTGAACAAAAAGCTATTAACATTGGCTAGATAATACTTCTATTAATTTATGAATATAGATTGAACGGCTTGGTGTTAGAGATGATATAAAATTTAATCGTTTAATTAATTCAAAAAACTTTATAGATAAATAATTAATTGAATTTCCAAAATTATTTTCACAACCCTGTGATTAATAAAATTACAGAGAATTGATGAATTTTTTTTTTGACGATGATTAGTTTAATTTTTTTTCCAATTTATTTTGGGTAATTCTATACACAACCTCCATTTTTCTTTTCACAACCCTAAAATTAATTAAAATACTTAAATAATTTTATTAGACATTTTTACTGTTACATTACAGTCTCCATTACTCAAAATCCTAATAAAATAAAACTCCATATATATATAGAGAGAGAGAGAGATTGGATCAAATGAGAACCACACCCCCTTGTGAGAACAGAGATCCAATCTGAGCCATAGATCTCGCCTATTTGGACGGCTAAGATACATTCTAAAATTTAAAAATCACGGTGCCATTATCGTAATATTAATGACTTTTTAGTGAACTGAGGGTATTTTCGTAATTTATGAATTCTATTATTTTTGGATTGAAATCTCTTTCCTTTCTTTGTAATCTACTTCAAAGGAAAAATATCTTCTCATTTTGGATTCAAGCTGGAAAGTTTCATTGAGTTCCAAGTTTGGGATGGTGAAGAGAGAGGAGATTCGATGAACATTAAAGGGTCGCAGTAGTGAGCACAGAAGAACCTGTCTGGATCGGGTTTTTTCCGGAGATGAACTCCAGGACCACAGAAGATTGAAAGGAATTGATTTCAAAAGGAAAATCTCTTTCCTTTTAGTCGATTCCCTTTAAAATCTATTCCTTTAATCGTTGTTCACGCGATTTTCCCTAGAGTTTTTGTTGTTCGATGTTCTTGGATGAAGACGCCGGGTAAAAATAGTTTTGTTGTACTTCTCCTACGATTTTTATCCATTTTATTTTAGATTTGTTTCAATAATGTCGATGAAGCTGGTTTAGTTGAACTTTTGAATTTTCACTATCAACATATTGTTGAGGCCTTTTTTCGCTTAAAGCCCAAAACTGAAGCCCATAAAGAGGCCGAAGGCTTGAGAGTCGAAATCAAGAGGTCCAGAGGCTTCGAGATTAAGGTCTCGAGGTCGAGGCCCAGAGGTCTAGAGGTCGAGGTCTCGAGCTTGAACAGAATCATAAGAAGACCAAGTCAAGCATATCCATTGAAGATAAGAAAGACCCCATCAAAAACCCTAAAATGGTTAGAAACGATCACTTGAAAAGCGGAAAGTGGTTAGACTCTTCTCCTATATATATACCCATTTTATAACAGGGGGGAACACAACGCTCTCCCCCACGAATTTCCGATTCCTTGTCTTTGCTTGTAGATCGTCGGAGCTCGAATTCAGACGAAATTAATTGTAGAATTTTTGGTTCAACAACTTGGCGCCCACCGTGGGGCTCCGATCGATACTATAAGGCAAAAGACTCCTTCTTTGGCGACTGGTGACGAAGACTGAGGGGGTGCGGGAGTCCTCCCTTAACATGGAATAAACTTCCTGTTCACGCGATTTTCAATTCTGGCTGATAACAACATTCAAGGCGGACATAAGCTGTGAGAAACCTTCTAGGTTGTTCTATCAACCACCAAATCGTGAGGAGAAACACAAGCTGCAAAAGGGCGTTTCACTACTACAGAGGCTAGGGTTCACATCGCTGGAGCTGCTGCGATGCAATTCATGACCTGCTCGCACCAGATTCTTCTTGGCCGAGTTCTAACAATTGTCAAATCGTGAGAGACACTTAAATCGTGAAATGATTTCTCAAATACCATGACGGCTAGGGCTAGGTCTCCAACATCTACCGGCGTCTTGTAAAAACAACCAGAGCCAACAACACTATCTATTGTACTAAAGTCGGTTGTTGTTAAAGAGGGAAGGAACCCGCACATGGTCAAAATCGTGAAAAAGTTTAAGGTATGTTCTTCTTGTTACGGCTTTGCTTGTTTAAATAATATGAGTGCAACATTAAACTTACTTGATTGAAAGATTAAAATGAACGAGGTTTAGAATAGCTTCTCAATGACGATCATGAAAGGGAAACCGACTAATAAATGTTGTTGTTTTCTGTCAAATAGCTTGAGTAAAATGAATCCAGATAAAAATTTCTCTCTTACAATGATTGGATTGCAATTGTTATTCTGCTATTAATTCTCTCGCTGCAAATATGCTTACCTGGTCTTTATTCTGCTAATATGATTTGGAGTCATTTACAGTTCTAATAAATTATCATTTGTACTGGAATCTCATGTCGAAGTCAATTTGAAATGTGTATTGGTATTGAATGTTTGCTTAACTACCTGATATGTTGTTGTGGTTAACTTCATGTTATCTATGTTATTCCTGTTGTGAGTGGTCGCACCATAATAACTTACCGTCTGCTGCATATGGTATGCTTTTGGGAATGCTTAATATGAAATGTTTGTTATTTTTTAAAGTCATGCCCATTTGTTGTGATTTGGGTGCATTTAAGTACTATTTTAATATGCACTTAATGTTACCTGTTCGCTTGCCTAAAAGTTTCGGATCTTATTCACCATTCTGCTATAAAATGAATAAGTTCTGTTTTTATGATGGTATGCTTCTATGCTCATTCCCTAAGCGTGATATCTGCTATGCTCTTGCCTTCACATGTTGTTTAAGTGAAACATAAGAGGAATCATTTGCATATATGCAAAACTAAATGCTCATATACTCTAAATGACTTTAACCGGTCTGAAACTGTAATGATCTCGGCTGCCTCCCTTGAGTTTTTGGACTTTTTCCTACCAATGGTGCTAGATCTTATAGCAGATGATATTAATGATGTAGAATCTGATTTAAGTTGTAATTTTGATGATTTATTGTAACAGAAATGGAGGTAGGGAATAGAAGAAATAGGGGGGGGGGGTGAGAGAAGGAGAAGAGAGATAGGGAGAAAACTCGATATATTACTGCTTACTCTTCTTTTCATCAAACAAGGTATTTAAACCATACAATAAGCATAGGGGACCACATGGTATAATAAACCCTAATGGACTCAAGTCCTTAATTTAATTAAAAGGATTAAAAAGGCCCAAATGCCAAAGGCCCAATGCCTTGACCCGATAACACTCATCCCACTTCCAGCTCCTGCTCCGACCCGTTTCCCTTATGGATATCCCCAATTTCCCAAACTCGATCCCCATTCTACTCTAGCCCCCTAAAAATGGAGTCTTTGCTGGTGAGAGTAAAATTCCCCCTTTGTCGTTACTTCTGACCATTAACGGTGTCTTTCCAGTCATAGTTTCCCTCCCTACTACTGCCTCCATCAATCTCACAACATCACCCCTCCCAATTTCTGATCCTTGTCCACAAGGCTCAAAAGTTGGAAACTTCTTCTTTATAAACTTAACATCTTCCCAAGATATGAGCCCGTCTTCTCCTTCCTCCCATTTAACCAAGATCTGTTCCATAGACTCTCGGCCCCTCTGGATGGCTCTTGAATCAAGGACGGCTAGTGGAAAAATGTTGAAAACGCCATCAGGAGAGACCTCGGGTAGCTTCTGCAGAGGTATGCTTCCTTCAGTTACCTTCTTCTTTTGGAGAGATACGTGAAATACCGAGTATATGCGGGATCCCTCGGGTAGCTCAAGCTTATAGGCAACCGGGCCAATGCTTTCCATAACTCTGTAGGGGCCATAATACCTTGAGGATAGTTTTAAGTTCCTCCGCAGTTGTACTGAATTTTGCCTATAGGGTTGCAGCTTCAAGTAGACCAGATCCCCGACTTCATAGTATTTTTCCTCTCTTGATTTGTCGGTGTAGGTCTTCATGCGGTTCTGTGCTGCGAGTAAATTCTCTTTTAGGTGCCCTAGCATAAGTTTTCTCTCATGTAAGGTGTCCTTCACTTCACTGTTAACCGTGTCCAAGTAGGGGCCAGTGGCTAGATACGGCGGGGCATACCCATAAAGGGCTTGGAAGGGTGTCTATTTTAGGGCTGTGTGGTGATTAGTGTTATACCAGTGCTCGGCTAAAGACATTCACTTTAGCCACTGCCTTGGGTTGGTTGAGACCATGCACCTGAGGTAGTTTTTCAGGCACTGATTTAGCCTTTCCGTTTGCCCATCTGTTTGAGGGTGGTAGGCAGAGGAAAAACTGAGGGTAACCCCCATGGCCTTGAAAAGTTCCTTCCAGAATTGGCTAGTGAACACCTTATCTCTGTCAATGATAATGCTGACAGGGAGGCCATGTAGCTTGTAAACCTGGTCCAGAAATAATTTAGCTATTGTCTGAGCTGTGAAGGGGTGTGATAGGGCAATAAAATGCCCAAACTTGGTTAGTCTGTCAATCACAACCAGAATCACACCTTCCCCCCCTGACTTGGGTAGGCCTTCAACAAAATCCATAGTAATATGGCTCCAAGGTTGATCAGGGATAGACAATGGTTGTAGAAGCCCTGGGGTAGCTCCTTGCTGAGGTTTGTTGAGCTTGCAGATATCACAATCTTGGACTCTTTTAGTCACTTCAGATTTCATCCCCGGCCAGAAAAATGAAGCCTTCAATCTCATGTAGGTGCCTTGTATCCCTGAGTGTCCTCCATAGGGGGAGTTATGCATGGTGTCTAAGAGTTTAGCTCTGACTCCATGCCCATCCCCCACCACAACTCTTCCCTTGTACCTTAACAGGTCTTGTGATATGGTGAATCTGGATTCAGTAGAAGAACCAGTAGCAAGGGAGTCTCTGATCTTAGAAATATAAGAATTCCATTCATAGCTATTTAAGACCTCCTGTATCCATAGTGGTGTGACTGTGCTGATAGCATGACACTCATCATTCTCAGATTGAACCCTAGATAAGGCATCTACAGCCCTATTTTCTGTCCCCTTTTTGTACTGTATGTCATAGTCTAGCCCCAACAACTTAGTGATCCACCTCTGTTGCAGAGGATTCATAACTTTCTGGTCCAGCAAGTGCTTGAGGGCTTGCTGGTCTGTTTTGATTATGAATCTATTACCTTGCAGGTAGTGTCTCCACCTTTGAATAGCCATAAGGACAGCTAAGAACTCCCTTTCATAGATTGATAGGCTTTGGTTCTTGAGGCATAAAGCCTTGCTAAGAAAAGCAAGAAGTCTTCCCTGTTGCATAAGAACTGCCCCTATCCCTATACCACTTGCATCTGTTTCCAGAGTGAATGGGAGGGTGAAATCTGGTAGGGCCAAGACTGGTGCATGTGTCATGGCTTCCTTAAGGTTGCAGAAGGCCTGCTCTGCTTCTGCAGTCCACTTAAAGACATTTTTCTTCAGGAGAGCAGTTAGGGCTTGCTTATTGAACCATACCCCTTTATAAACCTCCTGTAATAGCCTGTGAGGCCCAGAAACCCTCTCAGCTGCTTGATAGTGTGTGGAGTGGGCCGATTCACCATACATTCTATTTTCTGTGGGTCTGTAGCAATCCCTTCCCCCACTTATAATATGCCCTAGATATTCAATTTGTTGTTGGCCAAAGCTGCATTTAGATTTCTTTGCATAAAGGGAATTCTCCCTGAGCAGGGTAAATACCTCCCTTAGGTGCTCTAAGTGAGCTTCCCAGGACTTGCTATAGACTAGTATATCATCAAAAAACACCAGAGTGTGCTTCCTTAGGCAATTTCTGAAAACCTGGTTCATAAGTGATTGAAAGGTGGCTGGTGCGTTGCATAAACCAAAAGACATGACTAGGAACTCATAGTGTCCACTATGGGTCCTAAATGCTGTTAAGTGCCTGTGGCTAGGCTCCATAAGTATTTGAAAGTACCCAAACCGTAGATTAATCTTTGAAAAGTACTTAGAACCATTAAGCTCATCCAGAAGTTCTTCTATGACTGGAATAGGATAGTCATGTTTGATGGTCAGGCCATTGACATACCTATAATCCACACACATTTTCCATGTCCCATCCTTGTTTTTAACTAGCAGCACTGGTGAAGAAAATGCACTCTTACTGGGTTGTATTACTCCAGAATCCAGTAGGTCCTTCACTATTTTCTTAACCTCATCCTTGTGGTTATGTGATGTTCTGTAGGGATAAAGTTGCTTGGGTAAACTCCTAGGTTTCAGGTTAATTTGATGTTCTATTCCTCTTACTGGTGGCAGCCCCTTTGGCTCCTGGAATATGTCCTCAAATTCAGATATTAAACACTCCAGCTTCTGATTTTCAGCATGAATTAGTTTATGCACAGCTACCACAAATACCTCCTCCAACTCATCCCTTACCTTGGAGTGTAGTAGTTTGTAGAGGGAATGGTGTGAGATTACCTTGCAGTCAACTTGAGATTTGTGGGCAAACATTTTAATTTTCCTCCCTCTCCATCTAATGGTGACTGTCATCTTTTCATAGTCAAGCTCAATTGGAGTGCAGGCTCTTAGCCAATCTCCTCCTCGAATTATATGACAACCCTCATACTGTAGAAGTCTGAGGGAATGTGTTAGATGGTGCCCTTGCATCTCCCATGCAAAACCTTCTGCCTGAGATGAACTGATTAGTCTTCATCCATTAGCAACTTTAATGAGTAGGGGAGCAACAGATGCAGTATCACAGCCTAGCAGTTGGGCAGTAGACTCTTTAATAAAGCTTAAGGTACTACCTGTATCAATGAGAATCTGCAGAGAGCGCCCCTTGTTGTTCCCAGTGAACCTAAGTGTAGTAACCCCTTCTTCACCTTTAAGGGAGTTGAGGGTAACCTGGGCTTCCCCCTCACACTCATCAGATGGAATTTCTTGAGCAGTGTCAAGATGGGAATGGAGCTGTGACAGTTCCTTCTCTTCTTCCTCTCGTGTCATAATTAGATAGCTAATCCTGTTCTTGCACCAGCCAAAAGTGTATTTCTCATCATAATTGTAGCAAAGTCCCCGTGCCCTCCTTTCCCTTATCTGATCTGATGTGAGTAGTCTAGTAGGAGCTTTTTGGGGCAGATTTCCTTTGGGAACAGGTGGGAGTATTGGCCCTTGTGGGAAATACCTGGCAGTGTTAACAGGGGCCCTGTTACGAGTCTTCAATTTCCTAGTTAGGGCCTCCATAGAAATCAACTGATTTTGCCCAAGCTCTATGGCCTGTTCTAAGGTTGTAGGGTTAAACATCTTAACAGTAGCTCTTAGCTCCTCACTAAGCCCACTCAAAAAACTTGCCACAAAGTATGTCTCAGAATAGGTGTTGTTGTCATAGAGTGCCATATATTCCTTGAGCTCTTCAAATCTTTCAACATAATCAGCATAGTTACCTGTATGCCTCAGCTTGTTAAACTCAACCACTATGTTGGTTTCCCTCAGGTCCTCAAACCTAACAGCTACCACATCAACAAATTGTTTCCAAGTGAGGTTAGTTAGCTTAGTGCATTAAGATTGGTACCAGGATGCAGCCTTATCTTCAAAGTTCATCGTAGCCAATGCTATCATTTGCTCATCAGGTATGTTAGGTATCATTTTGAAGTAACTATTACACCTAAGGATCCAAATCCTAGGTTGAGTTCCATCAAAACGAGGAAAATCAATTTTGGGTAGAGGTGTTATGGCTTGCAGTGGGTGAGGATCACCAACCTGTCTATTCCCAGTTGAGTATTGATACCTGGAATTAGATCCTTCATCATAGAGGTTACTGGGGGGTCTGCCTAGGATAGAGTCTCCATCGACCTGTCCTTTTCCCTTGGCTTGAGTTTGCAGCGATGATGTTAATTCTGCAAGTTGGTCCAGCTTTCCCAACATACCTTCTTGTGTTTTTGTCATGGATTGGATCTGCTCTTTAAGCCTCGACTCAGCAGCGTCTCTTTTTAAACTTTCAGCTTGAAAGTTTTGATCTAATTGCCTTTGTGTTTCTTACAACTCCTTCAATTTTGTATTTTCAGCCATGTCCAAGGACGAGTGGCTCTGGATACTAAGTGTAATGATCTCGGCTGCCTCCCTTGAGTTTTTGGACTTTTTCCTACCAATGGTGCTAGATCTTATAGCAGATGATATTAATTATGTAGAATCTGATTTAAGTTGTAATTTTGATGATTTATTGTAACAAAAATGGAGGTAGGGAATAGAAGAAATAGGGGGTGAGAGAAGGAGAAGAGAGATAGGGAGAAAACTCGATATATTACTGCTTACTCTTCTTTTCATCAAACGAGGTATTTAAACAATACAATAAGCATAGGGGACCCCATGGTATAATAAACCCTAATGAACTCAAGTCCTTAATTTAATTAAAAGGATTAAAAAGGCCCAAATGCCAAAGGCCTAATGCCTCGACCCGATAACACTCACCCCACTTCCAGCTCCTGCTCCGACCCGTTTCCCTTATGGATATCCCCAATTTCCCAAACTCGATCCCCATTCTGCTCCAGCCCTAAAAATGGAGTCTTTGCTGGCGAGAGTAAAATTTCTCCTTCGTCGTTACTTCCGGCCACTAACGGTGCCTTTCCAGTCATAGTTTTCCTCCCCACTACTGCCTCCATCAGTCTCACAATAGAAACATGTTATAAGACATATTTGTCTGCTTTTTGTTGAGCTTTTCTCGTTCAAGATAGAGGGTTGAGTATCTGTAAACCCCATATGCTCTTGTAATATATGCTCGTGTTAGGATTTAGTGAATAAAATTCATTTTTGTGTATCCAGGGTTTAAAATATTCAACAACTATGTATCTCAGTATTTGTCATGTGTCTAAAATTCTGCTATAAATGGTGAATTTCGAGAGTTGTTATTTCTTAGATGCATTTGAATATCTAAACCGTCATATATAGTCAGCATAATTAAAGAGATGACATGTTATCCCTACATCAATGTAATCTGATGCAGTTGTTATTTAATTTACTTTGTTAGCTGCACACGTTTGAAGCCATTTGCACTCTTAAGCACGTGCTATGCAGTTGTGGATTAAGTTTCTCATTCTTTGCTCATCTCTATTTCATCTGAATCTATATCTGCTCCTGCTACTATGCTCCTTCCAAAGCATGTTACTCTGTATAAGTTATTTCAATGCATTTGCAGCTAGTAATCTGCTAGCTCCCGCAATTGGGCTGCATCTATGGAATATATATGTATATATATATATACACACATGTGTGTGAAATATCTGCAATACTCCGATACTAGGTTCTTTTAAAAAATGCTCTTAAGTCAAAACTACTTGGCCTTAAGTGTTTCAAATGCATAAATAACAGAACTGTTATCAATCTACTGCTAAAGTGCATTTAATGTTTTCTGCTTCTTTTGAGAGTTGGTATCTACTTTTAGGCATGAAGAATCTTGAGTTTCAACGTTAAAATATTTCTGCAGCAAATAACCATATAAAAAAAAGAAAAAAAAGAGAAAAAAGACATGTTGCAATGATATCTGATGTATTAATATTATATGCTCTTGTGTGTCCTTCTTGAAATGGCACTCAGCTGGATTTAATGGTATTAACCTTCATCCCTTCTGAATTCATTATGAGAGGATTGTATTTAAAAGATGTTAAATCTAGATTCAGTGGTACTGATTTTGTTTCTTCGGATGGGAAACTAATTCATGGTATCTATAAATTAAACTAATCTCTACTCTTGAATGTGGAATTTTAGGTATATTTTTTAAGTTAAAATATTCCAATAAAAACTGGTGTATTTTTTCTGGAAGATTCCAAATAATTGTTTTTGCAAACGAAACATTGCTACAAAATATCCAAAAGCTAGTGTTGTACGTAGTCCTTTTAGCCATACTTCAACTCAATTTAGCCACATATCTAATTCAATTCCTCTTAAATACATCAATGGAATTGATCTTATCTAGTGGAGTGGTTGTTTAAGATTCTCGATGGTTGTATTTTACTTGTTGCTTTTTCTTGAACTCATTTATTAATGATATGGATATCTAATTGGAATTTTATCTCTTTTCTTGGGGCTATTAACGTGCATAATTGCTATTTTCGACTTCAATTTTTATCAATGGTAACTTTTTATGGTTGGAAATTGCAAGGACACATAATTGGACCCATGTTTCTCAAGATTCCCCATGATTTATGCAGCCATGACCTCACTATATGTATCATCATGTGTTTTAAAGCACATGTTATGACATTCGGTTCCAAGAGCTAGAAGCTAATTATGTTACAAGAGGCTCGCTCTCAAGCCTCGAGCTCCCCCGGACTCGTCTTCGAGTCTGGAGCTCTTTCCCGAGGCTTGCTCTCAGAGCCTCGAGCTCCCCGGACTCGCATTCGAGTCTGGAGCTCCTTCCCAAGGCTTGCTCTCAGAGCCTTGAGCTCCCTTGGACTCGCCTCCGAGTCTGGAGCTCCTTCAAAAGGTCTACTCTCAAGACCTCATCAGCCCCCCAGGACCTTCCTTCATGTCTGCGGCTTCAAAAGGTATGCTCTCATGTCCTCTTCAGCTCCCCAGGACCTTCCTTCAGGTCTGGAGCCTTCAGAGGTCTGATTTTATGGTCACTTACCAATACCGTCGATTTGTCCTCGGACTCAGGGCTTTATAGACCCTTTTTTCTTGATACAAGACGCTAAGAACCGCTCTCTTAGGCAAATGTGTCGGCGTTCATTACATGGTCCCCAAAATTCTCAGGCACCAAGTAATGAGGTGCTAATTGTTGAGGCATTTTTTCGCTTAAAGCCCAAAACTGAAGCCCATAAAGAGGCCGAAGGCTTGAGAGTCGAAATCAAGAGATCCAGAGGCCTCGAGATTAAGGTCTCGAGGTCTAGAGATCGAGGCCCAGAGGTCTAGAGGTCCAGAGGTCTCGAGCTTGAACAGAATCATAAGAAGACCAAGTCAAGCATATCCATTAAAGATAAGAAAGACCCCGTCAAAAACCCTAAAATGGTTAGAAATGATCCTTTGAAAAGCGGAAAGTGGTTAGACTCTTCTCCTATATATATACACCCATTTTATAACAGGGGGGGAACACAACGCTCTCTCCCACGAATTTCCGATTTCTTGTCTTTGCTTGTAGATCGTCGGAGCTCGAATCCAGACGAAATTAATTGTAGAATTTTTGGTTCAACACATATGTTTTCAGTTCTGCAGATATTTTATGGTTTCTTATTAATATGTACTTTTATCTCTGCAGATTTGTTAGCATCACAACATGACTTATTTTTTAATAGTATTAGCACTACTATTACAGGTTTTAGCACTGCTGTAAATTAGTTTTAGCACTACTGTGACCATTTTTAGCATGATCGAAGAATATTTTTTTAGCATTAACGTGATTAGTTGTATATTTTTTAATGTGCAAATTGTGTTGGCTCCACTTTGGAGTTTTTAATCATTGTTCATGCGATTTTCCCTGGAGTTTTTGTTGTTCGATGTTCTTGGATGAAGACGTCGGATAAAAATGGTTTAGCACTAGTATTATAATGTTTAGCACTTCTGTAACCTATTTTAGCACTACTGTGAACAATTTTATCATTATCAAAGAATATATTTGTTTAAGGATTAACGTGATTAGTTGTGTATTGATAAATATGCAGATTATGTTTCTTCCACTTTGGAGATTTCTCTTGGTTTTTCTGAATTTTACATACCTGACTGTGAATCATCTTTGAAGCCTGGATTGGGCAAAATATTTCCTACGTTAGATGATGGTATAACCTTTTACAAGGTGTATTTTTCATCATGTGGATTTGATACTCGTTTATCTACTACAAAGAGGTCTAAAGATGGTACTATAATTTGAAAGTATGTTCTGTGCAACCGCGAGGGAATTAAAAAAATATCGGTTGATTTTGCTTAAACTTCAAAGAAAAAGAGACGTCGTGTGTCTAAGAGGACTTACTGCATGGCTAGGATAGGGTTAAAAGTATATTGGTTCTGATGGGTACAGTGTTGGACTATTTGAAGAAAGACATTCACATTCTCTTGTTTTGGATACACATAAAGATTTTATAAATCTGAATAGAAATATAGACCCTTCACATCAAAGGTTTATTCTTAACTGTGCAAGGGCAAATATTGGCATTCTATTATTTTAGCATTTGCATTCGGCTGTTTTAGCACTGGTAGTTGAAATTTTAGCACTTTCATCGCCTTTTTTAGTATTGTTAGTTGATGTTTGAATATTTTGGTAGGTGACAATTTTAGAATTTACAGTCTTTTGTTTATGATGAGAAAAATATTATAATAACAAAGATTTGTGATCTTTTATATGTTGGCAGGTATTTAATGATTTTTGCACCATTTACTAGAAAAGACAATCATGGGAGACTTGTCACCTTTGGGACTGCTTTAATGTCGGGTGAGGATGTTAAATCTCAATCCTGGGTTTTTCAGAAATTCAAGGACTGTATGAATTATTTTCTGAATTTTATAGGTTGTCTGCACCTAGTGAAGTTGAGGTGCTTCCACTTGACTTTGTGAAGACTAAAGGTAGTGGAATTCATATAAAATCAAAAGAAGATGCGAACGCTGAATGCAAAAAAGAAATCTTTAAGGACCTCCAAGAAGTGTGACAAAAAATGCGGTCATGATTCTAGGAACTGCGGGAAGAAGTAAATACAATTTTTTTTATACTTCTCATACAATTTTTTTTGTACTTCTCATACTAATTTTTTTATTAATGCTACTAATATTCTTTTCTGTAATGCTATACACATAGTTGATATTCTTTTTTGCATTGCTAATAAAGAGTTTGATAATGCTAATAAGAGTGTTTGTACTGCTAATATAGTTCTTTATACTGCTAATAAGTAATTTACTTTAATATCTTGCAACATGATCTTGCATGTGTGACCTCTAACACTCTTTGATATCTTTCATGAAATAATGCTAAGGTGGGATTTATGACATTGTTAATTTAATAAAACTGTAATAACATTCGTTCATGATTATGTTTTATAATTAATGATAATGCTAAAATGAGATATGATGATGCAAATACCGTTAACAATGATGCTAGTACCACAAATTGCATTTGTTGGTTTATAATGACTATGCCAAATTTTTAATCACAATGCTAATAAATGGTTATGTTAATGTTAAAAATGAGAGATTGCAATGCTAATAGTGGTTGCACTATATTGATAATTCAACATGTAACAGTGTTTGTTCGTGATTTTTTACAATGTTGATGACATTTTTTATGCTAATGCTAAAACAGTCATGCTAAAATAAGTCATGACAATGCTAAAAAAGACATGACAATGCTAAAATAGGAAATGACAGTGCTAAATCCCTAAATTGAAAAATATACACGTAAATTCTGAGTATTTATATATTTTCAAAATTTTCGATTTTATCCTTACTAAGATTCAGAGACAGCAAAGTTCGACGTTATTATGAGATTACCACCGCATTTTTTAAATTTTTGGAACATATCTTGACCGTCCAAATAGGCAAGATCTGTGACTTAGATTGGTTTTCGGTTCTCACATAGGGCGTGGTTCCTTCTGGAACCCAACTATATATATATATATATATATAACCTCCTGACACATCGTCATTTTGTGTGCAAGTATATCATCCAGAGGTAGATATCATCCCACGAGAAGTGTTTAACTTTTCTATCTTCTTTTGTATCTTTTGGGAACTTGTTGGAATTACTATCACTAATTCGTTCCTGCACAACTAAATCTAAACAAACACTCAAACAATTACTGAATCAAATAATTTAAAAAGACATGTTCAAATCAAACGTGAATTCTGTTTTGGTAGACTTATGCAATCCTGGGCACAAACACATTGATATCTTGATATGACCGTTTGGTTATAGGGAGCATGGACGATCGCCTTATACCTCCCAATGCCTTCTTACTGTGTATGCTAAGAGCAATGCGGTCGATGACTCTGAGTCTCTAACTATCCAAAACCCAAAGAAGATAGTCATGTAGAGGGTTTGCAAGGATAGCAGCATTAGATCGGAAGGACCCAACACCGGAACATGGGCACATCCTCAGTGTTCCCACTAGATCCACCTATACTTCATTCTCCAAGCTTCGGCGTCTGCTTTATCACTTAGTGGCTCATCAGGGTATGGTCGCCCTTACTTCCACCTTGACTTACATAAATAATAATTCAATTAAGAATGGCCAATTACTAACCTTACCATTGCCCTGTCATCGTTCTGCCCAAAATGAAGTTGAGAATCAATTCAAGGTAAATTATGAACACTAAGCTTCATGCATAATTTCTACCTTAACTTGCTCACATTCGACTTGAACACTAATTACTTAGCCAGAAAACATATTGAATAACAAAGCAAAATTAAATAAGTAACACATGATGAAAAAGGAAACAAACTAGATTAAAATCTGGACCAACTCCAGATTTGGGCAAAAACAAGTACGTGCACCAGCCAGGGGCAAACTGCTGACTGCTGTGCAGAATATCCAAAAGCTAAAAATGCAGAAAACTAAAGTGCGAAATTGTAAATGAATTCAAGTGTGTCCTGAAATAAAACTGAAAATTAGTATTTATAGTTGTTAGATTGACTACACTCAGCCCAGTCCAGCCCACACAGGGGCATGGATTTAGTTGGACCATTCCACTTCACCACCATGGTTATGCTTATAGAATTTCAGGGTAGTGCTTCGTTCTTCTCTCTCCTTATCTCTTCTTTTCTCTTTCTTCAGGACCGTTGCTTCCCTCCTGTTTTGGAACCGCTACTTTCGTGGATCTAGGTTTTTGAATAGAGACAGTTGCTAAACTTCTGCTCTTAATTCGCAACAGACTTTCAAAGCTTCAGCATCCTCTTTATGCCCTTAGTGGAGTAGGCATCACATTTATGTCCATAATGGATCCAAACGTGCTTCTTCTCCCCTGTTACACTTTACTCCCTAACAAACTCTAGACACTACTAATAGTAATAAAAATGAATAAAAAGATAAAGTAAAACATGTGCGAATTTTAGTCTGTATCACCTCCGTTCTCACATTGTTGTCCAATTGAGCAATAATTTGTTCTCTTCTATCTGGAATGAAAAACTCTCGAATGAAAACTCTTAATCACTAAACACCATCATATGGTTTTGCCCAAAATTTCATCAGCCATAGGAATAGTAACATCCTCACTTTCTCTCGTGTTCTTTAGTTTGCTTAGAGATTTTATAATCTAACACAAACACTTTAATGCACTAGTTATAAATAAACATTATTTCAGACGGCCAGGTGATCGACTAAAATTTAACACAACCCGTAAGAGGACGGGACTATGTAGATAGTGGTGAGCAAGTATCATATCCATAGAGACTAATTAAAATTAATTGTGCGTACTATGACATTGAATCTCGATTGTTATCTAAACGACAAATAAAAAGAGAAACTAACTAATCTAAACTAAGAAAATCAATAAATAAACGGGAAAAGTAAACGGAGAAGAAAACATGAAAGCAGAGGTACTCTAGAGATTGATTTCTTTGGGTACTTAGCACTAATAATCCTATTGAACGTCTATTTGTAGTGTCAAATTTCATTAGGGGAATCTCTAATGCATCCTAAGCTCAAATTCCTAAGATTAATTTTCAGCCCTCACACTAAGTCATACAAAAGAATCTAATGACTAAATTATTTCAATAGAAAAAGAAATGCATAAATACCTAAATAATCTCAATCCAAAAACAACCCAAATAATCTCAATCTTAAAGAAAATAAAGATAAAAATAAGAAAAAAACTTGGTACAACCCGGAAGTTGGACATTAACTCCTCTCTTGGTTCATCTCTTCTTCTCTTTGCTTCATATTCAAACTCTAGCTCTTTATTTAACCTAGCTAGGTGGAAATCCTAGTCAGAGTGTGTGTTTGATCGGTGGTTAGGATTTTAAGATGTAGGAGAGGGATTTGTGTTTTTGTGGCATTGGGTGTGTGGTGGCTTCTTTTGTTTCAATTTGGGGTTTATATATATAATGATGGAACAAATAAGCATTAAAAATAAGTGTAAAATGGAAAGAAAGTTTGAAATTCGCAAATCAAAGCTGGGGTCGCGATATGGGATTGGTCACGCCCCCACTCGTATTGTAGGTCACGTCTGGGACAAAAAAACATGCTCCAGTGTCGGAACATGTCACCCGCGTCTCCAGTCGCGTCTGGGGGCGCGAGTGCGGCGGTCACGCCTTCGGTTCTGCGCCTGCACCTTTCACTGTTTTGCTTCGTTCTTCCTCGTTTCTTGCCCGATTGAGGTTATTCAACTTGCAGCGTGTTCCTAATTTAATTATCTATTTTCCCATTTCATTAAATTACTCAAAAATGCATTGATTCATATTTTAGGATTATAAAAAGAAAAATAGAAATTGGTTAATATCATATTTTAGTATGACCTTTGAAGTGATTAACAAAAATATGTCTACCTTTAAAATAATATAAAAATTTTACGACCTTTAAAGTGATCAACAAAATATTCTTACCTTTAAAAAATTACAAAATAGTCCCGACCTTTTAATATTTTCACAAAACTAAAAACACAGTAAATTTTATGTGTCAAAAGTGTGGTGTGACTTGCTTGGATTTATTTCATGAAAATTTAGCCAAATAAGAAAATAATGTGAAAATGACACGGCCCATATTAACAAATTGGGATAAATTTTCACGTAAGATCCCAACTAGCCACTTCACGTGCCGTGTTGGTTTGTGAAAATTCTTAAATCTCATAATAATGTTATATATTTTTTTTTGAGAGATCATGATATTTTTGTTAAGTTCAGGTTAAAATTTGAATTTAATTTATCATTTTTATAGGGGGTGAAAAGAAAACAAACCAATGAGCTTATGATTACTTAGAGGTGGCAAATTAGGCCCTTCCCAACCCGACCTCGAGTTGGCCAAGATATTGTCAGCCTGAAATGCATCTTGGTATGCCCGACTAGCCCAAAAAATTGAAAAAATTACACTGATGCCCGCGGCCCAATCTAGCCCGGCCCACATTTTGGGCTTGGCTTCTAAACTATAGACCGACCACTTTTTGGCCCGGTGGCCCGAGCATCCCGCAACATGATATTTTTTCTTGATGTTCGCCTGGTGGACCGGGCCAGCGGCCCATTTTGCCATTCCTACCCCACTTATGGTAGGATAGGTTGGTTGGGCTACAACAGTGTTTCGAGTGGCTTAAGCCGGTGTTGGGTATCCGTGCCCTGCCGGGGTTCACCAACTTGATTCCCGACTCGTCTGAGTTAGCCACACAGTCGCTTTGACTTTTCCAACAATTGATGGCAGCAACTTTAGATGTGTCTACTTGAATTATCCAGCTCTTACAACAAGAAGAACAACATGATCAGTTTTGTAACAATTAGTTAGTGGGAAAAGAAGAAAACAGAGATAGAGCAGGAAGAATGAGATGAAGAAGATGATTGGAAGGTAGAATTAGTGGCTTTGATTTTCTGCAGCAACGGTGATATTCCCAGCAGAGGACAGCACACTTCAGATTTCTGAAGTTGAGCAAACGCGCAGGTCGTCTTCTCCAGCGAGTTCTTATGAACAGTAGCAACTTTGGTGAGCAGGTAGATAGATGAGATTTCGACAGGCGATTGCAGCTGCAGCGACTTTTCGGTCGTCTTCTCTTATGAGCTGAACAGCAGCCGCGGAGTCGAAGTGCAGCTTCGGTTGTCTTTGCCGACAATTGCAGAACACCGTCGGCGTTCCAGATTTTCGGCAGACACGGCAACAGGTCTTCTCCAGTCGAATAGCAACGGCAGCAGCGACGTCGACTTGGTTGCAGGTGACTCGAGGCTCCAGAGACTCTTCTTCTTCAGCAGGACAGTAGCTCCTGTCGTCTTTTCAAGCAAGGGGGAAAAATGGCTCTGCAAAACAATCAAGTAATATATATATGTATATCGGTAACAATATATATATATATAGCTTATATGTCTGAAAATGTAAAGAATATAACAGATATATATATATATATATATGTATATAGAACGAAGAAGATAAGAGAATTTGATGAAGGTTTTTGGCTCAGGATCCAATAAGGCGGCGGCGTCGACTTCCGGCAACAAGAACGATCAATTCAAGCCCAACTATGAACAGCTCAAGAACAGAGCACGGCTAAGAGATGAAAGGCAGAAATCGGACAAGACAATAGATGCTTTCTCTCTCACGAAGCTTGCAATCTCAACGCCAATCAGGAGACCCGAAGCACAGGAATCCGACGAAGAGACAAGAGTGGGAATAGCAGAGCCCTCTCTCAAGTGAAGAATTATCAAGCTTAATCCAAAACAGTAGCCGCCCTCACTTGATTTATCGTGAAGAAGAAAGGGGATTAGGGCATAATTAGGGATTTGGGCTAATTGGGGAGATATGGGCTAGAATAGGAATATGAGCTATCAAAAAATAATTCATAAGCCCATTAAGGATCATTGGGCCAACATCCACATTTCCACCTTTGGCCCATTGATCATTAAGTCGCCAAGGAAGAAAACACCGCACACCTTAACATGGATAACATCATCGCCTATTTTTACTCACGTCTATCACGAAGACAAGACAAGAGCGGGAGAGAACAATACTATGCGTATTGAACTCAATCTCAACACTAGAGACCAACCCTTTTGCAAATCATCTCAAGTCACTTGATGACTATCCTTGATCGAGATGCAACCTAGCACAGTACCAACGGGAAAAACTAACCAACACACAAAAACAAGAAGTAAAGGAAAAACACAAAAACAAATAAGGTATCCAGCCAAAAGACTAGAATACCATCACATAAAGCTCACATAGAAGAATTTAACCAAGATCAAAGTTCAAAGATCTCTTGCAGGATAATAGCTTTGCAACTGGAAGGCACTCAGTGCCCATATCCGCAGGGTTAAGTTCAGAGGGGATCTTATCAAGCAACACTTCCCCTTTTTCAACAACATCACGAATAAAATGGAATCTCACATCAATATGCTTACTTCGATCATGAAATACAGGATTTTTGCACAGTTGAATAGCAGATTGGCTATCAGAATAGACCATAGACTTATCATCAATAAATTTAATCTCAGACAATACACCATTTAACCATATAGCCTCTTTCATAGCTTCAGTTGCAGAAATATATTCAGATTCAATTGTAGATAAAGCAACGATTGATTGAAGTTGAGATTTCCAACTAATGCACGAATCACACAAAGTAAACACATATGATGTTGTGGATTTTCTATTATCTCTATCATTCGCATAGTTTGAATCCACATAACCAACACATTTTACACCATTTACTGACTTGCCAAAAGTCAGACCACTCTTCATAGTGGATTTTAAATACCGGAGAAGCCACTTAAATGCTTCCCAGTGAGGTAATCCCGGATTGGCCATGTATCTACTTAAACAAGACACGACATATGCAATATCAGGCCTCGTGCTAATCATTAAATACATCACAGAGCCAATAGCATTGGCATAAGGCACATTTTGCATTTCAAACATTTCAGAGTCAGTCTTTGGGGACTGATCCTTACTTAACACAAAATGAGAAGCAAGAGGCACGTTAACAGGCTTACAATCTTCCATATTAAATTTCTTAAGAATTTGCTCAACATAAGCAGATTGATGCAACACAAGGGTGGATTTTGCTCTATTTCTATCAATGTTCATGCCGAGAATCTTCCTAGCATCACCTAGGTCTTTCATATCGAAATTATCACAAAGGCACTTTTGAACATATTTCACAGTTTTAATGCAAGGACTAATGAGCAACATATCATCCACATATAAAAGCAAGAACATGGGAGTATCAGTCTCCATAAAATATAAGCAATGATCAAATTTGGAACGAGTGAAGTTCATGTTTTTCATGCATTGATCAAACTTAATATTCCACTGCCTAGGGGATTGTTTCAAACCATATAGGGACTTTTTTAGCAGACACACATGCTCAGGTTTGTTTTTATCAACAAAGCCCTCGGGCTGTTTCATATAAATATTGTTCTCAAGTTCACCATGCAAGAAAGCGGTAGTAACGTCTATTTGCTTAAGTTCCCAGTTAAAGTGAGCAACAAGAGCAAGCATTATACGCACAGTAGTGAACTTAACAATAGGAGCAAAAATCTCGTTATAATCAACACCTTCCTTTTGAGTAAAACCTTTTGCTACCAATCTTGCTTTATATCTCACATTATCAATTTCATGCTTGATTTTAAATAACCATTTGCATTCAACAATAGAACAATCATCAGGTTTTTTAACAAGTATCCATGTATTGTTATCATGCAAGGATTTCATTTCACTATTCATTGCAGCAAGCCATTTATCAGATTCCTTAGATTTGACAGCTTTATTATAGGTTCTAGGCTCAAATTGATCAACATTGCTAAATACATTAAATGCATATAAAGACAGATTATAATCATCATATTTAGCAGGTAATCTCACATTCCTTCTTACCCTATCTCTAGCAAGTTGATAATCGTTCAAATTCTCAGGTTCAGGAATAGTCTCAGTTTTATTTTCAGAGCTAGAACTAGATTCAGAATCAGACACATGCATATTATTAATAGGCTCATCATTAGCCTCATGCTCAGACACAGACTCATCCACATTATGATTATCAGACTCATGCCCAGTGACAGGTAAATCATTAGTCACATTTTCAGATTCAGATGGCATAGGAGTCACATTCTCCACATTATCCTCCACCTCACTTGAAGCAACAGGAGGAGCACACATAAACTCAAACACATTATTATCTAATTTTTTCAAATTTTCCACCTCGCTTGGAGCAACATAAGGTGAGGATTCAGGTAAACAGGGAAAATCATGCTCATTGAATATAACATCACGACTAACACATGTTTTAAATCCAGGCACACTTCTATCCCATAATCTGTACCCTTTCACACCTTCAGGGTATCCTAGAAACACACACTTCTTTGCTCTAGAATCAAGTTTGCTCAACTTTTGATGAACATATGCAGCACACCCAAAAACTCTCAAATTAGACAAACAAACAGGCTTATTCAAGAAAACAGATTCAGGTATTTTACCAAGCAGAGGCACAGCTGGAGATCTATTAATCAAATAAGTCACAGTCATTAGAGCTTCACCCCAAAAACGTTTAGACATACCAGATGCAACAAGCAAGCTCCTAACTCTCTCAAGGAGAGTTCTATTCATTCTTTCTGCCACTCCATTTTGCTGTGGAGTGTAAGGCACAGTTTTATGCCTTTTAATACCTTGATCAAAACACCAATTATCCATAGCATTATTACAGAATTCAAGCCCATTGTCAGTTCTGATGCATCTAATTTTCTTTTTTGTTTGATTTTGAATTTCAGTAGCCCATTTAGAAAAATGCATGAACACATCAGATTTGTTTTTCATTAAAAACACCCATGTTTTTCTCGAAAAATCATCAATAATAGATAAGAAAAAACTGTTTCCACCATGGGTGGGCTCTTTTGCTGGGCCCCAAACATCGGCATGCAAATATTCAAGGATTTCAGAACTAACATGCTTCCTAGGATAAGGCATAGCGACAGGTAGAGGAACTTTATGATGCTTGCCCATTACACACGGTTCACAGAAAGGAATAGCAGACACTTTATCTTTGACAAATGCACCATTTTTATGCAAAATTGAAAGACCTTTATTGCTCATATGTCCTAGTCTAGCATGCCATAAACCAGTCTTATCTTCTTGAATCACATTAACAACAGGCAGAGGCACAGACTCAGCTTGGACAGCATACAAATCACTCTTTCGGGGAGCAATGAAATAAAGTACTGAATCTTTCTCAAATTTGAATCTCAAAGAATTCACAGAACCATCAAGCATATTATCAGCCATTTTGGACACAGATAACAAATTGAATTTCAATTGAGGCACATATCTGACGTCACTTAATATAAGCATGCTCCCATTTTCAAATTTCAAACATATATCTCCTTTACCAATGATTTCACAGTGTTGCCCATCAGCCAAAGCCACATGACCAGAATTCAGATATTGTAAGTTGTGAAACATGTGCTTGTGAGGAGTGACATGGAAAGTGCATCCTGAATCAATTAACCATTCATTTTCATGCATATCTTTAGAAATTGCATTGGAGTAATTGATAAATTGAAAATCATATGCAGTGTGGACCATATAAATGCCATCTCCCTCATAATAGTCATAATTCACAGTATCTTCATGCACATTATTTGCACCTTCATAAACATGATTAGCACGATGATCATAATTCCCAAAAGCTTTATTCTTTTTAGGCATTTTGCATCTGTTAGAAAAATGACTAGGTTTACCACAATTCCAGCAAGTTTTCCTAGGTCTCATATCAGAATTTTGGTTTTGGGGTTGATGGGTAAACTCTTGGTTTCTGCCAGCATGTTGAGTAGAGTTTTGGGAATAAATTTGAGCATGGTTATGGTGTCTAGTATGAGGGGGAAGATTGTGAGCAATGTTCATTTCTCTCCTATGTCTTTCTGCAGCTAGAACACTAGGATTTTCAGGGTTAGGGGTTTTATCAAAGCCATGTAGGGGATTTCTATTATTATTATTTCTATTCACATACATGATCTCATTATGTAAGGGCTGGGATTTCATTTTCCTCATTTCACTTTCTTTTGCTTTTAAACCAGTGACTATCATATCACAATTCACCTTAGAACCACCATATTTAAGAGCAGATTTTACTTCAGCAAAAGATTCAGGAATTGAACCAAGTAAAACTTGAGGAGCATACTTTTCAAGGGAATCATCACCAGCAAGTTTAAGGTCTTGTAACAATTTATAAAATTCATCCATATTTGCATCAATATCCTTAGAAGAATCCATTTGAAAAGACATAAATTGATTTTGCAAAGACCACATAGATTCCTCAGAAGCAGCAGTGTATAAAGAGATCAGATTATCCCACAACTCTTTAGCACATTGATGATGCGACACTTTTCTAACCACAGTACTGCATAGATTCAACAAAATAGTGGCCCTAGCACTATCATTCATTTCATGCAATTTTTCATCATTCACAGATTTATCAATCTTAGTAGTAATGGCCTTATAAATCTTTTCTTTAACCAAAATGCATTCAATTTTAGTCTTCCAATCTTGAAAATCATCTCTACCATTAAAAGGTGCCATATGAAGGTTATTCATGATTATATGCAGACACAGGAGTCACAAAAGCAACAGGAAGTCAAATAATCACCCGAAAATCAGAGAGCACAACAGAACGATCACAAAACAGGGAGGGAACTCCTCCAACACACAGAAACAAGTACACACGGGGGATAAAGTGCTGAGGCTAGCCCAGTTCTCAACACAGATTTATCTGTGGAGCAAGGATTCACTCAGGACAACCCCAAAACTTGTTTCACCAGCAACTGACTCAAATACCTGAGTCAGTTTTTTCATAAACTCACAAAACTTGGAGTTTCACCAGGTTTTCACCACCAAAACACAACCAGAAAACTCACAGAGATATCACAGCAAAAAACAAGAATGCGGAAGAAATAATATGATCGCTAGATACCGAACAAATAGACGAGATATAGCAAGGATAAATTTTTCACCAAAGATATCTCAAAAAAAAAAAATTCCAACAAATTCAACCAAAATAACGGATTATCACAAATTGCCACAATTCTCCAATATTCTCCCAAAAAACAACACACAACTCCAACAAATTCTCCAAAAACACCACCAAAACTCCAATAATCACCCAAACTCCACAATTCACCAATATTTAGCGCAAATATCAAATAACCCAAGCCTAAGATCTAGGAGCTTAGAGTTTCGCCACTTTACCAAAGCAGATCCTCCCGGGAAGGGGAGAAATCTGACCTACCGTGTTCCTTGCTCGTCGGGAGCGAAATGGCGCAGCCAATGGCGGCGGGGTGCGCTGGTGCGAGTCGGAGGGTGCCCCGGCAAGGGTCCCCGTGGCTCTGATACCACTGTTGGGTATCCGTGCCCTGCCGGGGTTCACCAACTTGATTCCCGACTCGTCTGAGTCAGCCACACAGTCGCCTTGACTTTTCCAACAATTGATGGCAGCAACTTTAGATGTGTCTACTTGAATTATCCAGCTCTTACAACAAGAAGAACAACAGGATCAGTTTTGTAACAATTAGTTAGTGGGAAAAGAAGAAAACAGAGATAGAACAGGAAGAATGAGATGAAGAAGATGATTGGAAGGTAGAATTAATGGCTTTGATTTTCTGCAGCAACGGTGATATTCCCAGCAGAGGACAGCACACTTCAGATTTCTGAAGTTGAGCAAACGCGCAGGTCGTCTTCTCCAGCGAGTTCTTATGAACAGTAGCAACTTTGGTGAGCAGGTAGATAGATGAGATTCCGGCAGACGATTGCAGCTGCAGCGACTTTTCGGTCGTCTTCTCTTATGAGCTGAACAGCAGCCGCGGAGTCGAAGTGCAGCTTCGGTTGTCTTTGCCGACAATTGCAGAACACCGTCGGCGTTCCAGATTTCCGGCAGACACGGCAACAGGTCTTCTCCAGTTGAATAGCAACGGCAGCAGCGACGTCGACTTGGTTGCAGGTGACTCGAGGCTCCAGAGACTCTTCTTCTTCAGCAGGACAGTAGCTCCTGTCGTTTTTTCAAGCAAGGGGGAAAAATGGCTCTGCAAAACAATCAAGTAATATATATATATGTATATCGGTAGCAATATATATATATATATATAGCTTATATGTCTGAAAATGTAAAGAATATAACAGATATATATATATATATATATATATATATATATATATATGTATATAGAACGAAGAAGATAAGAGAATTTGATGAAGGTTTTTGGCTCAGGATCCAATAAGGCGGCGGCGTCGACTTTCGGCAACAAGAACGATCAATTCAAGCCCAACTATGAACAGCTCAAGAACAGAGCACGGCTAAGAGATGAAAGGCAGAAATCGGACAAGACAATAGATGCTTTCTCTCTCACGAAGCTTGCAATCTCAACGCCAATCAGGAGACCCGAAGCACAGGAATCCGACGAAGAGACAAGAGTGGGAATAGCAGAGCCCTCTCTCAAGTGAAGAATTATCAAGCTTAATCCAAAACAGTAGCCGCCCTCACTTGATTTATCATGAAGAAGAAAGGGGATTAGGGCATAATTAGGGATTTGGGCTAATTGGGGAGATATGGGCTAGAATAGGAATATGAGCTATCAAAAAAATAATTCATAAGCCCATTAAAGATCATTGGGCCAACATCCACAGACGGGCTTCAAACATGCTTCGAGTGGGTTGGGTTAGTGAACTTATTTTTTCTTGAATTCAAAGTTCTTGTGTTTGACATCGACTATTGAAGAAGTATTAAATATGAAGTTATTAATTATTATTAAATAGCACCGTCTTCACTTGTAATGGTTTATTTCCACATGTTAAATACTTCCTCAATTTGTCTAAAGTCACATATTGATCGATGAATTTCTAAGTTGAAAAATGAGTGTTGATTGTTTCGCGATTGACATGGTGAAAATGTATGCTAATCGACATGCATTAGACATCCTTTATACTTTTCATAAACATATTGATCCATATACGGACAAACTTACAACAAACATAAACATTATGGCAGCAAGAAACACAAATTTGCCGCAAAGTTTAGAAATATTAGTAACTGTGAATCAAGGTAGGAGATTAGGGTTAAGAGAAATTTGATGATTAATTAAATAAAGTACATGTGAATCAAGGTAGCCACAAAAATCTATATCTACGTTATATATAATGTTCTGTTACGTCCTGGTAGGATGGTTTAGTGGTGGAATGAGTTTATTAATTTGGAGAATAAAAATCACGGATTAGAATCTTTTCAATACCACTCAATCGAATACCATTAGATTGAGTGTGTGTGAGTAAAAAAAAATTAAAAATTCCGACTCGTATTATCAAGTTTTGATAATAATTAATTACACGCAAAAAATTGCGATGCGGACCCAATCCTTTATTGACTTTTCTGAATTACACAATACAAAAATCCAATCGTCGAACATGAAAGAATACAAGATTGAAATAGACGATCTGGCCTGTGCGGATTGATGAATGCAAAATGAGATGTTAGCCCAAAGAATCTATATATGTACGTACTTACACAAATTAACACAATCGCCCTAACCTATGTTTTACTCTGCCCATAATCAATCATAGCATATATATTTCAGAACTGCCTAAACTCAACTAAGAAACGAGTTGGAAAAACCATGAGTCGACGCGCCCGAGTTCAGCGGAAAGAAACCGGGTCGCTGAGCTCTCACCCCACTCTGTACTTCTTCATCAACCACATTCCGATGCGTCGACGGAGGGGTATAGATGTCATTTTGATAACTCTCGTGCGGCGGCTGCTGGCTCAGACCCTCGAGTTCCGGCAGCGGGTTAAACCCGGCTAGCGTCGCCCAATCGAAATTCCCAGACCCCAAGTGTTGGAGATTCTTAATCGAATGTATTTTCGGCAGAGAGAAGAAACGGTCATCGATCTCCGGCAATGAGTCCAGAACGTCGTCGTAATGAGACGAGGATGACGTCGTCGTCGTCGTCGTCGACGACGACCCCATACTATAATCTTTGCTCTGAACTCCGGAATCGGCCGGCCTCTGCGCGCTTGAATTTTTCTTGTAAATACGGCATAGCACCCAATCGTCCAACTATTGCACAATATATAACACCAAACGAAATTTAGTATCTGAATTATTATAGAAAAAAAAACTTAATTTTTGTAGGTAGGTAGGTAGTTTAATTGCATACCGTTGTGCTGCCATTTTTCTTGGGAGGTTCAGAAATTCGGTATTCATGCATAATCCAGTTTGTTTTGGTTCCTTTCGGCGCTTTTCCAACGTAAAAAACAAGGGCCTTTTTAATCCCAACTGTTCTTCCTTTAGTTGTAATAACCTTATCGGTTCCGGTGGCTTTCCAATATCCGGAGCCGGCAACCCGATTCGGCCGCGACCCGTTCGGATACTTCCTCTCTCTTGGGCTGAAAAAATACCATTCTTTTCCGCCAAATATAGCTTTGCCTGCACAAATATATGTATGATAAATTGATTTAGAATGGTTTTGCAATACATATGTTAATTAAGGCGAATAAATAAACAGGTAAAATCGAACTTACTTGGAAGTTCCCAGGGATCATATTTGTACAAATCAATTTCAGCAATAATTTGCAAAGAGAAATGGTGGCCGGCAACTTTCCGGCATAGATACTGCACGAGCAGCTCCTCGTCGGTGGGGTGGAACCGGAACCCGGGAGGCAGACTCAGTTGAGAGAGCGGGTCGGTTTCTCGGACGCCCATATTAATTATTACAAGTGGCCGGGTTTCTTTCTCTCTCTCTCTCTATTGGTGAAGATGTAGTAAGAAGACAATAATCGATCTGTTTGAGATTGTGAATGAATATGTTTTTCTTTCTTCTTTTTTTCTTTTTTATTTCTGCGCAAAATGGCGGTTATTTATAAAGATGACAAGGGGGGGATAAGTACGGTCGTCCTTTTCCGAGCGTCAAATAATGGGGGTTTGGAATCACCGTTTAAAAGTCGACACGTAGAGGGGAGGGATGAAAGAGCTAGGCCGGCCTTATCCGATGGTGAATCTCTCTCTCTCTCTCTCTCTCTCTCCATGTGCATGAACCTAGCTAGCTCCACATAATTATTTCATTTCTATTATATTCTACCTTTATTTTTATTTTCCAACTTACCAAAACATACAAAATTGCCAAATTTAAGTTAAATTTTGTGTTCCTAAAAATCGTGTTAGGAACATATTTAATTTAAGTTAAATATTTTTTACTTCAAATACTTAAATCTAATCTAATCTATCATCAAATCAAATTAAACGTTCAGAACTCTCCGTGGAACCACATGATTGCATGACATGGTTAAAATTTATGAGACAAGGAAACTTCACCTCCGCTACTATAGAAAGTGTACTAGGAGTAATTAATTCAGCTTGTTTGCATATGTAAAGTATATAAAGTGACGACAAACTAGATAAACTCAAGATAGTAGTTCGGTCTAGAAGATTTTTGTACTATTTGAATTTGCGAATGCCTACAATCTCACACACTTAAATCACTAGCCAACCTAAAGAGGCTTTGGCCACTACAATAATCTTTTATTTGATCCCAATTATTTATAGCTATTTAGTTATCATGTATCAAAATAATCATTTTAAATGAATATTCAATTTCAAAAAATATTAATCGCTATTTATTACTCACTCTGTTTCGAAATGTTTGTTGTTTTAGATTTTTTTAATCTAGAATTAACAATTAATTTTGTGGACAAATATATCCATCTCTTATATATGCCATAAAATCTAATTCATTTATATTTTCCTAAAAAATAATAACATTCTCTCTCTCTCTCTCTTTCTCTCTCTCTCTTCATTTTGTTAGAATCAAGAAATCTTGTAGGATTTGAGATGGTTAAAATTGAGAGAGAAGATGTCAAATTATAAAAAAACAACAAACATTTCAAAATGGGAGAATTATTTATTAGTATTAAATTTCATGGACATTGACATTTTCTAATTAAAAGCTATTGCCGAAATTAGAAAAAGTTATAAATTTTTAAGATTTTTGGAGAAGTAAAGCAAAAAACTTTTTATCGAAAAGAGAAGGCCACTTTGAGAATTATGGAAAGAATATGCCTCAAGCTAACGGCGGATCGTATTCAACTTTTGACCAACGCCCTCTATACTTTATTTGCACGATGAAGTTAATATACTCATTATATTCAATATATTTTCACTAGCTATTGTCCAAATAAAATAGCATTTTAACTATTTAAAATTTGATGCTCTTTAAGTTTAAATAAATAAATTTATTATGAAATTCAAATTTTGATATCCGAAAAATAACACGGCTCGTTCGAACACTAAATTTTATTTTTTAAATTAATTCTACACAATTAAGGTCGCGATGAGAGCCAACCAAATAATTAAGATATGAAATTGATTATTATCATTAATCAATTAAAAGAAAAAAATCGCTCTTTCTATTCAGCATTATACAATTTCGTTATACATCCAAGTCCAACTAATATAATAGTACAAGACTTTTTTTTTTTTTTCTGAAGTAAAAAAATAAAATAAAAATAGCATAGAGAAACATATGAAACGCGTGGATTGAGAAAAAGCAAAACACATAGGCGGAGAAAGGGGGGTGGAGTGTAAGACACGTGCGCACACGTGGAGAAGAGAGGCGTTTCGTTTGGAGTTAGGCGGAAAACTTTTCGGTCCCTCCCACAATTTATCGACACGTATAAATATTTGTTTTTTAGCATTCATTTGTCGTTTTCTGACCCTCTTTTGTTGTTTCTTACACTCCACAATCTCGCAACACCTTTCAATTTCTGATATATATTGGGAAAAATCATTGAGAAAATTCAATTGGTTTGTAGAATATTTACCGTCTCTCATCGTATATATCATCATACATATATATATATATATATGTAAATTAAATAAAAAATATTTGTTGATGTATCGTAATTTTTGCTATATACTGATAATTGTATGCGTTAAATTACGAGAGATATTAATTGTGATATTTTTATAATCAAATCTTAAAAGAAATTCATAGCAATATATTACATATGTTATGATCCTTATAGTTGTGGTTACTTTAATTCACGAGGCAGCATAAATATTACTCTTACACCTTCCGTCCCAAAAATGTAATCTCTTCTCTTTTTTATACATATTAAGAAAAATTATTTAATGTTATTATAAAAATAAAATTGAATAAAATTTGCCTACTGTATATACTCTTATTAATTGATTCAAAAGATATTGGATATTAATTTCAAACAATATTATATAGAGCATATTAAGGGAAATAAAAATTTAATGTATATATAAGAAAAGTGAATTATAATTTTGGGACGGACGAAAAAGAAATAAGAAATTATGTAACAATGGGTTATAATTATGGGACGGAAGGAGTAGTAGTGAATGTTTTCGTAACTAGAGTTGTTGATGGTCAAAGTTAATTTTAAACTTTTCCGTTTTACTTTTTGTGGAAATGAATTAATTATTGAAAATGTTCAATTTAGGATTAATTTGGATTATAAGTCAATGCACATGACGTGATTTTCTAAATAATCCTCCACTGTTTTTCAATAAGAGATACTATTAAAGAGAAATTAATAATATACATATAAATTTAGAATTCTATATCCGTGACGTCTCAAAAAATTTCTCATATTTATTTAAGGAATAAAAGGGTGGAATATTAAATAATTAATACTTCAAAAACTGTTCCAAAACATAATTTAGAGTTTATTACAGAAGAAAATAAATACTAAAAGCGGTCTTTTATTCCATCACTCGGTCTCTACCACATCGTTCGAGCTTCTTTAACCTGAAAATATAAATAGTTTTGTAGTGAGTGCTATTAACTCAATGTTGTAACTCGATTATCCAGAATATACATATATAACAATAAATACAAGCCATCACATATTTCATCGTAAAACCCGTAGGACAATATAACATATATCCCGTAGGATCATCATAATAATAATAGCCCGAATGCCCATCTGACTCGTAGACCCATAACATATGCCCGAAGGCCCATATGACCCATAGGCACACCTGCACATCACATATATAAATATAACAAAGATAAGAGTCTATATATATTCTCGAAGAGAATCCCCACCTTAATTGTCTCTGGAATTTGGAAAATAACGTATTAATATAGTCCAAGCGCGCCGCCTAACATAATAGTAATTAATTAATGTAATATTAAATATTAAATTTCTTAAATGCTAAAAACAAATAGCATAACATTATACGAATTATATATATATATATATATACAGATATAGCACACATACGTAAATATATGTATATATGTGTATATTTAACCACATGCACACATACACTTATCTATATATATTGTAACGTCTCAAAAATTTCTCATATTTATTTAAGGAATAAAAGGGTGGAATATTAAATAATATTTCAAAAACTGTTTAAAAACATAATTTAGAGTTTATTACAGTGGAAAATAAATAATAAAAGCGGTCTTTTATTCCATCACTCCGTCTCTACCAAAAATACCTCTTCAAATCTTGATACATCTTTATCCCCCCGGGATGAATAGAGTAACAAGTGTTGTGGGCTTCCTCCAAAATTTCTCTTCTTAAGCTTTCATCCTTGGGTACACATAGACGTCCCTCGAATGTTAGTGCACCATCATCAGCTACTATGAAACCCTTGTTGTTGTCCTTTTGTACTCGTCCCTTTAGCTTGCTCAAAAAGTGGTCTCGACTCTGTGCATCCTTTATTTTATCTCTTAATAGCGGTTGAACAGTCAATGTTGCTAGTGTTGATGTAGTGTTTTCTGTTGGTAGCACCACTTCAATACTCATCTTTGCAAATTCTTCAATCAATTGCGATGCATACAATGCTGCTAAGTTGTTCTTTCTGCTAAGAGTATCGACTACAGCATTTGCTTTGCCGGGATGGTAATGGATGGCGTAGTCATAATCTTTCACAAGTTCCAACCATCTTCTTTGCCTCATATTCAACTCTTTTTGGGTGAAAAGATACTTGAGACTTTTGTGATCTGAATAAATCTCGCACTTGAGACTTGAGACATGAGACTTCTTTTTAGGGAAGCTAATCTTTGCTGGATTGGGTGAAGCTTTAAGTGAAGGAAAGTGTTGTCTGTGTGCTGATCCTAACAATGAAGGGGCGTTTTGATTGCAATCATGCTGCTCAAACCTCATATGGAGCTGTTTGAGAAATTGCTCTATGATTTTTGAATCAACTGCATGTGTAATTATTTTAATGAATGTTGTAGCCTTCTGCTTTCATCAAAAGCCATCAACTATGTTTCATTAACAATTTCGTTATTAACTCAAGAATTGCATGCCTTACATAAATGTCACAAAAATAGCAACCCTCACTAAGTAAAACTAGACAATTATTCTCCAGTACATACATGTTCTGTTATTAATTAATAATGACCTAACTGCAAGTTCATAGTGTAATAATATTTATATAGTAGTGAATAATGTATCGTATCTATATAGAACTTAATATCTAACTAAATTGAGTACTGTAACCTCACCCTAGCTTCTTATGCTATCTAGACTATTGATCGATTAAATGATGGGTTTTAATTAAAACTATTGGGGTCCCATGGCTAACGGTCCACCCAAACATCCATTGGGGCGATCCTAATATAGTGATATTCTTATGTAGGTGTACATGTCACTTGATACACAAACATGTTATTTCAATGAATCAAATAAGAATAAGGGAGAAAAATTAAAATAACCAAAATCAAATTGTAAACTTCTTTTCTAACCAAGATTTATAAAATATTCTTTACTAACCAAACATAAGGATAAATGTCTAATTTACCCTTAATGAATTTTTTCAAAGTTAAATTTTGCGGCTGAGATTCTACACGCCGAAAAATATTTCTATTGTACACACTAAGTATTACACGGCCAAACATATTTTTTTCTCAAAATTTATTTGTGTATTACACGGCCAAACATTTTTTTCTCAAAATTTATTTGTGTATTGCACGGCCAAATTTGTCCGTGTGTTACACGACCAAATTAACACGTGGATAATATTACACGTTGGCTACCACCGTGTACTACACGGTTGACGACCGTGTAATACACGGTTGAATTGCAAATAAGAGTGTGAGATTTCTCCGTTTACTAAAATAGGCGCTGATGTGGTGAGCGAGTGATCCGCCTCAACTGCTGGATACTCCAACGATTATCTTTCCTTGAGCACACACCAACTCCTTCCGTCTCTGATTTCCTCGTTGACATTCTCTCTCTCTCTCTCTCTCTCTCTCCGGTCTTCGCTCAGCCGTCCGTCTCCGTTCGACCCAACGTCGATCCGAGCCATAACAAGCATCGAGCTTTGTTCAGGTAGATTCCGGATTCTGTGCCATAAATTGGTCAACTGCTGCTTGAGATAATTGTTCTAAAACCTTGAGCTTCTGCTCCGAAAGAAGTATTCTGTAGCAGACTGACTATTTTTATGATGTTTTGTATTTTATGTTGTAAAGTTGTAACCTTGATAGAATAGAAATGAGAGAAAATATAGAAGAAATGGGGAAAATTATAGAGAATGTTGGAGGAGAAAATTCAGATCTAAGCTTTTTCTTGCTTTCATTCATCATCTCGCAATATATATATATATATATATATATATATATATATATATATATATATATATATTCTTTAGGGGGACGAAACGGTAACTGTTTGTACTTCCTATTTATTCGTGCCACTAATAAAGAACATTAAATGAGACGATTGTGAATAATTATGCATTTAATTACTTTTTACTCTAGGTGTATTTGTGAAATGACACCATTTTCATTTGTTCATTATTTTTTCTAGTGAAATGATGTCATTTTAGGATCCGTTTACACTTTCGTGTTTGTTTCCCTTCCCCAAATTAAATAGAAAAGAATGTCGTTTTCATTAAATAAAGAACTGAAAATAATAATATAAATAATTAAAATTTGAATTGAATTCTTTTTTAATATAAACTAATTCGTTAATTGAAATTTAATTGGTTATGACCAACAATAAAATTTTGAATGATAATTCATTCATACTAATCATTTGAGGTAGAAATTATAATCCAGGTGGTAAATTAATAAAATGAAAACTTCACAATATATAATTTATAAAATAAATTATTTGAATAACATAGATCAATAATTTCAAATAAAAAAACTAAAATAAATAAATAATGCAATTCAATCATGATTCATTATTAAATTGAAATTGATATCAATTTAATAAATATGTAATCTAATTCATAAAAATTGAATTGCTAATTCAACCCTACTTTGTTTAATTTATTTTGATTGGAGAGAGATTTGAGAGAATTTATTTAATTTGTTTTGATTTGTGTGTATTTAATTTTGTTCTAATATTTATTTATATATTTGAGTGAGGCCCAATTACTCAAGCTCAATTATATATAAACTAATATCACATATTTTTTCAAAATATATCAAGCCTAACAAAATTACCTTAAATTAAAAAATAAAATAAAATTAGGGACCAAAAATAGAATTTAACTAAATAACCCTACTAAAAAAATTTGGGAGGGGATGGGAGGGGGGGCAATTGCCCCCCCCTAGACCCCCCTTCCATCCGCCACTGCTCCCGTCCCGTTGCTGGTGTGTAGAACCAATCGATCATCAAAGAAGTAATTTCCTTATCTAAGTCAACGTGTTCAATTTTTGGCCTGCCCTCTCCTCATAAAAAAAAATTGGGCATATACAATTCAAGCTGTGTCCAAAGACGTGTTCAATTTTCTGAATAATTATTACTCAGCCAGGGACCTTTATTAAGGGTAAGATGAGAACCAAAAAATTATTTGGTTAGAAAAGAATATTCTGCAATATTTAGTTAGAAAAGAATTTTGCAAGTTAAAATTGGCTACAAACATATATTCACACTCAGAATAAATTTATTTAATTAAATTTGCTTTATTCCCACCGTGCTTCAAGGTATCATTATTCCCTGTTGGGGGGAGGGGGGTCCAATGATACTGTAAATATGTTTTTTTATTGCTTTATATGCATGATTAATTGATGCTATATTTCCCTAGGTAATTAGTTTAACTCGCCACCGGCATTCCCAAAAATAATAAAAGTTGGGTTTTTAAAGATTATTTGGTATCTAAGTGTACACTATTGAACATATGCATGTACTATATTGAAAGAGTGCTTTGAAAAACTAAATATGCTTCAAATGAACTGTACACTGACTTTTATTCATAACGAATCCCGGCCCAAAATTAAATCACAACAAAAAAAAAATGTTACCAAATACCAATATACATACTGATAAAAATAATATGTGCACAACAATATAACAATATATATGTTGTATAAAAATTATTTTTATAGTGCCCAGATTCCTTAGAACTGATTCGTTACCAAAATACACAATTTCATGCTTACATAAAGATGTAATACTTAATAAAAATTTAATATCACAAGTACAAGTTTCACAAAGTAACATTAACATGCGGTGAATAAAATCAACCTTTATTTAAATAAAAGAAGTTTCGAAAGTCACAAACTCAAATTTTATAGAGAAATTCATTTAATATTAACATACGACAAACATTTTCAATATCAACAATCAATATTGAATATATTCAAATATTTGCAAGGAGGTTCAAAACAAAAACCAACAGTTAAAAACATGCAAAATATATATAATATATTCAATACACACACACACACACACACTCACATATATAAGCAGTGACGGGGCCAGGAATTTCGCTCAGGAGTCTAATTCATAACATAAAAAGTTACAAGTAGAATGATAAAAAAATAATTTTTTTAACTAATAAAATTCTAATACAATTATAATATTCTTAAAATTACATCACAATATAATGTTCGAATATTCAATGAACCTTAAAATTTAAAACTCAATACTAAGATGAGAAAGAAACATATTAAAGAAAATAAGAGTAACTATCAACATATATGGAATTGATTTATAGTAAAGTTGGTCAGTTCTAATTTGTTTGTGTTTGGTTAGGGTTAGTATTGCTTGAATTGGATTTGGGGGATGGATGCTCGATTCTAGAGGTGCAGGAAGTGAGATTGCCATCAAATGAAATCATCCATTTTTTTCTTCAATTTTGATTTTTTATTAGATTTTCATCCATTTTTTCTTCAATTTCAATTTATTTAGGTTTAGTTTAATTTTATAATTATTATTTAGGGTTTATTTCACTCAATTAGGGTTATATTTATTTTTTAGTTAATATAATTGATTAATAAGGTTGATTATTCCAAACTTATGGTATATAATTTTTTAAATTTTTAATTTTTAGCAATAAATGTTGATTATAATTGATTACACTATAATAAATTTTATATTTGTAATAAACATTTTAAAATATTAAATTTCATACTGGAAGACAATAGTGGAATAGAGAATGTGGATTAAATGATTTTATCCCGATTACCATTGGGAATAGAATAATACATAATATATTTTTCTTTAATATTAAATTAAAATACTAATATTATACTTTTTTTTAATATTTCAGGGGGGCCCAGTGCCTCTAATGGGCTCTATGTCCCTCTGTGTCTGTTTATAAGTACTGATCTCTCCTCTATCATAATGTCGTTCTATCACTATTAATTTATTAATTTAAATAATAATAATAATAATAATAATAATAATATAATGAACTCCAGTTAATGAACTCTAGTTAACATTTAGCAACCTAAAAATGAAAGAAAAATGTTATAAATCATTATTATGAAGTACTAGTCTTAATAAGAAATTATTAACTAAAAATTGAAATTAAAATTTAATAAAATAATTGTAACCCTAGTTGAATATTAATTATCAACTCTAATAAAAAATTCTAAAGTTGAAGTAAAATACAAAAAAACTAAAAAAAATTAAAAAAAATAGTGGTACACTAAAACGTGGGATAAATGAACTTATGTAAGGAGAAAGTCGGTTGTGCCAATATAATCTAGAGAAAATAAAATGATATGTTTTACGTAGAATTTTAATTATAAGTTTCATTTTGAATAGAAAAAAAAAATTATATCATTAGTTTTTCATTTTTGGCGATTTTCTTTGTTGTGTAATATGTCAGGTTTATTGGAAATTCGAAAACGTCTAAATTACTGAAAAAAATATTCATATTTAAAAAAATATTTAAGAACAGAAAACACATCATAATAGGCTATAAGTAATAATTATATAAACCTACTCGAGATGAATCCATTGTCATACTTACTCTAATAGTCTAATCCTACCTGCATATATGCTATGCTGATGATTCAAGAAAAAAATTATGCAATTATTACCCAAACTCAGTAAGGGTAATTTTTTAGGCGAAAATATATAGTAGATATAATATTTCATTTTTTATAATTATCAATAATTTTTGTACGTATAAATGACATCATTAATTTACACGTGGCATGTATCATGAAGTGTGCGACATGAATTGACAGTGTTGAAATTAGGGTTACAATATTATTTATAATTACAAACTCTGCCGCCTCACTTCTTAGATATAGTATGTGGCTCTTCGATTTTTTTCTTTGTTACAATATTATTTATAATTACAAACTCAACCGCCGTCTCACTTCTTAGATATAGTTTGTGGCTCTTCGATTTTTTTCTCTATTACAATATTATTTATAATTACAAACTTGACCGCCGCCTCACTTCTTAGATATAGTCTCTGGCTCTTTGATTTTTTTCTCTGTTACAATATTATTTATAATTACAAACTCGACCGCCGTCTCACTCCTTAGATATAGTCTGTGGCTCTTTGATTTTTTTCTCTATTTGAAAATGAATAATAAAAATAATAATAATAGAGGAAAGAACGTTATGAACTTCACTCAATCAACGCACACCTCTTCAGAGTCTGAACCACCTTTGCACAATTTTATGCCGATGTCATCCTCTTCAGTTCATGTTGACCATGATCAGGTAATTATTTGAATTATTCTCTATTTAGTGCAGATCTATAATCATCTTCTCGATTTATGTTAACCACAATTAGAATAATTTATTTTAATATCTATTTATTGTAGATCTGAAATTTATATATGTTGTTATATCATTTGTATATAGACAAGTGATTTGATAATATTATAGAATTTATATAGACATGGACAAAGGAAAACGCATTTCTTGATTACATAGAGATGTTTTGCCAAACATGAAACATGACATGACTTAGATGGTAAAAAGTGTAATTGGAAGATATGAAAGGCCAAAAATCTTTGTAAAATCGTAAAATTATACAAAAATTTAGTTTTTTTTTTTTTTTTTTTATACTTTGTAATGTACAAAAAAAATATGTTAAAATCAAACACACTTATAGTCTTACACTCGTGTTTGTTTTTCTTTTATTTAATTTTCTTTTTTTTTTTTATCCTCCTAACTTGGTGATAAGAGATCCGCTGAAGTTTAAACCTTAGAACTCAATATTTATTCGGTGGAGGTCGTACCCATATTTTGCTATGTAGTCTTGTTAAACTTATTTTAGCTATTTCCACAAACATTAAATATATATTTTTTTACCGTATTTAATAAAATACCCTTCTAGGCTCTTGCAGAATCCACAATATCATTAAAAATACAAATTGCAAGTTAATTAATGGGACCCACTACATTTATTTCCGCCAATCTTCGAAATATTCACATGTGTATGATAAAAAAAAAATTAAAAAAATCTCATTGTAATCTAGAACTAGAATGAATGGGAAAAAAATCCTCTAGTCCACACTTTTTATGCATGTTTCAATATTGTGTCCCACTATGAAATTTAATATTTTATAAATATTTATTACAAAAATAATTTTTATTATAGTATTACAAATCATAATCAACATTTATTACTAAAAATTAAAATTTTAAAAAATTATATACCCTAGCTACTTTTGGAATAATCAACCATACTAATCAATTATATTAACTAAACAATAAGAAATAAATATAAACCCTAATTGGGTGGAATGAACCCCAAATAATAATTATAAAATTAAACTAAGCCATAACAAATTGAAATTGAAGAATTTTTTTTGATGAAAATCGAATAAAAATAAAAAAGGGACACCAAATGAGATAGAGAAAAGTGGGATGAGAATGACTATGCAGGTAGAATACAATCATACATACTTATATCTAAGTTGTACATTTATGAGATTTTCGTGTCTGTCGCGCGGGAAGTCATGCCTACACAGACAGTGTTAAATTTACTCTTATACGCCCTACATGCCCATCAAATTCAATTAACTAATTTATGTATTTTATTCCTATATATATATTCACTTTAAACACTACAAGTTTACAATTGTTTTATATGCAGAATAAAGCCGAAAGACATGCATCATTTATGAATCAATTGACGCAGAACATGCAAATTTTTTGGAGAGATAGGCTCTCAAAGATAAGCGAGGCTCCAATTGGTATATAAATTAGTTTTTTCCTCACTCTAATTATATACAAATACATGAAATTTATTTATTGCGATTTGGAATTTATATGTCTGGACCATTAACATTTATGTTGGAAAGAACCTATTGAAACTAAACTTAGAAGCAAAGGGACTTATAAGATAAATATTTTATGAAGTTTTGATGAAGATCGGACTCATGCCTTTTTTTTTTTCAAATTCACTCATACCACTTAAACCGCCAAATTTGATAATCACGGATTCTTATCTGAATACCTTGTGTCTATATTGCATCTTATGATATAGTCAAAATGTAATAGTTATCATTTATGTGTATCCAACATGATTAACTAGATTTATCATTTTATATACACTTAAATGCATTGTTGACATTTTGTAGATGTCTGGACTTCAAACACACTGCCATTAGTTCGCATAAGGAAAGTTATGAAGTCTGACGGAAAAGTCGCGGTAAATTTTGTTGTTACACAATCTATTTATTTCTAAATCTATGTTGTACACTCGAGCATATGTATTTATTTATTCATTTATTATTAGTGTGCATGCATTATGTTTTTGTTTTGTGTAATAAAACGTATAAACCCATGTTTAATCAATTTATTTGAATAGAGTAGTATAAAATTGGCCTCAACCGTAGTTCAAAATAATTCAACACTGTAATACATAACTAAATTTTATGCAAATGAATTCCATCAATTAGCTAGATCTAATGATTAAAATTAAAAAATAATAAAATATTTTAGCAAATATTGTTTTTACTGTGCCATTTTGTTCAAGTTGAAAACATTTTAGTGCATGAGTTGTACTGTTTTAGTGCAAAATATGTACCAACATAGTGCAAATAATAGAAGTTGGCCTTATTCCATGATTTTTTTATGCTTTAACAATAAATACTTAATTGCTCTTTCGAATGTTTAAGTATTAATATATAATATTTATTTATTGCTGCTAATAAAAATTTAATAAATGTTATATATATATATATATATTAATCACTAAGAGATAAAATATAATATTCTACTAAAAATAAATTGAATTTAAACACTTTATGAATGTTCTTATACAAATAAATAATTTAAGCACACAACAATATATTTTTATTTTTATTGTAATGTTGGATACTTTAATATTATTTTTATCAATTCTCACATATTCCTATATAGCATAAAGACACACACACACACACACACACACACACACACACACACACACACACACACACATCTTGGGCAACCAATTATAACTACGTATTGATAAATGAATGCTCAGATGATCAGTGCTGATACGCCAGTTTTGATGGCTAAAGCATGTGAAATATTTGTGATGAAATTAACGTTGCGTGCATGGATGCACACCCAAGAAAACAAGCGGAAAATAGTGCAGCGCAACGACATCACTGACGCCATAAGGGACGAAAATCTCTTAGATTTCCTCAATGACATGGTTCCCATGGAACCTCATCGCCACCAGGTTATATATATTCCATTTTTTATTATTTTAATAAAACGTTTTAATTTATACTCGAATTAACATTTGTGGTCATTGCAATGTTAGGAGCACAACCTTACAATTTCGAATAATCATGAGGAAGTTTATGTTCCTCTGCCAGTCCAAGATGTTCCTGTGATGCTTCCCAACTATTCCATGTATTTGCAAAGCATGGCTAATGAATCGGTATGTATAATGGTGCGCATAAATTTTAAATTATGGGTTAATTATGTTAAATATCACAGCGTTAATCCTACTATGCACTTACAATTTTATATGAGTTTTCAAAAGAAGTATATCACCACTTTTTAATTTGTTGCAAATCATGATAAAAGTTGTGATATATAAGTCACTTAACACATTAATTAATAATGAGATTATATGAATTATATATTATTTTTTGAAATTTTTGGAGTTTCATGGTGTTAGGTGGTAGCATCGGTGGGAGGTCATCCCGTGGTAGCTGATGATCACCACTTGCCTTTTCCGATGAATTTGCATGACAACTTTAATCATGTAAGCGATTTGGACCTCGTGAATAATGAATGCATATGTAGAACTTTTCACTCTTTTTTTTTTCAAATGTCGTTTTGAAATATGCTTGAAGCCATGATATTAATTTGCTCATTATATGGTGTGTGTTATTTTTTCTTCTAATAGGATTTTTTATCGAGAAATGGAGGGACACAACAGAATCCTAATTTTCCACCGCCTTCCCCATCTGATGATGGAGTCAATCTTTACCTTAATTATAAGGTATGCCCGCAAACTATCTAATTGTGTGTATGTTGTGTTGTGTTTGTTTGTCTATGTGTGTGTGTATGCACATTCGTCGAAATTAACATAGAGTTAATTACTTCAAATATTTTCAGGATTTTTTCCAATGAAAGATTGTGAATCGGGCAGAAAGAGGGAAAAATTAAAAACTTTGTTGTTGATTCAGCACCTATCTTCCTCTACTAAATAATATATAATAAATTGACTTCATGGAAGTGATGAACAAGAACTTGGGGTGTATATATATAAGTTCATTGTTTGTAAAAGAAAAAAAAAACTACTACATTTCTTCCGTTTTTATTGCTTGGTTTGTGTTGTGATCAACAGTTTTGCATTGATTTGCTACTATAAATATTGTTCCTTATAGCCTCAACGTATTGCAAGCACGATGAATTAAAATATTTGCATATTATTTTTCCTTTTATGTCAGAGTTTGAACAATTTCATTTTTTTTAACTTTATCAAAAAAATTGACCTGATGCATAAACTACTTTGCATTTTTTAGATTTACCTCCAATACTATGTTGTACACTAGAGAATGTGTGCGTGTGCGTCAGTGCGTGTGATTTTTTTAATAAGTATAGTGTCATTTATTTAAAAAAATGGTTTCAAGACATGAATTTAATCAAATAGCAAGAGGATTATGTAATATCCTATATTGTAGTTGTTTACTTATATGAATGTTTAGCCACGTTAAATTAATATGAGAAAATGTGCAAAGATACCCTAGCGTTGATTCTAAAGAGCGAATTTTTCCTTAATTCTTTTTAGAGCAAATATCACCTAATGTTTACTAGTGGATGTAAATTGGTTTTTTGGAGGAAAAAAATGCCCTATTATATGTTAGCATTTTTTTCATTTTTCCATCCCTTGAAGATTATTTATTTTTAGCATAATTCATCTTTATTTTTTTGAAAATTTTAAAATATAAAAATGTTGAAACATTCAGATTGTATATTATCCATTCTTCTTAGTAGTTGAGAATTGAGTAGACTTACAAATTCATAATCTAAGTAATTAATTAAAGTTATAAAGAATGATAAAATATCTTAAAAAATATTATTTTTTGTGTGATATTTAGTGCACGTTGAAAACACTTTCGTACATAAGTTGCACTATTTTTGTGCAATTTTGTGCAAAATATTCACCAAAAGAGTGTAAACCATAAGCTCGTTCAATTATTTTAATTTTCACTGAATTTTAAATGTAGTGTTGTCTTTTCAGATGCTTAACTATTAATATATAATATTATTTATATATTGTTATACAATTTCTATAAATAACGTGCATGTGTGATGTATTAATAACCAAGAGATGTAATATAATATTCAATAAAAAAAATCTAATATACTTCCAGGAGTAGTGCCAATGTGCTTATATAAATATAACACACACACACATAGATATGCATATGTCAGTATATTTTTATTGTAGTTGTAATTGTTGGGTACTAAAATATTATTTATATTAATTCTTATATATTCATATTTGGTCATTAATATTCATTCTTAATCATGTGATTTGTATGATTTAAAATTGGGGAATCACCGTTCACAAGAAAATCAGTACTCCAAAAAAAGTGAAAAGTTATCCATCCACCCCAAGGGTTTAGCTATTTTCATTGAACTGAAAATTAATATATGATGTGTTTACACATAATCATGTATTATAATATTATTTTATTATATTTACAAAATTAAATTGAAAATAAGACTAAATATTTTATTATTATATAATTATTTTTTATTTTAAAAAAATAATTGAAAATATATATTAAAATCACATTTTGATAGTTTTACAAATTTTATTAAAGCCTAATGAAATTGGTAACATATAAATATATTCTAATAAAAAATAAAATAATTATGTATTTGATATATTTTAATATATTAAAATTAAAAACTGAAATGATAAACTATTTTTGTATGAAGTAAAAAATATTTTTATTAAGTTATAGAAGTTTATTATACATTTATTAATTAAATAATTTAGAAAAAAAACAATAAAATAAATAAATTATAATTTTCTAAATCAAAATTAGAAAAAAACGACATACTTCAAAAGAAAATTAACCTCCAAAATATTTGTGATGGAAATAACTGTCACACTCAACAAATATTCAGCGAACCACCACCAATTATATATTTATTTGGTCAAACAAATATTTCCAACAATTAATAAGGTCTGACGGCCCTGCTCCATCAGATACACAAGCATATGGCCCGAAACATAAAAAATGCTCCAATTTCAGGATTTTTAATTATTTTTTTGAATACGGCGACTCAAGCAATGCATAAGCCCACACTTTAACTAATGCACTATGTTCGATAATTAATTTTTATGAAATAAATATAAATTATAATTGTGAATAATAAATTCCAATTTTGAAATAAATATATACCCTAAGGTTAAAGATAATTAATTTAATTTTTTTTCGAAATCCGACGACTCTCGCAATGCATAAGCCCACACTCACCCTACACTATGCTAATGTGTGGGGTGTGCATTGCACTCGATAATTAATTTGTTAGAAACAGATATAAATTAATTGAGAATAATAAACCTAATTAGAAATAAAAAACCTAATTTTGAAATACCTATATATATATATATATATCCTAAAATTGAATTAGTGTACCCTAAAAATAAAGTAAAATTAATTTAAACTCATTAATAACATGATGAGATTATATTGAAAAAATTATACATGTTAAACACGATTAATATAACATTGGATCACATTTAAAATAACACTGTTTAATATATTGTAACGACATTCATACATTATATTGTTAACATATAAGTAACATTTTACTAATATGTAAATAACAATTTTCTCAATGTTTATATATTTTTTTAAATTCTTTTTTTTTTGTTGTTGAAAAATAAGACACGACTAACTTTTCAAACCATATATAATTCATTCTTAACTATTTTCATATAAAAATAATTTTGCATTCAAAGTCAGGTATCATGTAAAAATTAACATGCTTCATATTAGAAACATAAATATACAATATTAGCAATGTTGTGGTGCCATATTAGCAATGTCTGATAGTTATAACTTGTGTATGCACAATTTTTTTTTATATATTTTTCATCAATTTTTGTTCAAATAAACATATCCGATTATGATCTTACATGAAAGAGCATGGGAAAACTTAATTTGATATATTATTTGCGTAAATTGAATTAAAAATGAGCAAGTTATGATTGTTTAAAGTTTTTAACAATTTTGTAATTATGATGACATCACTATTTGAAACAACATCTGGAAACACCTTTTTTTTTTACTATAAAGTACAGAGCCTTGGATAATAGACACTCCCACTGAGTTTAAAAAAATTCAACTCAAATCTTTTATTCATTTCAAATAAAAGCTCGAGTTATCTGTGAGCGGAAAAGATGTGATGATGGTAGTTAAAACCATTAAACTCAAATAAATGAAGAACATTTAATTTGAGACTTATTTTATGTTATTTTTGCATTAATAGTCAGACTTTGAAATTTCTTTTTTGTTATAATCTCAGACATTCGTTTCTATAATATTTAATAAATTATGTGAACATGTATGGTTAACGCGTCAATTTTATGAATATTAAAATCGGAGCGTTACACTTTAGTATGGTTTTAATTACGTGCCATTTTGACAAATTTGTTGGTTCCATCAAAATTAAGTGATGTGTACACGCATTTTGTGCAATGCTTCTTTACCTAGCGGTTGTACCATATAATTTTTGCACTTTTATTTCTGCATTTAGTTTAGTTTTAACGCTGCTTAAGCAGCAAGATAATTTGGGGCCTTATGCCCACAGAAAGTAGGGAGTTGTTTAATGTTCGGTGTTTGTGTTGAATAAGTTTTAATTCAATTCTCGTAAGTTTATTTTATTTATTATGTCTTTGATTTATGCATTTACAATTATATCTAGCATGAGTGGCTAGATTTATATTCTGGGTTGAACAAAGATGAAGATTTAACACACACTTAAAACTGGTGAGGCTGTGTGGGTATTTTACTATATGAATGAGTTTCTACCAAGTTTTGTTCCTATGCTAGAAAAAAGCGTGTTTAATATGACTAATGTGGATGATCACTCTTTAGTCGTAATGGGCATTCTAAGGCTAAAAGAATTAATGAATCGTGGTTGTGTATTAATTCGATAGTAGCTGGGAACTTGGTGGGTTGTTATGGGTACACGTGGAAACAGTAAACACAACAAACTTAGGTTCGTCTACAGACACAATGCTTCCTATCATTTACATCTCTTAGGGAAATCGAGAGGTGGGTGGTTCGTTAGGGATTTAATTGACGAGGAATCAGTTTTAAATGTAAACTGAAAGGATGAATGAGGAGATGTAGTGAGGAATTCGATCTCCATAACTAGGTGATTCAATCATACAGAAAAATCGGTGTGCCCATGATTGAGTGAATGTGAGTTAAATTAAAATCTAGTTCAATCCCGGAACCCTTTATTATTTGATTTTCTTTTTAGTTTATTTTGCATATTTAAATTCCGTTGTTGTGACCACAATATCAAACCCCCCTTTGTGATTGGTGACCTGAAAGTAAGATCGCATTAGCTCTCTGTGGGATCAAATCTTACTCATAGCTAGCTACGCTTGCTGTGGGCACAAGAACATACAAATTTATTTTGAGCGCAAAATGATCGCGCGTTAGTGTATATATATACACGTGTTAGTGTATGTGTGTGCTAAAAGAGAAAAAATATATATATTTAAATAGATGGGACCCATAAGGTGAGAGGTGTAGTCAAGTCTCAAATATTTAAGAATTCTTTCACTCCTCCCATTAACACAGAAATCGAAAATTTGAAAGCATGTTGACAACCGAATTTAAAAAGTTTATTCACTATTTCAATACATCTACTGCCTAATTGTTTCGAGCAAGACCAGAATGGGATAAATAGAGAACATTCAGACAGACGAAGAAATAAAATAGAGGTTTAGAAAAGGGGATACCTCAAGGAGGATTTCCGCAAGAAGAGGGGGACTCAGGATGATTTAGGGAGATGCTTTAGATCTCTAATGTGAGTTTTGTGGAGTAGAGGCTGACCTATTTATACTATAATGGCGGGGGGGGGGGGGGGGGTAACCATGGAAAGGTGAGATTTTCAGTTTATTTCTTTCCAAAATTATGCACTCTGATCGAGAGATTTTGGGGCTTCTATAAGGCATTTTAGGTTTAGGGTTTTCTCCCAAGTTTTTTAGAGAGGCGAAGAGATGAATGGCGCCTACTCTCCAAAGTTTCCAACATAGGCTTAACAACCATGATTTGTATTGTGGGCTTTTAACAAAATACTTAGGGTTGTGGGCCACTGTAGAAATAATGGATCTATCTTTAAAAATAAATAAATAATATATTTATTAAAATATATCATAATAAATAAATAAATCATAAAGATAGCACGACTTATAGGATCGTTTAGATATATACTACTATATCCCCTTGCGATGCATGGATGATGATATTTTACTCATTATAAATATATACAATTTAAAATAACATTTACAATATATTGTGATAAATAACGTGAATATTTTATTGAATATGGAAAATAGTGTTGGAAATTTGACATAGCTATTAACGATTGAACCTATAATCAATTTTTAAGTTTAAGTAATTTAAAAAATAATTAATTAATGAATAATTATATGCCAAATGAATGTTATAAACAAAAAATGCAAAGTTTTTTTTTTTCTCGTGGAAAAACAAATGAACGTAATGTTTTTTTAGAGTCAAATGCAATGAATATTATTACCAAAAAAAGGTTCAAACAGACTAAAACCCAACAAACATGGGTAGAAATAAAAATATAGAAATTACAACAAAATAAATAACAAGATCAATTTTTATCCGAAAGCCTGAAGTATCCTCTGTCGAAGAAATCCGACTCTACAAAAGCACTGATCTCATGAAGTGAATGTCACCACCAACCCACCTGCACCAACAAACTGGCAAGCTTATCAGCCACTCGGTTCCCATCTCTGTAAATTTGTGATTCTCGAAGCTGAATCTCCTACAAAAGTCTGAAAACTCTAATTAGCCGAGCCTTAGCAAGCTACGAAATATAATTGTTAACAAACACATGAATTGAAATACAACCTAAACATTTTAATCATGAATTGAAAGACGTTTACTAAGCTAATGAATTTAAATAAACAAAATTAACTAACAACACCACCAAACATAAAGATAGATGATAGGATTATGAGAAGAGCATTAGGGTGTTGATTCTCTCATTGGTTTCTCTCCTAACTTGATTCAAGTTGATTATGTTAATCTTGGGTGTACAATAGACCCTTCAATTGGTTTAACTTCAATTACTGTCACCGTCTATCCGTTAAACCTCTATCAGCTATATCATACAACCCAATAGGCTTATGTAACATAGTCCACCTAAAGAATAACGATTAGGCTTATGAAACCCAGTCCACCTAACGTTGAAGGAACCTAGTTCGGGCTCTAGAATCTCCTTTCGGTCTCATCCAAAGCCTAGCAATGCTAAGTAGTGGTCAATTACCCAACATAATCAAGCACAATTCCAACAATAATAAATCAATTATCACAAGCATAGATCGAACCCAAATCGATTATCACCCTCTAATGTAGAAATTAGCCCAACACCATGCTCAAGACCACATAATAATCATAAAAGTTATTTATTTCACAAATCAAAAGATAAATATATACAACTTTTACAATATTGCTTGTTGTCTCGAGAGTTTTGGGACAAACCCCCTACAAATGGGCTAAAGCTAAAGGAAAGAAAATATCGAAGTGGAGCTTTCTCGTTCAAGCTTAGCAACCGCGGTCCACTTGGGGTCGGATTCCTCTTCTTGGGCCGTCATCAAAGTGGAGCTCCTCCATCAAGCTTAGAAACCGCGTCCGCTTGGAGTTGGAGTCCTCATCTCTGGCCTTCCTTCTCAAGCTCTAGCCCTCTTGCCTCTTCTCCTCCTCCTTTCTTTCTCTTTGAATCGGTGGTGGTGGTGGTGAAGGTGAAGAGAAGTGGAAGAAGAAGAAGTGGTGAATGGAGAGAAAAAAATAAAAATGAAGTGAGAGAGATGTGTGATGAGAAGTGTGTATTGATTGGGGAGAAGTCCCCTTTATTTGTTGAGAGAGAGAGAGAGAGAGAGAGAGAGAGAGAGAGAGAGAGAGAGAGAGATAGTCAAAATGAGGAGTTATTGTGGGACATATGAAGAGATTTGTGGGGGATTTGGGAACAAGAAAAATCAAAAGATAGAATAGAGAATTATTCCCTACTAACCTAGACTCCAAAAATCGTCTCCTACTAATTAAATAAATCCAGCTGTGAAATGAGGGAAAATTAAAGTCTTGATCGAAGTTAGAGAGGGGGAGAAAATTAGTCTGCGTCAAAAACTAATTCGGGAGGCGAAACTGGGCACCTGCGCTCCCGTGGGGTGCTGCGCCCCCGCGGGGCGGGTGAGAATGCGCACTGGCGCAGCCTCCCACGCGCGCGGGGGTCTTTTGGCCGAGAGGCCTTGTGCGCCGCGGCGGTGTGTGGTAGGGCTCGGCAGCTTCCAGGGTTTTGCTTCGTTCTCCCTCGTTTCTTGATCGATTGACCCGATTTAACTTACTACGCACTCCTTATTCGATTCTCTATCTTTTCATTGTCTTGAATCCCTCAAATTTTGCAGTCATTTATGCTCCATTTTTCTCAAGATATTGTGCAAATCTACACAACTCACCAAAAGAGCAAAAATGAAGGAAATAACATAAAAATCACACAAAAATAAGGGAGAAACACCTACTAGAGATAATAAATTCCTATGATAAAATAGGACAAATATATACCAAATAATGGTCAAAGTGATCATGATGGAGAAAGCAGTGATGCTGATGATGGTGCTAGTAGTAATACTTTTACATAAGCTTCAATTGAAATAACAGATGAGAATAAAGAAGAATCAGATGCTTATGTGATATCTCTCAGAAAAACCCCTTGGATACATATAAGAAAATGCACCATATGACGTATACAAATTGAGAAAAGAGCTCTATGGACTTAAGCATGCACCAAGAGCTTGGTACAGTTGAATTGAGCAATATTTCTACAATGCAGGATTCACTAAATGTTCACATGAATATACATTGTTCATAAAGGCTTCTGCCACTGGAATTGAGTGGCTAACAGCTGTGTATTTTATACAACTTTTGGATATGAATTAATAATGTTTAAGTTGATAAGTGGTGTGATTTTCATAGCTTTTGTGCTCATTATGTTATCATTTGGTATTTTTCATGTATTCGTGAGTTTTGCAGTAATAGTAGTGAATTTGATGATTATTTGATGCAAAATGATCAATTATGTACTTGGAGAGCTAAAAGATGGACCAATTAGGCTTTTGGACTGGATTTGAAGAGCAAAGCCCACTATAATTGATGGAAATAATTCAAAATACTCTAAATGGATGATTGAAGAGTCTAAAAAGATGGAGAATCGAGTTAGGGGTGTTGTGCAAGTTGAATCAGCTCAATCATACAAGAAACGAGTGAGAACGTGCCGTTTTAGTGAAGTATACGCGCAAAGTCGACCCAACCCACCAGTCGACCCAGAGGGCTTGTTTTACAGACAGAGTACGGACATGGAGGTGACACGGTCAAACAGAGTCCACTTTGGGCTTCATTTTAACCCAAGGGTTCCTTCCAACATTATAAATTCCCTCTCTACTCATCAAAAAGAAGGCATACAAAAGATTATACAAAGTGTAACATAATACGTACCAAGGTGAATAAAATTATGGAGGCACAACACAAACTCTAGAGGCTACAGCAAGACTGAAGACCCCGGATTTTTTATTGTGTTGAACAATATTTTGTTTACCATGTATTTTTATTATTTCTCTTTAATTATGTCTAGGTAAATTTTCTTAGATTCTAGAGATTTAAAACTATAATGGATTTTATGTTTTGATTAATCTTTCAATTGTTCCTTTCATATAATGGTTTATAAATCTTGATTTTGATTTCTCATGTATGATTGTTTGGCCACCACTTATGATACGATATCAAAGGGGGTGCCGATGATCGAGTTCACAAGTCCAGGAGGTTCGCGCAGAGGAGGCTCGAATGCACAGGCGGCCAGACCCAAGTGGGTCTAGACGGCGCGACCCGAGTGGGTCCAAGGCCGCGACCGTGTCGCCTCCATGTCCGTATAGTTTCGAATTTTATCTGTTTTGGACTCTGTTTTATTTCCCATTCAGTTTAGAACTCAATTAGGGTTTTCTTTACTATGCCCACCTATATAAGGGCTTGCATTATTTTTTATTAGAGAACTTTTGATACATTAATTTGAGAATTCTCTCTGGAGATTTTTATTGGACCGTGTGTCGTGTTCATTCGACTTATCAAACAGTAGATCAAAACTGTTTGTGGTGTCTTTGATTTTCATCCAAGGTTCTTATTTTCAGTCATCATTGGGTTATAGGTTTCATATACCTATAGTTCGTCCATGTTGTGAATCTCGGATCGAGGATTTCGTTCTCTGGCAATCTAATACAAGTCCTGGGGTTCCAGAATCGCATCAACTTATGCATGCTAGATTAAACAAGATGTTATGTTAGGAATGTTTAGAAGTACCGACCAAGTGAATAAATGTTCATAGAAAATTATAATCTTGTGTGCCTTTAGGAGTTATTAAATTTCTTAGAAGGACCGAAAGGTGAATATGTAATTTATTAATCGACTTTACAAACTTACTCAAGAGACAATTTTTAATATCTTCATGATCTTCCACCATATATGAATTAAATTGGTTTGTTGAATTGATTGATCTTGCATAGATGACATTGTAGGAGAAGCATTCTCTAGGATCTATTTTCTTTTATTTGTTTTTTATATTATTTTCATGTTCTTTTTATTTGTGTATTACTTTATTCGAACTCTCTGTTAAATATAAGTATCTAGATATTAATAAGGTGTCTATGTTTCAGTACTCATAATATTATTTATCATCACAATCCCTGTGGATATGATACTCTTGCTAGTTACGTATTACAATTGCAGTATACACTTGCAGTTGTTTTTATTGCTAATAAAATAGTGGTCAAGTTTTTGACGACGTTGCCGGGGATTGTTTAGAATAATTTTGTGATATTGATTCTGATACTGAGTTAATAGGCTAGATTGTATTTTATTTATTTTAATTTTTGAAAAAAATTGAAAAAAAATTCTTTTATTTTTCTATTTTTAATTTTTCTTGTTTAGTTTCAGGTACAAAAAAAACAGTCGAAAAAAGAAGAGATATTGATGAACTTGCTGAACTTCAGAGACAAATGGTTGCAATGAATCTACAATTGCAAGAGCACCAACGAGCATTGAATGTTGAGCAGCCCATAATAGTTCGAGAGTTGGTGAATATGTTCCAACAAATGGATAATCAATATGGTGTTGCAAGTGGACCTGTAATTAATGCTGAACATTTTGAATTAAAGCTAAAGGTGATTCAAATGGTTCAACAGAACCAATTTGGAGAGAGTCAAGAGGAGAACCCACATATCAATTTAATATCATTCTTGGAGATTTGTGGCATTGTCAAGATTGTTGGAGTCCCAGAAGATACAGTCAAGCTTCGCATTTTCTCATTCTCATTGAGAGATAAGGCGAAAACTTGGTTCATGTAGTTAAATCACAACACCATTCAGTCATGGAATGATCTCTGCTAGAAGTTTCTCCATAAATTCTTTCCACTAAGCAAAACTATCAAGTTTCAAACAGGGATTACTCAATTCACCCAATTGGGGGATGAGTTATTTTCTGAAGCGTGTCAGAGATATATAGATTTATTTCACAATTGTCCTCAGCATGGTTTCACTAAAGCTCAGCAGGTTGGTTACTTCTACAATAGATTAACCACCGACATGAAGATCATAGCGGATGCTTCGTCTGGAGGATCCATTATGACCTAAAGTGCAGAAGATGCTTTGAGGATCATGGAAAATATATTATCAAACAACTATGACTGGCCTTCAGAAAGAACATTTGTTACAAAGGCTGCATCTGTTGATAACTCTGCTATAAATGTTCTAACAGCACAAGTAATACAATTGCAGAAGGAGTTGAAGGGCATGACTCAAGCAAAGACAGAAGGTGCACATGTAGTTGTTGAAGAAGAGAATCTTATCAATCATAGGGATTTCAACAATTACAATCAACAAGAAGAAAATCAGCACTATCAGCAGGGACCCGATGTGCTAATGAATCCCAACTTGGAAGAAAGATTTGACTAGAGAATAACTCAGTTGCACTATAAGCTGCACATATTTAAGCAAGACATTGGAAGTCAGATCAAAATGATTGTTGATGCTTTGAACAATCAGCATGAAAAGAAACAGTGCAATGCTATCCAATTGAGAGGTGGAACATATTACCAAGGACTTTCTGCAATGCCTATTGTTGAGTCAAAGTAATAGAGATAGTAGAGAAGCTGCCGGAGAAGACAAAGATTCTGCTAGATGCAGTAAAAATACAATTAAAGACTGTAAAGAAGTTGTCTGAGTTATCAGAAGAACTCATGGAATTGAATATAGCGGTGAACAAGGTCGAATTCACAGAGACTTAATAAACTAAGATACTAATTATCCAAATGATGGGTGTCGAAACCAACAAAAATAACTTGTTTTTTTAAAATCAAATAAATTGTGATAGTAGCGAGCAAGGTCGATTCCACAGAAATTGGTAAATTAGAATTATATTATTTTTATCTAACGAACAAGTAACCTTGGGGGGGCATTTGAAATATAGAAAGATAACTAACTAAACTAAACTAAAACAAAACATAAATATAAATAAAGAGAAAAACAATTTATAAAATATCTAACTCAAGAATAATCTCAACAATGGTTCACAAGAATTGATCATGGATGCAAAGATAAATCTTCTACTCTCTCCCTAAATTGGCTATAGTTGTTGGTACGACCTAGCAACCTAGTCTCTTCTTAGTGTATCGGCAACCAAGGTACGACCGTTGATTACTTCCCTAAATAGAAAACAACCCTAGGTACAACCATAGAATTTAATCTATCAATAGCTTTACTAACTAGAGAAACACCAATTCTGAACACCAAAGATCATACGATGACCTATTCAAATTAGATTATATATCTCCAAAGCATAGAAAACGGGACTATTTACCCTCAACCTACCAAATCGTGCTACTCGTGCAAACAATTTAAACAATTACGGATTTAGACTATTCAACTAACAATATATCATTCCAACAATTAATAAAATGTGCACTTTATATAATCATCACAAGATAATGTCATCACAAGCAAAATGTATATAAATAAAGAGAGAATTAAAAGTATAATAAAATTGATTCGATCTCACAGTCGTGTAGAACCAAAGTCTTGATTATCCTCTGGCTAGAAAGTAGTTTAGAAACTCATACTCGAATAATAAAAGTCTGAAAATTAATCTATCTATCGCCATCTGTCCCCTCCCTCTGCTTCGTCTGCTTCCTACCAAAAACTCAAGAACATTAATAAACTATATCTAGTCTATGGCAAAATAATCTTCTCTCTCTTTCAATATGGTAAGTCTCCACCCTTCTTAGGACTTATTCCTTTTCTTTTAATTAGCCCAGTAAGAAAATGGAAGTAGTCAACCGAGTAATTGTAATGGGCCTCCATTTGGATTTTATTTTTAAATTTCCGTTCACAAGCTCTAGACTGAGGCATGAGCATGCCTTATTTGCAATCTGCTCATGTAGCATAAGCTTCAAATCTCCTTCATCCAAATTCGATCCAATACTTGTATTTTAGCCTTATTTTCCATAAACTATCAATATTCCCTGACAAAATACAAAATACAATTAATTCCCTATATAAGGGCTTGCATTATTTTTTATTAGAGAACTTTTGATACATTAATTTGAGAATTCTCTCTGGAGATTTTTATTGGACCGTGTGTCGTGTTCATTCGACTTATCAAACAGTAGATCAAAACTGTTTGTGGTGTCTTTGATTTTCATCCAAGGTTCTTATTTTCAGTCATCATTGGGTTATAGGTTTCATATACCTATAGTTCGTCCATGTTGTGAATCTCGGATCGAGGATTTCGTTCTCTGGCAATCTAATACAAGTCCTGGGGTTCCAGAATCGCATCAACTTATGCATGCTAGATTAAACAAGATGTTATGTTAGGAATGTTTAGAAGTACCGACCAAGTGAATAAATGTTCATAGAAAATTATAATCTTGTGTGCCTTTAGGAGTTATTAAATTTCTTAGAAGGACCGAAAGGTGAATATGTAATTTATTAATCGACTTTACAAACTTACTCAAGAGACAATTTTTAATATCTTCATGATCTTCCACCATATATGAATTAAATTGGTTTGTTGAATTGATTGATCTTGCATAGATGACATTGTAGGAGAAGCATTCTCTAGGATCTATTTTCTTTTATTTGTTTTTTATATTATTTTCATGTTCTTTTTATTTGTGTATTACTTTATTCGAACTCTCTGTTAAATATAAGTATCTAGATATTAATAAGGTGTCTATGTTTCAGTACTCATAATATTATTTATCATCACAATCCCTGTGGATATGATACTCTTGCTAGTTACGTATTACAATTGCAGTATACACTTGCAGTTGTTTTTATTGCTAATAAAATAGTGGTCAAGTTTTTGACGACGTTGCCGGGGATTGTTTAGAATAATTTTGTGATATTGATTCTGATACTGAGTTAATAGGCTAGATTGTATTTTATTTATTTTAATTTTTGAAAAAAATTGAAAAAAAATTCTTTTATTTTTCTATTTTTAATTTTTCTTGTTTAGTTTCAGGTACAAAAAAAACAGTCGAAAAAAGAAGAGATATTGATGAACTTGCTGAACTTCAGAGACAAATGGTTGCAATGAATCTACAATTGCAAGAGCACCAACGAGCATTGAATGTTGAGCAGCCCATAATAGTTCGAGAGTTGGTGAATATGTTCCAACAAATGGATAATCAATATGGTGTTGCAAGTGGACCTGTAATTAATGCTGAACATTTTGAATTAAAGCTAAAGGTGATTCAAATGGTTCAACAGAACCAATTTGGAGAGAGTCAAGAGGAGAACCCACATATCAATTTAATATCATTCTTGGAGATTTGTGGCATTGTCAAGATTGTTGGAGTCCCAGAAGATACAGTCAAGCTTCGCATTTTCTCATTCTCATTGAGAGATAAGGCGAAAACTTGGTTCATGTAGTTAAATCACAACACCATTCAGTCATGGAATGATCTCTGCTAGAAGTTTCTCCATAAATTCTTTCCACTAAGCAAAACTATCAAGTTTCAAACAGGGATTACTCAATCCACCCAATTGGGGGATGAGTTATTTTCTGAAGCGTGTCAGAGATATATAGATTTATTTCACAATTGTCCTCAGCATGGTTTCACTAAAGCTCAGCAGGTTGGTTACTTCTACAATAGATTAACCACCGACATGAAGATCATAGCGGATGCTTCGTCTGGAGGATCCATTATGACCTAAAGTGCAGAAGATGCTTTGAGGATCATGGAAAATATATTATCAAACAACTATGACTGGCCTTCAGAAAGAACATTTGTTACAAAGGCTGCATCTGTTGATAACTCTGCTATAAATGTTCTAACAGCACAAGTAATACAATTGCAGAAGGAGTTGAAGGGCATGACTCAAGCAAAGACAGAAGGTGCACATGTAGTTGTTGAAGAAGAGAATCTTATCAATCATAGGGATTTCAACAATTACAATCAACAAGAAGAAAATCAGCACTATCAGCAGGGACCCGATGTGCTAATGAATCCCAACTTGGAAGAAAGATTTGACTAGAGAATAACTCAGTTGCACTATAAGCTGCACACATTTAAGCAAGACATTGGAAGTCAGATCAAAATGATTGTTGATGCTTTGAACAATCAGCATGAAAAGAAACAGTGCAATGCTATCCAATTGAGAGGTGGAACATATTACCAAGGACTTTCTGCAATGCCTATTGTTGAGTCAAAGTAATAGAGATAGTAGAGAAGCTGCCGGAGAAGACAAAGATTCTGCTAGATGCAGTAAAAATACAATTAAAGACTGTAAAGAAGTTGTCTGAGTTATCAGAAGAACTCATGGAATTGAATATAGCGGTGAACAAGGTCGAATTCACAGAGACTTAATAAACTAAGATACTAATTATCCAAATGATGGGTGTCGAAACCAACAAAAATAACTTGTTTTTTTAAAATCAAATAAATTGTGATAGTAGCGAGCAAGGTCGATTCCACAGAAATTGGTAAATTAGAATTATATTATTTTTATCTAACGAACAAGTAACCTTGGGGGGGCATTTGAAATATAGAAAGATAACTAACTAAACTAAACTAAAACAAAACATAAATATTAATAAAGAGAAAAACAATTTATAAAATATCTAACTCAAGAATAATCTCAACAATGGTTCACAAGAATTGATCATGGATGCAAAGATAAATCTTCTACTCTCTCCCTAAATTGGCTATAGTTGTTGGTACGACCTAGCAACCTAGTCTCTTCTTTGTGTATCGGCAACCAAGGTACGACCGTTGATTACTTCCCTAAATAGAAAACAACCCTAGGTACAACCATAGAATTTAATCTATCAATAGCTTTACTAACTAGAGAAACACCAATTCTGAACACCAAAGATCATACGATGACCTATTCAAATTCGATTATATATCTCCAAAGCATAGAAAACGGGACTATTTACCCTCAACCTACCAAATCGTGCTACTCGTGCAAACAATTTAAACAATTACGGATTTAGACTATTCAACTAACAATATATCATTCCAACAATTAATAAAATGTGCACTTTATATAATCATCACAAGATAATGTCATCACAAGCAAAATGTATATAAATAAAGAGAGAATTAAAAGTATAATAAAATTGATTCGATCTCACAGTCGTGTAGAACCAAAGTCTTGATTATCCTCTGGCTAGAAAGTAGTTTAGAAACTCATACTCGAATAATAAAAGTCTGAAAATTAATCTATCTATCGCCATCTGTCCCCTCCCTCTGCTTCGTCTGCTTCCTACCAAAAACTCAAGAACATTAATAAACTATATCTAGTCTATGGCAAAATAATCTTCTCTCTCTTTCAATATGGTAAGTCTCCACCCTTCTTAGGACTTATTCCTTTTCTTTTAATTAGCCCAGTAAGAAAATGGAAGTAGTCAACCGAGTAATTGTAATGGGCCTCCATTTGGATTTTATTTTTAAATTTCCGTTCACAAGCTCTAGACTGAGGCATGAGCATGCCTTATTTGCAATCTGCTCATGTAGCATAAGCTTCAAATCTCCTTCATCCAAATTCGATCCAATACTTGTATTTTAGCCTTATTTTCCATAAACTATCAATATTCCCTGACAAAATACAAAATACAATTAATTCCAGTAACTCAAACATCAAAGCTTAACAAAATGAGGTAAAATCACCCAATTAATTTTTTCTTCCTCACGTCGTGTTCTTCCTCTACATCATCATCTTCCTCAAATATGTCATTTTGATCAGAGTATTCCGACAAAGGCAATTAGCCATTGAAAACTTTGAAAATCCATCTAAACTACGATTTTTGAAAACACTACAAGGAGTTCGAAAATTACTTTTCAAACAAGTTAAGGACGTTCGGAACTTCAATTATAAACTCATGATCGAAAAATGTTTATTGAAAAACCCCATAAGTTTTGAAAATAATTTTTCAAATGCTTGTGATATAGATCGAAAATAAATATTTTAACTAATGTATTCTTTCGGAAAATTCAGTTCGTTGAGCCTACTTCAAGAAAATTTATTTTCAAACTTCAATTTCTTTACATAAACTTTTTTTTTTTTACTCACACACTCGACCTGTAGTATTGAGGAGATTCGAATTCGTGATCTTTGGTCTCCAAGCAACCTCACTCCACCATTAGGTCATCCCCAATTTGTTTTCGAACTTAGATTTCTTACATAAAATAACGGATTTGGGGAAGGGGCAATGATGGCAGAGGCAGGAATTAGTAGGCAGCCACGGTGGGAAGCAACAGAGAGCAAGTGATGGTGGAGAGAGCTGCCGGAGAAGAAGCGCATCTTTAATTTTCTGTTCTTCCTTTTTCCTTTTTTTCTTAATTTACATTTTCCTTTTTTTTTAAATAAATTGTTTAATTTTTGGTGCAAGAAAAAAATTTGTAGTGTAAGAAAGTATTAAAGGACATTTAAATAAGTTCAAAATTATTTCATTTTTGCCTTTTTTTCATTTGTGATGCAAAGAGTAAATTTCATAATGCAAATAGCAACTGCCTTAAATTTATTATTATTTTTAAAAGTTTCTTTTAATTTCAATGTATTGTGTTTGAGTTTAATTTTACAATCGTTAATATTTATAATTATTTTTAGTATATAATTTTTAATTTCTAATTTCTAATTAATAATTTATTAGAATATATTTATATGTTACATTTATTTTTGTACCACTTTCATTTTTCTTCAATATAATTTTAAAAACTATCAAAATTTTATTTTAATATATATTTAATTTTTTTAATATAAATATATAATATAAAAATAATTATGAAATGATAATAATAATAATAATAATAAATTATTTAATATAATTTTTGAATTATTTTTTTAAATATGATCAAATAATATAATAAGACATGATTATGTGTAAATATACAATGTATTAATTTTTGGTTCATTGGGAATAGCTAAACCCATGGTGGTGACTAGAATGGCTATTCCCTTACTTTTAGGAATAACAATTCTTTCGGGAATGGTAATTCCCGATGTTAAGGCATACCAATCACGTGAATGGAAATAGACATGGGAATAGTCATTCCATTCCACCATACTAATCAGCTCCTAAGACCGTACTCTATCCCCTTGATAGAAATTAAATGCATGTGCTCTTTGTATGACTCGCTAACTAATTTTTCATTTTTAGATAGGAAATTTAGCAAATTTAAAATTACAAATTTTACAGGTGATGCTTAAACCTAAGTGCTAATCAGGTATTATAAATACCACATTTGAACGATTTCCTGAGATAAATTCTAGGTAAAATGTCGAGGGAGGAAAAATTACAGAGGCCGTAGTAGTGGAGAGTTGTACGTGTTACCTAATACATATATTGTTTTAACTATCGTTGGTTTTTCATAATCATATCTACGCACATATGATCAGTTTTACGTACCCTAAAAAATATTAAATCATCAAGTTTAATATATACTAATAGTTCATAAATATCAGTGTTCAATATAGTATATATCATTTTCAAAGAATCATTTCAACTATATATATATATATATATATATATATATAGAGAGAGAGAGAGAGAGAGAGAGAGAGAGGGAGGGAGGGAGGGAGGGAGAGAGTAAATTACACTTTTTGTCCCGTAAGAATAGAATGAAAACACTTTTAGTCTCAAAATATACAATTTTAGTCCCAAATTTAATTTTTTGACACTTATGGTCCCACAGGTTATATTTCAACACTTTCAATCCCAAAAACTAACAGATTGTATTTAACATCTGTTAAGTACCTATTTTCATGTCAAAACGGTACATATTTTGGATTGAAATTTTTACTACATTCTCTCTATTTTTCATCCTTAATTAATTAACCGGTTGTAACAAAATAGGTATCATTTTGGCTCCAAAATAGGTACTAAACACATGTTAAGTATATATACTCCGTTAGTTTTTAGGACCAAAAATATTAAAACATAAACAGTAGGACCAAAAGTGCTGAAAAATTAAATTTGAGACCAAAATTATACATTTTGAGACTAAAAGTGTTTGAACCCTATTCTTAGATGACTAAAAATGTAAATTACTGTAGATATACATGAACTAAAAATTAAACTTTTAAATGAATTCTCAAGTTTACCACTAAGAAATGAAATTGATAATAGCTAAAAAAAAATTGAAACCATTCCAAAATTTAATCATATTAAAGTGAAAATTACACGTATTTGGCAGCATTTGCATGTCAATCGATGTGGATGCGAAAACCTCAAATAAATATTATATATATAAACATCGATCGACCTATATATATATTTTCCCCATCAATCAACACGTAAAAGGCATGCAACCCTTCACTTCCACTATAAAAATACCCCTCCTCAGCTCCCTTCCACCATCATCACACCACAGCACCATAAACATAACTCACATCCTTTCTCTCACCTCCATTATATTCTCTCTCTAGTCTTATATATCCCAATGGCCAACAAGGTGGCACTCGCAGCAGCTCTCCTGGTGGCCCTGATGGCACTAGCCACCGCCACCAGCTACACCACCACCGTCACCACCACTTCCATGGACGATGAGAGCCACCGGAGTTCCGAGCAGTGCAGGCAGCAGGTGCAGGGGCGGGAGTTCCGCGAATGCCAACGCTTCTTGCAGCAGAGGAGGAGCGGCGCATACAACGCCGAGGAAGATAAAGAGGAGTACCTACAGGAGTGCTGCCAGCAGCTGAAGGAAATGGACCGCCAACAATGCGGCTGCGAAGCCATCAGGCAAGCCGTGAGAGAGGCGCAGCAGGGAGGCCGCAGCTACCAGACCGGCCAGAGCGAGCAGATCTATGAGAGGGCACGTGACCTTCCCCGCAGATGTGGATTGAGCGAACAACAATGCCGCTTCCAGGTTGTGTTTGTGTAGAGAGAGAAACAGAGAAACATAGGGAGGCCAATCGGCCAGTCTTTTAGAAAACAAAAACAAACCGTTGATGATATATGTCACGATATGTTTTTTGTTTGTCCTATGTTTATTTATTTCCTTCTAATAAATATGATCAATAAAATTTGTCCTTGTTTGAGGACTTGTTATAATAAGATCGCAGTAATCTATCACAAGCTAGCATCATACGATGGTGATTTCATTCTTCATCTTCAATTCAAGGTCTTACCAGCAGCTGGGAAAACACTTAGTAAAGATCCTTTTGCACAAATGATGATCGTACATTGCTATACTATTAAGCGGACGTGATTCAGTATTTGAAGGATTTAGACTTAATTAAAATGATTCCATCCATATAAGTATGTGGTGGATATGTGGTGGATTAGACTATATTATTTTCATATATCTAAACTATCCCTCAAAATTAAATTAGTGTGACGTATCATTAAAATGCCTATAGATAAGGAAAAATGTTGGCAATTTATTCTCTTCCATCCCACAAAATTGTAAAAGTGGTCCCATAGGACATGTCCTTCTGCAAAAATGGTCTGAATACTTGCAATTGTGGTCCTAAATCAAAATTTATATGCAATATTAGTCCCACAGTTACATAATCTGTTAAATTATAGTGTAATTTTGGTCCCATAAAATATGCAATTCTAGTCCCAAACAAATCAGATATATATTTTTTTTTTGCTAAAAATCAATTTCATCAATTGTTAATTGCAACTATGTATAAAACGCAATATTTGAGTTTACAACTCTAAATGCGACTAGAGAAATCACAAGATAAGAAGCAATAATAAGCAATTTCTATCGGCCTAAAATAAGAGACCATCGAATACAATTTAGTTTTGCATTTTCAATTTGAAAGTCAGAGCAAAAATAAAGAGACCATACAAAAGATGTTAGTTATACACAATAACTAACAAAAACCCACATATATGCTCCGACTTCAGACAAAAAATATTATCAACTTCCTATTCACTTTTCACTTCTTTGTGGTAGTTTTCAAGCTAGACAACATAACAAATTTTTGACTTCCTTTAGTGATCACTTTAAGACCTGTTATCTCTTTGTCTGTATTTTCTGAAGCCGATTGACCCCCAATGACATGATCCGAACAGAAACACATAGGAGGCGGGTCCTAATTTGAACTCCCAACTGTCTTGGTTGCATGTCATTTATGGTGTTCGATAGAGAGTATGTGGTTGACTTCTCCTTACTCGCACCCGCCTCTCTCAAACCTAAGAAGTAGAATTAATTAGCATATGATAATGAATATCTAAAAACTAAATAGAACTAGAAATCTGAACTTACAAGTGTTTTTCTGCCCAAGGCAGTAGTTGGTTTGTTGCTGCCACATGAAACCCCAACACTTGCCACATTATCAGCTTCTTGCTTTTCTTGTATCATTTGGGGTAGCCTCTGTGTATAAGTTCCTCAGGTTCAGCCACTGATGTTACCTTAGAATAGATATTTTCCTAAAGATCATGCAAATAAAATTTATGATAACTCAGACATGAAAATGAGGAAAAATAAAAAACAATATAGAAGCATAACTAAATTTCTAGTACTTACTTTTCTCACTTTGCAACCTAGTTGATTGTGTCCCTCTTCTTTACAATAACTGCAACTAACTTTATAACCTTGCTTTGTCATTTTCATAAGAGAGCCCTTACTTTTGTTATTCTTTGGCTCTTCATTGTGCCCAAATCGTCTTTCTTTTTTAGGTCTGCCTTTGTTCTTTTTAGCAAAAGAAGGTAGAAGAGGCGGAACGTAACCTGTCTTCTGCCACAATTCATCTCCATTCATTGGATTTATAGCATAGGCATACACCAAGGTATAAGTTTTAACCGAATAACAATTGTGCACATAGTCCTCCGGTTTATGTCCCTCGACACAAATTGCACTGATGGCATGCTTACATGGTATTTCAGATAATTCCTACCTCCTGCAAGCACAAGTGTGAGCCTCCAAATTTACATCATATTTGGATCCATCATAGCTTTGCACCTCATATTTGCTTTCATTTGATTTTATGGGAATACAATCTTTGAAGAAGCCTTCTGATTCTTTTCAACAATCAACCTAATTCTTTCACAAATTCTTTTCACTTCCCACTTTCTTTTAGCTCTATCTCTGTTTTTTTGGAGCCTTGACATCATGTACTCTCTGATCCACTCCAACATAGTGAGAATAGGCTTTTTCCTAGCATCTAGTAGGCATGCATTGAATTGTTCACACATATTGTTGACCAAAATATCACACTTTCCAAATGTTGAAAAGTGAAGACAAAAATAATAGAGGATTCTCAAATGATATTGATGATAGTTTCTCACTGTATTCCCAAACCCCATCATCAGAACCCACACACTATCAAAATCACTCTCATTGCTAGCATCCGTCGAAATTTCACTTGAATCAGAGCTCTTTCCATCATCATTTAACCCTTCTTTTGTACCTACCCACTCAACATCCTTATCAATATATATTCTCATCGAAGATAATGTCATTAATCAATTCATCACAACTATCTTCCTTGCAACTGAAATCCTCGTCATCACTTTCTGAAGCTACCTCATCTTCAACATTCTGTCCCAACTCTACCAAATCTTCAAGATTCTGCTCCAATCCTATCAAATAAAATAACTCCACTAGATCAACAAAAAAATTTGATATATCACCAAAAAACTACACCAACTTATAAGAGAAAATAACAAACAAGTTTATCAAGACAGGCTTATTAAAAACTATAAAGGGACGGCATGCTCATTATTTCACAAAGGAAATAGCTGAACATCAACAATTAATTAGAAGTGAAAAAGTATCAAAAATCTTAAAACAAGTTGTAATAATGTAGAAAATTGTAAAATAGATTTACAAGAACAGAAGTAAGAAGGTATTTGATCAAACAGGACAATAACGTATTCAATAAAATAGGGCAATAATAACTGATAAAATTTCTTATGAGATTTCTAGTTGTGCTTAGCTGCGCATTGCAACACTCAATGGTTATTTTGCAGAAAAAGAAGGCCTTAAAAATGCAAGGAAAATGGCATTAAATTTGAAACTGTTGTGCGACATTTATGAGAGGAACTAGTGCACATCTATTGTAAAATAAGATGGGCTCCCTTCCATTTCTAATAATGGGGGGAAATTATTTCCTTCTAAAACTATACATTATGGAGAGATGTGTTTTTCATTAAAAGACAACCGACAGAGACAAGATAAATGAGATTATGAGATCAAAATACAAAATAAAAATATTAGTAGAAAAGGTAAAAAGAAAGGAAATAAATGATTCCACACACGTGTATATGGATGCCCAACTAAAGGCTTTTTCAACCTATTTGCAAAATTAAAAATCAAATTTGAAACCAAAACCATATGCTGCATTAAAACATCATATCCTGAAAATCTGAAATTTCTATTTTTCACAACAATTCAAACCAACATTTTCACATGCTCATACAATCACCGAGAAATAAATGAACATCCCTAAAACAGATGAGTAAAATCCCAATCAAATCCAGGGCTCCTTGCTAACAATTCATTTCATCTCATCCATCACTCAATACAACTATACAAGCAATCTTCGGTTCTTTACATAATCCACAGACCCAGAACTAATTTAAACCCCAAAATTACATGAAAGAGAGAACACGTTCAGAACAAAGCAAGACGAAAATAATAACTTACTGTGATTTGGATTCATCTCGAAGACGCAAGTAGGGGCACGAGGTTGTTCTTCCCTGTTTTCTCTCACCATCAACCCACGCAAAAATGAAGATTTGGGCTCTGATTTGGGGAATTTTTGAAAATTAGGGCACAAGTATGTATATTAACTATTAAGAAGTTAACATTTAAAAAAAATATTAAGAAGTCACGTGTGAATCACGTGATAATGTCTCGTTAGTTATTGACGGGTCTGTTAAATTTTGAGATTTAAATTGCATATTAGAGTCATTTGGGACCAATATTGCATATAAATTTTAATTTGAGACCATAATTACAAATATTGGAACCATTTTTGCAGAAGGAAATGCCCTATGAGACCACTTTTGCAATTTTCTCTCAATCCGTCACATAACATTGTAGCCCTCCTAATACAAATGTATATATATCCTTTTATTATTTATACAGTTTTAATTTCGAAACATGCTGCAACAGTCAACTTACATGCATCAACAGTACTAGCAGATGTTTAACATCATATAATTATTTATACATAGTTGCTAACTATTATGCTCGTGCATTAAAAAAATGCTTGAATCAACCTAATTGTGACGATATTTATTTCATCAGATCTTGAAAATGAGCACATGTGATGGCAGCAACAATAAGCAATTTATAATTACTAGTCATTGATAATTAATTAATTAAATCAGTTGTTGTGGATGGAGAAATAAGCTGTTTCCTAGTGTCAGACATGATATCAATCGTGTGTTATTTGATCTTTCGCAGTGTTTCAACCGTATAATAGACTAAATACATTATATCGGCGGCTCATTACATTTAGGAAAAGTCATGATCATTCGGTCATCCATAGGTCAGGTTTATTTCATATATACGTTTTATATAATTTCAATTCGATCGATCTATATATTTTAAATACTAAATATACAATCTACATGCATGCTTTACACATATCTATATATATATATATAGGAAGAAGATCAACGAATAAATTTTCTACTATTGTATATATATATATAAATATATTTAGTTTCTGAATTTTAGTTTTTCACGCATCCGTTAATATATATATATACAGTAATACACGAAAACTTTTTTAGTGAGAACACGAAATCTCTTGATTTCCCCTAACAGACACTATATATATGCCATCGTCACCTCTCATCAGCAAGCATGCTTCATAATTTACAAATCATCTAGCAACACATTTCTCACTGCTTTCCTAAATGTATATATATATATATATGAATCCAAACCAAAGTAGATTAATAACTCTCCCTTCAAAATTAAAGCAATTAAAGCATTATGTCAATTAGGCCTGTGAAGAAAATCCGAAACAACGAAAACCCTCCTACTTCAAAACTAACCTTCCCCTTCGCCCTATATGATGAGCCTCAGCCGCCGAAAATGATTTCTTTCGTGGCTGATGATCATCAGAAAATTACCCCTAAGCTTTACAGAGGAGTGAGGCAGCGCCACTGGGGCAAATGGGTGGCGGAGATCCGTCTGCCGCGGAAACGAACGCGCCTTTGGCTGGGCACGTTCGACTCCGCGGAAGACGCCGCCCTGGCCTATGATCGCCAGGCCTTTACCCTCAGAGGTCAAAATGCACGACTCAATTTCCCCCACCTCTTCCTCTCATCACCAAGCAACAAAAATCAACTCATCTCCTTTGCCAATGCCAATTCTCACGAAGAATCGAATACTGCTATTCCGCATGATCATATGTATTACCAGACGAGTAGTAGTTGTGATGATTCAACAGTATTAATGAAGAATAATTTTGAAGAATCTGTGAAATTTGAACGGCCATTGCAACCGTTGGATTGTTTTCCTGAGAGTTTCGTGTGCCACAACAACACTGTGGATGTGGATGCCTTGAACCAGCTTCCTGATTTCGCCATGCCTGCTTCCATTGATGAACTTCTATGCGCTATAGATAGTACCGTGGGAGACTTGTAGCTCTGCAGTTTCGATTTCCCGAAACATATTTTGTTATTTATGATGTCATTTTATACACCTGATGGGCTGATTCCAACGACCCAATCCAAAAGGAATGGCTAACTAGCTAATTCCTTACCATACAAGATAGCATTACTACTACGCTTACTTTAATCGAAATATTACTTTAATTTTTTACATATAGTGTAGTTTGAAATTCAGTGTTTCATTAACGCAAATAGAGACTTGTAAAGTTTTGAAGATGATACATGTTTGGTTTGCAGCTTATACAGGCTAAACCATCATGTATATCTCAAACTATTTCAATTTTTTCAAATCTATCCCAAATTAACATTTTTATGAATTAAATACCTAAACTATTAAAAACTAATCAAATCTATCCCCCGAATACATTTTTAGGCCAAAATCAGATTTTAAAATGAGTTTAAAAAAATTAGAATAAAGATTTTATGTCATAGATAGGGTCGATTTGGCTAAAACATAAGAAGAAGACCCAAATATTTAGCCGAAGCGTGGGTAATATTTTTCCTAAAAATGTGCCGAGGATAGATTTGATTAATTTTTTAATAGCTCAGGTATTTAATTGATAAAAATGTTAGTTTAAAATAGATTAATTTGAGAAAATGAAAATAGTTTGGAATATAAATAATGGTTTAGTCTCTTAGATATAGTCATTCGATCATTTCCGGTAGCTGTAGCTTTTTTTCATAAAGAATTGACACGGTTTGTTTCCTTTTAAGAGGTCTACGGGTAGAGTTCAAGCTGCTCAGATGAAATCATCTGCTACACTTTATGTGACTACATTTAGTGCTACATAATTAAATTTATTTATTTTTCTTCAATTTTTAATTCAATTTCAATTGATTGTGCTTTGGTTCAATTTTACACTTACTAATTAGGGTTCATCCTACCCAATTATTAATGTATGTAATTATTTTTTTATGAAATAATTAATTATTAATTAAAAAATAAAATTTATTGTTGGGAAATTAATTATATATGCTAATTAATTGTGTAGGATGAACCCTAAATAATAAGTGTAAAATTGAAATACAGCATATTAAATTGAAATTGAAGAAAAAAATTTAAGAAAATTGAATAAATGTAATTATGTAGTACCAAGTATTGTACAAAGTATAGCAGATGATTTCATCTGCATGCCGCCCGAGTGCGTATTTCATGAGTTTCTTTAATTAGAGCAAATTCTTTTGCATTTTTCAATAAAAAAATGTAGTATTAATCATAAAAATGTCCCCACCTTTTTCTTATCAAAAATTTAGTAGTACTTTTCAATAAAATAAATATGATACTTTTTATTATTATGAGTTTTTTTTCCATCTGATATAAGACTTATGTACAACTAGTTGGTCTTGTACGAAAGATCAGCCCTTCTTAAAATACACATAATTTAATATTTTTAAATGATATTTCGATATTATTTTATGTATGCTAATGTATTGTCGATATTATATTCCTAGCGCGCGACAGGCATATTTTATAGTTATTATATCGTCAACTCACAAATAATATCGCGATACATATTTTTAATATCATCACATATAATTTTGATATCGTGATAATTAATATCACCATATCAATTATATATACAATATTATTTTTAAAAATATATAAATTGAGTATATTTTAAAAATTAGAATAGTACTCGAACGAACGGCATGAATTGTGTACATTTTAAAAATAATGTATGTAAAGTTGACATTTGTAACTTGTGATTAGAATGAAGGTTTATTCAAGCTAGCTAGAGAGGCATGCATGAAGTTGGTGGCGTGGCTGACATTTTCTTTCACGGATTGTCAATTTAGTTATTTAATCAAAATTCAGCTGTTTAGTCATGATTTGCTAAGGCTTTAATTTGCATTATTTTGCTACAACTCTAGCATAGTCAACTGTATATGTACATGTTTTAGTAAATAGTAATAATTAATTTGGCTAAAAAGTCATTTAATTTACCTATCGCCCTCAAAAGATATACATGAGCAATTTAAAATATGATATTTTAGAAATTATCTTTCATCTTAAGTTTTAAAATCTAAATCTATCTACAAATTTCGACATCTCTATAATAAGATTTTATGTTTGAAGGAGTCTAATACTCTAATTGATTTATTATCTATTTTAGTGTCTATTTGACAATCGATTATAACTTGTAATATGTATAAGAGGAAATTAAATAGTCATTATTAATTAGTAAATAATGTAAATAATCATTTTTTTAAAAATAATGTTTCTAGCCATTATCATAAAAAAATAAGTACTACAATAATCTTAGGACGTGATTGGTACGGTGGAATGAAACAGAATAGAATGATCATTCATATGTTCATTCTCATTTTAGCGATTGGTATCGTTCAAAATCGAGAATCATCATTCCCGATGGAATCACAATTCCCAAACGAAGGGGAATAGTCATTCCACCCACCCTCATGAGTTCAGCTATTCCCAATGACCAAAAAAATTAATATATAATATATTTATACAAAATCATGTCTTATAATATTATTTTATCATATTTAGAAAAATAAATCAAAAATCAAATTAAATAATTTATTATTATTATTATCATTATTATTATTATTATTATTTCTTAATTATTTTTATATTATTTATTTATTTTCAAAATATAATTTAAAAATATGTGTTAAAATTAAATTTTGATAGCTTTTTGTAATACCCTAAAACCATAAATTGGACTTTAAGTAAATTAATTAAGACAAACAAAATATAGCCCAAATGAATACAAGTGATGAGTGCCCAAATTAGTGGTTTTTAGGCCCAACTATATTTTTTAAAAAAAATATTCGATTTTATTCTAGAATAAAAATAAATTATACTCATATTATGAAAGAAGTCATGGAGGATCAAGCCACGCAAATCGAAGTTTATTTCATCCTCTAATGTAACTTATTATAAACATTTTTGAAGTCAAACTAATTCTTGTGAAGCCCAATTATATTATTTAAAATAAACCCATCATATCCATTTTTGATCCATTGATACTGCACCAAGATATCGTATAATTTCTATAAGTGTCCAAATAGTAGGATTGTTTCTATACAGGAGTTCGAATGTCTAAGAAAGAAGAGAAATCATCACAATGAGTTTAAATGTCATTTTACTCAATTCATCAAACCATTGTCCGCAGCTTCACTTTGTTTGTTTAGTTCCTACCTCATGAATTTATACCAAGATGATCCTCTCGTCAACAAGATTACATCCATAGTAGATTTTGTTCATTAGTGCCCAGAAAGCTAGAAACGAATACAAAATTAGTCCGAAGATGTCGTTCCGCCACTTCACGTTGCTGCCATCATACGAGGTGATTCCAAGTCAATCCAACCATCGGATTTCCATCAACTTTATACTCCCGGAAATCTTTTCCAATAGACTACGGGCTTGTTTATTTCAAGGATTTACAATTGAGTGGATAGATAGTTTAGAGGATGAATCATATCCCACCTCTTTAGGTGGGATACATATCCTACAATAGACACACAAAGTTCATTTATTATGGGCCTTGGGTTATCCACCATTTTAATATTATGCAAAGTAAACATATGATAACTTATCCACACTTATCCATCAAAGTAAACAAGGCCTACATGTATCCAGTTCTGGATCGTCGATCAAACATTGTTTAATTGATCGTTTTTATGCTGTAAGTTTCCGACAAACCGGCCATTTCATCGAGTCTCTTTTCTTCAGCATCTTTTCTTCTATTTTAATGTTCTTGTTACACCATTTGAGCTGATGTAAGCTCTGATAAAAGTATATGATTAACGTATTAATGTTTTAATGGTAGGGGTTTTGGGCATGAATTATTGTTATTGAAGTATAAGTGTGTTCGAAAGCGTGAATATTATGAACTCCAACTATTTTAAAAAGCAAAAGTCATTTTAGATTTGAAATTGTTACTATTTTCGGATTTTAAATTAATGTTCCTAGTGTTAATTGGAGAATGGAAGAAATTTAGAAGATTTTAAATATTGGTTTGGTTTTGACCGTGACATGAATACATGTTTTTGCAATTTGGGGGATGAATTTGATTTAATTGTTGTTGTTAGTGATGGAGGAGTTGTTTAATGACCATTTTAAAAGTTATGGGGCTGTTTTAATATTTTAAAAAAGGGTTATGGTGATAAATTGGTAATTTAACAAAGTTTTAGATTAAAATGCAAGTGGAAAATACCATTTTTTTAATCCTTAATCTTTTGAGAATATATTAGCATGTCCAAAGTAGTGTTACTCTCGATTGATCCCTCAATTAGTTAAGGTTTGCAAACCTTTCATTTATTAACGGGAAACTCGATAGTTATAGAATGAATTATACATACGTTTTTTTAAAAATTATTGGATCTCGACATTTCTAAATATGATTATTATTTTATATGCACAACTTTTAGCTATTAGTCAATAGTCAAGACAAGCTCTTAAGTTAGAATCTCGTTAATTTGTAGGTCGTGCAACATAACTTGGAGCAGTTTAAGCTTTTCAATATAGAGCAACATATGTAAGCATCGAGATCATTAAGGTGGGTTTTTGCTAACTAAAATCGGTGTTTTTACAATGCTTTCGTATATATATGATTTACGAATATTTTCACTCTTCGTGGATATGATTTGACCTGCATGATGAATTCAAGCATTGTCAATTCTATTGATGCATGAAATTTAAACCCGAATCAACTTGCAAGTGAACAAGAAAATGTAGCACAGGGTAAAACGAGATCAAACCCACATGGAAAAGGGAAATTAAATAAGCACGTATTATGACATCAGCTCCTTTTTGTTATCTAGACGACGAAATGGATAATTATTTGATTTAAAACTAACTAAATATTAAAGCAAAGTAAAATAATTGCAATTAACAAACAAGTTGGACAATTAAGGAAATGAACACTCTAGGGTTGGTTTTATTGGATTACTTAACACAAAATCTAATTATAATGGATGTTTAATTTATAATTCAAGATTACCAAGACGATCGCTAACTTATTCTAAATCTCCTCTCGAAGCATTTAGAATGTGGGGCACGTGCATAGGATTATTGTCTCCAATTAATATCTAAGTGTACTTACCAAGAGTACCAAGGATCTATGCCTTAAAAACTGTCTCAAACCTCTCGATTTTGTTGACAATTGCTCTTTAAATTCTAGGTTCTTATGTTGAAGCTCATTTCTCGAATTTTGAATCAACATACATAATCATGCTATTCAATTATCAATTAGTTCTCACCAATCAACAATAAATAACACCCATACATAAAAAGAATCCAAAGCATAATCAAGAACCATTAAACATCCAAAATAAACATCATTTATGTCTCATAATTCAAATAAAACCAACACCCAAGAGTATCGAACATTTAACTCCTCATAATTACATGGGTAACCAAAATCTCTACAAGAATGAACATGATGTTAACAAAATTAAAGAACAAATGAACCCGGATGGATGTTTTGGTTTTCAAATTTTTGCTTCAACTTTGTTCTCCTTGTCCAATCTTCAATTTCATTTTTCCTCTCTTCTTCTCCAAGTATTTCTCTTCCTAAAAGTGGCTAATGGTGAAATTGAATCCCTAATTTCGAATTTGGGTGGGTTTATATAGTAGAGGAATAAAATGATTAAAAAAAATCAAAAATAGAAAAAACGAACAACAAAATCGGGGCACGAGACGGGGCCGGTCGCGCCCTCACAAGCGACCATCGGCGCGACCACCTCGTGCCTCAAAACGGGTAAAAATTGAGTCTATATAGTCGCACCCATCGGCGCGATCGGGGTTGTCGCACCAAAGGGCGCGAGTGAGCAGCTCTCGCCTTTGCCTTCTGCTCCGACACCTTTCATGGTTTTGCTTCGTTCTCTCTCGTTACTTGTCCGATTGAGGTGATCCAACTTGCAGCGTGCTCCCAATTTGATCATCTATCTTCCCATAGAATTGATTTTCTCAAAATGTCTTTTATGTATCTTTCATTTTCTGTACAACTCAAATAAAAAATAAAACTTCCAAGTCAGGATGTTAAAAACGCAATTTGGGTTAAAACACATGTAAAACTATTCAATTCACTTAATTTAAACCTCAAAATATTGTGTCAAAACACCACTCGTCAACTTTCCCAAACTTAAAAGATTGTTTGTCCCCAAACAACGAAGAAAAGAGAATAAGGTTTAAATGATGAAATGCAGATAAAAGGATGGAAATTGCTTCAGAGATTCAAAACACATTTTTTTTTCCTTAACATTCAACCATGATATTCAAAGATCAACAAGTCTAGACAAATTCTACAATGCATTGCAAAAATAACTTGTAACCTCTCGAAGATAGGAAGATCGCTCTTCGCTCAAGTGTTTAGGCTATAAGTGTATACACTCAAAGTCAAGTCATACGAGAAGTTTACCATATGCTTATAAAGTGTTTATTCTCTCCACTACCTAAGTGTGCTTTCAAACAAGAATCATTAAAAGCTTGTTCTAGATTGCAATGAAGGCTCTTTGGTAAGGTGGAGATTGTTTGGCTAAGTGACTCAATTAAGAATTATTCCTCAATAACCCAAATTTCCATACTAACCAAGTAGAACTACACAAGCACCCTTTCACCTTCCAAGCTTCACAAAATCTCAAAGTCTATAAATTTATCATGATAAACAATATCACTCCTCTTTCTTGCTCTTTCTTTTCAATGATAAAAAATGTGAACACATCATTTTTTTCTTCCTTTTTTCAACTTTTTTTCTCTCTTTTTTTCAAGGTGTTCATTTCATTTTCTTATTGTGAGAGCTAAGAAGGGTTATTTTGCATTTTCGTCTCCAAATACTCTAAAATGCAATTTTCATTTCAAGCACTCCAAACTTCATACAAGCATCAATATTCATCACTACTCATTCCTGGCAAAATAATAAATGTGATCTCATGGCTCAAAGGGGCTAACAAGGGATTATAATGTGGAAATGGTAAGATTTGGATTGAGTAAGCTAGACAAAGAGATGGCCTTAAATCATTTTCAAGTTATCAAACACAATATTACAATCTCGAGTTAGACATAATGCAAGTTCTAGAGACAATTCAAGTATGCATGATTACCCTCAAGCAAGGAAAAGATTGTGAAAATAAAGCAATCTTTGGCTCAAAATCTCATGTGGGCTTGGTGCGTCGTTTTTCACCAAAAATAAATGTTCCGACTTTCGTCGGCAAGCCTACACTGCAGAGTACAGTGGCGAGCAGGATCGTCTCCCAAAGGACCGGTGAGAATTACTCTTGACTTTCAGTCTGCGTGCCCAAACTTCCAGAAAGGGGTTTTATGTGAATTATATAACAAAATAAATCGAAGAATTCAATAACCAACTAAAGAAAATATTTATGCAAACGAACTGATTTAAACCAATGACAAAAAGGTATTCCGGATCCAACAAACTCCACTCTACTTATAACACCGATCACAGATGCAAGAATTAATTAATCAAACCATGCAAATCAGTTATAGTCATCGAAGACGCTTCTGACATGACCTAATCTCTCCATACTGTTTCGATAATTAAGAAGACGCTTTATTAATTATTTCCCTAATCGACTGACAACTGTAAGAGACGCTATATGAGTTTAATGAGCCGACAACAATGAGCACAAGAAAGACCCGATTCTTAACTTACAGACTCTGACGCAGGACTGTAAACTTAACTCTGTTATTCCCCTAGTTATTTGAGCAACCGTTTTACCACTTATTAAACCTAAACCATGATTACGTATGGCCGATTTAATTGGCTAGTAATTAATCACAACCTACCAAATATTTGCAACTGTTCGATAGACTTAGAATAATTAACGACTCGAAATTCAAGAATAACAGATACATGCATCAATTAATTATGAACAAACAATTAGATCTCACGGTTATATAAGCGGAGCTTCGTCGTCGTCACCGGAATAAGAAGAACTTAGCTAACTTGCATGTTAAAATCTGATTGCAATAAGAAATAATAATCGAACACCATAAAACCACGAAGAAGATGAATATAAAATCTGGTACTCAGCGTTTCTCTGCTGATGCGTTTCAGCGTCTTGTGTGAATAATGGAATGAATCATAAAGAAATAAGTCCTAATCTATATATAATATCCTTAATTAAAACATTAGATAAGGAAATAAAATCCTAATCAATCTAAACTAGGAAACATAGCAAAAGAGGGACTCTTGAGGCAGTAGGAAGCTCAATTCCGCGTCCAGGTTTAATCGTGGGCCGAGAGTTGGGTTCAGCAAGCGCAAAACGCGTGTAGAGGCCCAGGTTCTAGAAACTCGCTCCAGCTTTCCAGCGGCATGCCCTTACGGCCGGATCTACTCAGACTTGAATTTTGCTCTTTCTTCACTTAGATTCTTTTTGCATCAAAAGCATGACCTTTTCTCCAACTTTGTACTACATCCCTACACAACTCAACAAACACATCATTTATTCAAAATACACAAGTATAGGGCAATTAATTAGGAGAAATGGCACCAAAAGATAAGAATAAAAGCAAGTAGAATACATCTTATTAGGGCTCAATCAAGATCAAAAGGCAATGCTTTTAAGAATCTATCAAGATAAATATCAAGAAATCATAACATACTTTCATGTCATTTTTTCAAATAAAATTATCTCATCATAAGCAACATAACAACCCAATCCATACTTCAACCATTTTCAACCACAAATCTCCATAAGATCAAAAACCAAATCCAAAACCACCGATTATGGAAAGTAAGTAAACTTTCAAACAAAATAGAAAATTTAAAATTTCACCAAAATTTTAAAAATTTTAATGCAAACAACATGCAATGCAAAACAAAAATAAATAAATAAAATGGAGTCCAAAATAACCACACTTCGCCCTCCCCCAAACTTATTTGGAACAAAGTACAAATAAGTTTGAAAGAGAAGAAGCGGTTTATTTTTGACGGACTTACAACCATAAAGGCAGGTTTGGAGGCACTTGACACCACCTTAGAACTCATTTCTTCTTTCTTTGAGGTTTCAAGGTCAAATCCGGATCAAAGATCCTATAGTATTGTAACACCCCGTATTTTTGGATTATAGTTAAAAAATTTTCTATTTTATTTAGAAGGCTACAAAAAAAATGGAGCTAAAATAAAGTAAAATAGATAAAAGACGCGATTTTAGGTATTATTTAAGATTGAAAAAAAAATTATAGTTTAAATATTTTTGACGCGTGGTCAATAATGATTTTCGTAGAAATAAAACGACCTGAGAATTTCAATGATACTTTTAAAATTTTAATTAGAGGTCAAATGAACTCTTGGCACAACTTTAAGTTGGAAAATAATAAATTTAATAGAAAAAGGCACATCCGTCATTATCCAATTTCTTTTTCAAAAGATTATCTTATTCTTAATTATCCTATTCTTTTTTCATCATTATCCTCTTCCTTTTATTCGTTATTATCCTATTTATTTTTCCTCTATAAATAGGAGCTTAAGGTTTCATTTTTCATTCATTTTCAAAATCAAAACGCCGAGCAGCTTTCAGAGAATGTACGACTCTAGTTTCCTATTTCAATTCTGAAATAGTCATTTTGAAGGTGTCAACGTGTAGATCACGAATACATGATTGAAATGATGACACGAAGGATGATCACGATGGAAAATCATCGTGACCGCCGCCTATTCCTCGGAGAAGGTACTTTCTCCGATTCTGGTCATTTGGACCGATGAATTTAGAAATTTCAAGTTCTAAATATGCTTATATTTCAATTATCTTTAATTCTACCGATTCCGATTTTTGATGTTGTGAGTTTTCGGTATTTTTTCCCGTTTTCATTTTATGTAAATTTCAGATCTACTATTCCTGGATAGTCGTATTAGAAATCTTCTTTTTATAAATAGCCTTTGATCATTTGGATCTTGTAGTTAACCGGAATAGATTTTTGATTTCTCGTCGTTTGAAATCCGGATCCGAATATTATATTATAAATCTGCCAGTTTCGAATTTATGATCTAGCTGTCCGATCTTTGATCTGATTACACCATTAAATTTCTTATTTTCTGCACTATCAAAAATTGTACTTTTGAGCGAAAATCCAACGAGTATCGAGCTCGATCGAGACCGATACATTTTCACCTAAAATCTGTGAGTTTTTGTCCCGTTTCACCCATTTTGGGTCGTCAAATCGAAAAATTTTCTTCTCAAAAGTTGCTCGAAATAATATTTCTTATGCTCCCGTCGAATTTCCTAATATTCGGATGAGTTTTGAATAATATCGATTATTTAATTTAAGCAGTTATTTTATTTCCGAGAGCATGTGTTATTGAGAAAATTCTAAAACCCTCAAACTATAGTCTTGGCATATATAGGATGGTCCTTGAATATTTTCGTAATTTTTGAACGGTTAAAAAGTGTCGTGGCACAAATCTGATAAAAATCGATTAAAATGACAAGTTTTGAAAAGAGACCCTTGTCAAATCGGTTGGTCCCAATAAATCAAGAATAATATTTTGGAATTTATTTCCTTCTTTGTCGGAATTATTCGAGGTCTCTAGAGTCGCGCAATCTATTTCTGAAGAGAATATAATTAAATAATAGCTCGAATTACAGTAGATTAATTCCTGAAAATATAGCGATTATTCTGAGTCGAATATCGACCCTTGTAGGACCTGCAGAGCCTGATAGGATTAATGAAACCATTTTTGAAGTTATTGTGCCGCCATGTGCTCGTCATCTAGGTGGGTTATATTTTTCTCAAATTTATGTTCAGCTAATAAGCTCAACTGTTTATCAACTGAGAAGCATGAATATCTGTATCAAAATGATTTCTCTCACTGTTCGCGTTCGCCAGTATCCTACGAAAACATTGAGTGCTTAACTAGACTCGAGTTCGGATCCTTTAAGCTTTGGGACCGTATACACCATCCTTTATTAGACAGCTGGGCTGGAGGACGTGTATATAAGTTAAGACACTGTAGGAAGGGACAGTTGAGACAGAGCGTGTAAGATTAAAAGAAGCTTTGTATACATGGAATGCTTTTGAGATTTGAAACCTTTCCATTGTTATACTTGTGTGGATACGATATTCATATTTATAAAATGATTGTGAACTGTTTATCAAAATTGCCCACTGGGTACGCTAGTACTCAGCCCAAATCTTTTCTAAATATTTTCAGGTTGAGAGGCAGGCTGGAAGATGACGGAGCTGAGGCGAGTGCTTACTTGTTGTTATATGCTTGCTCTTTTTGTGTTGTTCAGAAATCTTAGATACTCTAAATCAATTAAGTACTTGAAATAATTTACTAAGATGCTCCACACTTGTTCCGTTCACTCTGATACAGCTTGTCTTCATTGGTTTAAGGCATGTTATGATTTTTTTCATATTCCTATGATGCTCCTTTACAGTTATTTGGTGGGATAAGTTCCCTTTGATGATTGATATAGTATTCAGGTTCTTTTTAAACGCATTAGTGCGTGGTTCTATTACAATTACAGAGGTTATGCTGCCCAAATTTCTGGGAAATATAACCTATTCTTGTTCCAAAGTTATTTCATTTAATTATCTTTATGCAACAAACCCCTTCCCCCTTCCCCCAGTAACGCGTCGGTCCCTTGTCACTATTTTCCCGGGATTGGGGCGTTACAGATTGATATCAGAGCAGGTTTGCAACTCTGTAGACCTGCAGCATTATTCTTTGAATTCAAAATTATATCTATTCTTTTCCACTATTTGTTCAGCAGCCCTCAGCACGTCATCTACGCCTCTCTCAACAAAAAGGTACACATGTATTTTAAAATTGACGCACGTGAAAGTGCAGTTTGTCACGTTAAATATTTTTTCAGGTTTCACAGTCAGATATTGTGATTCATTTATTAAAGTTATTTTCAGGTTTCATGATAAAAAAAAATCGTGATTCGTTCTATTGAGGTTTCATGGCCAGAGATCATGATTCAAAAGCTATTTTCAGGTTTCATGATGAGATATCATGATTCTATTACTAGATTTCATGATAAGAGATCATGATTCTATTACCAGGTTTCATGATAAGAGGTCATGATTCTTAATATTATCAGGTTTCATGATGAAAGGTCATGATTCATATATTTTAAGGTTTCACGATTTGATATCATGATTCGTTCATTGAAAATATTTTCAAATTTCATTATCCATTATCGTGAATAATTTTGAAAATATTTTACAGGTTTCATGATTATATTTCATGATTCATCATTTGGTTAAGAATTATTTCCAGGTTTCACGACAAGAGGTTGTGATTCATTTACAAGAGAGTTATCTCCAAGTTTCACTATAAAGTATTGTGATTCGAACTTATATTAAGGTTTCACGATGAGGGTTCATGATTCGTCCAAAGTTATTCAAAGATGTCGAGACATCTACATTTTGGTTTTGACCAAAAGATGGAAATAATCGAAAGAGGTTAGAATTACCTTAAGTGATGAAATGAGAGATGTCAAGAAATGATTTATGCAAAGAAGTTATATTATTTTGAAATGCATGATGATTGACAAATAAATTACTTAGTCCTCGAAATTTAGAAGAACGTAGAAGCTTCCCCATAGTTGTTTCCTTATTTAGATTCAAGGTATTTAGATATTTATCAGTTAACTTGAACCTAGCAGTATATACTTCTTCAATTACCCGCGCGCTTCACGTGAGATATGGGATGAGGCCGATCAAGCGTTGAATGTGAAAAGAAATAACTTCATGTCAGATCTAATTAGAGCACTTTAGGAATTCATCCAACATCCAAATGCAGAGCGCGATGAATCAACAAAATGCAGCGCCCAATGCACCTGCTCTGCCAACCATTAGTCAGGAGGTTGAGCAATTTCGTCGCTACATTCCACCTAGATTCAATGATAGCAGTGAACCTCTCATTTCTAAAGAATGGCATGACCGGAGAAGAGCATCAAGGATTAACTTGGGACAAGTTTAAAGAGATCATTATAGATAAGTACTTCTCTCGTGCTTTTTGCATCCAAAAACAAACCGAATTCATGGAGCTGAGATAAGGAAATTTGTTCGTGAGAGAGTACGAGTGAAAGTTTAATCAACTTTCACAATATGTAGCATGCATAATCGACACTGAAGACCAGAAGACCGAATGGTTTATGAAAGGCTTTTGACCAGAGATGCGTGGAATTCTCGAAGCTCAACGGATCACTGATTACGGTCAAATAGTTAAGAAAGCTCACGAAGTAGTTACTGGACTAGAAATAGGTGGAAAATTTAGCCTCGATGTTAGAATCCCTACTAGAAAGACCTTGAGGATCGATAGAATTGCTAGGGATATTAAATTAGACTTTGAAGAGAAGCAACTTGTGGGTGACGTATACGATGATCAAGATAATATGCTTCGATTCAAGTGGATCGATATCTATTTTCTATCTCTCTTCTCGACTCAAAGGATGATGTTAAAGAAAATTTGAAGAAAGCTACAAAGAAGAACGTATGAAGAGTTATGCGCATCAAGTTAAAGTAGACCAAGACAAAGTATACGTCTTAGTAAGATTTACGACTCGAGATAAACAGTCTTTTGCTAGGATTAATGAAGTAGCGTATATGATGGCCTTCCCACGCAACCTCAATTATGTGTTCCACATCTTGATGTTGAAGAAGTACGTGTTTGATCTTAAACCATGTGACCAGAAAGAAGATATGATGCTAAATAATGATTTAGAGCACGATGAAAGGCTTCAGGCCATTCTTGATCGGAAGACCCAGAGTCTGAAGAATAAAGTGATTAGTTTAACGAAGGTACCACGAAACTGTCATGGATAAGAAGAAGCAACGTGAGAGTTGGAGTCAAAATTGCTCAAGAACTGTCCCGACGCTCCATTTCAAGATTAGTAAATTTCGGGACGAAATTTTTTGTAAGGAGGGTAGGATGTAACACCCCGTATTTTTGGATTATAGTTAAAAAATTTTCTATTTTATTTAGAAGGCTAAAAAAAATGGAGCTAAAATAAAGTAAAATAGATAAAAGACGCGATTTTAGGTATTATTTAAGATTGAAAAAAAAATTATAGTTTAAATATTTTTGACGCGTGGTCAATAATGATTTTCGTAGAAATAAAACGACCTGAGAATTTCAATGATACTTTTAAAATTTTAATTAGAGGTCAAATGAACTCTTGGCACAACTTTAAGTTGGAAAATAATAAATTTAATAGAAAAAGGCACATCCGTCATTATCCAATTTCTTTTTCAAAAGATTATCTTATTCTTAATTATCCTATTCTTTTTTCATCATTATCCTCTTCCTTTTATTCGTTATTATCCTATTTATTTTTCCTCTATAAATAGGAGCTTAAGGTTTCATTTTTCATTCATTTTCAAAATCAAAACGCCGAGCAGCTTTCAGAGAATGTACGACTCTAGTTTCCTATTTCAATTCTGAAATAGTCATTTTGAAGGTGTCAACGTGTAGATCACGAATACATGATTGAAATGATGACACGAAGGATGATCACGATGGAAAATCATCGTGACCGCCGCCTATTCCTCGGAGAAGGTACTTTCTCCGATTCTGGTCATTTGGACCGATGAATTTAGAAATTTCAAGTTCTAAATATGCTTATATTTCAATTATCTTTAATTCTACCGATTCCGATTTTTGATGTTGTGAGTTTTCGGTATTTTTTCCCGTTTTCATTTTATGTAAATTTCAGATCTACTATTCCTGGATAGTCGTATTAGAAATCTTCTTTTTATAAATAGCCTTTGATCATTTGGATCTTGTAGTTAACCGGAATAGATTTTTGATTTCTCGTCGTTTGAAATCCGGATCCGAATATTATATTATAAATCTGCCAGTTTCGAATTTATGATCTAGCTGTCCGATCTTTGATCTGATTACACCATTAAATTTCTTATTTTCTGCACTATCAAAAATTGTACTTTTGAGCGAAAATCCAACGAGTATCGAGCTCGATCGAGACCGATACATTTTCACCTAAAATCTGTGAGTTTTTGTCCCGTTTCACCCATTTTGGGTCGTCAAATCGAAAAATTTTCTTCTCAAAAGTTACTCGAAATAATATTTCTTATGCTCCCGTCGAATTTCCTAATATTCGGATGAGTTTTGAATAATATCGATTATTTAATTTAAGCAGTTATTTTATTTCCGAGAGCATGTGTTATTGAGAAAATTCTAAAACCCTTAAACTATAGTCTTGGCATATATAGGATGGTCCTTGAATATTTTCGTAATTTTTGAACGGTTAAAAAGTGTCGTGGCACAAATCTGATAAAAATCGATTAAAATGACAAGTTTTGAAAAGAGACCCTTGTCAAATCGGTTGGTCCCAATAAATCAAGAATAATATTTTGGAATTTATTTCCTTCTTTGTCGGAATTATTCGAGGTCTCTAGAGTCGCGCAATCTATTTCTGAAGAGAATATAATTAAATAATAGCTCGAATTACAGTAGATTAATTCCTGAAAATATAGCGATTATTCTGAGTCGAATATCGACCCTTGTAGGACCTGCAGAGCCTGATAGGATTAATGAAACCATTTTTGAAGTTATTGTGCCGCCATGTGCTCGTCATCCAGGTGGGTTATATTTTTCTCAAATTTATATTCAGCTAATAAGCTCAACTGTTTATCAACTGAGAAGCATGAATATCTGTATCAAAATGATTTCTCTCACTGTTCGCGTTCGCCAGTATCCTACGAAAACATTGAGTGCTTAACTAGACTCGAGTTCGGATCCTTTAAGCTTTGGGACCGTATACACCATCCTTTATTAGACAGCTGGGCTGGAGGACGTGTATATAAGTTAAGACACTGTAGGAAGGGACAGTTGAGACAGAGCGTGTAAGATTAAAAGAAGCTTTGTATACATGGAATGCTTTTGAGATTTGAAACCTTTCCATTGTTATACTTGTGTGGATACGATATTCATATTTATAAAATGATTGTGAACTGTTTATCAAAATTGCCCACTGGGTACGCTAGTACTCAGCCCAAATCTTTTCTAAATATTTTTAGGTTGAGAGGCAGGCTGGAAGATGACGGAGCTGAGGCGAGTGCTTACTTGTTGTTATATGCTTGCTCTTTTTGTGTTGTTCAGAAATCTTAGATACTCTAAATCAATTAAGTACTTGAAATAATTTACTAAGATGCTCCACACTTGTTCCGTTCACTCTGATACAGCTTGTCTTCATTGGTTTAAGGCATGTTATGATTTTTTTTTCATATTCCTATGATGCTCCTTTACAGTTATTTGGTGGGATAAGTTCCCTTTGATGATTGATATATTATTCAGGTTCTTTTTAAACGCATTAGTGCGTGGTTCTATTACAATTACAGAGGTTATGCTGCCCAAATTTCTGGGAAATATAACCTATTCTTGTTCCAAAGTTATTTCATTTAATTATCTTTATGCAACAAACCCCTTCCCCCTTCCCCCAGTAACGCGCCGGTCCCTTGTCACTATTTTCCCGGGATTGGGGCGTTACAAGTATTCATTGGGCATCTTCACCTCTTTCTTCACTTTCATGTTCTTAATTTGTGGATTTATCTCTTGGACCACCTTGCATTCTTCAATGCTTTTAAGCTCATCATTTTTCGTGGCTTCTCTCATCATGGAAATGGGGAATGCAACTTTTAACTCATGCACTCGAAGAATTAGTTCACCTTTCTCCATATCGATCAATGCTTTCTCGGTACTCAAAAAGGGCCTCCCCAAGATAAGATGTACATTTCATCCTCCTTCATGTCAAGAATTATAAAGTCCAAAGGAAAAATAAATTTGTCAACCTTCACAAGCACATTTTCAAGGATCCCTTTGCAAAAGCAAAAGAGCGGTCCACCATTTGAAAGGTTAAGGATGTGGCCTTAAGCCCTCCAAGGTTAAGCTTCTTGAACAAGGAAAGTGTCATAAGATTTATACTTGGCCCCAAGTCACACAATGCATTCCTAACAAATCTTTCACCAATTCCATAAGGGATAACAAAGCTTCCCAGATCATTTAACTTTGTCGGCATCTTTCTTTGGATCAAAGCACTACACTCTTCGGTTAGGCTCACTATTTCATTCTCCCTCAATCTCTTCTTCTTCGTTAGCATCTCTTTGAAGAAATTGGTATAATTTGGTATCATTTGCAATACATCCACAAGAGGAATGTTGATATGGATTTTCCTAAAGATTTCCAAGAACTTGGCATATTGTTCATCAATCTCGTTCTGTTGCAACCTTTAAGGATAAGGTATGGTAATATGAATGAGAGTTATATGTGTTGGTGGTAACTTGCTTGAAGCTTTATCAACCAATTTCATTGCCTCTTCTTTTTTTTTCTTCTCTTTTTCTCTTTGGAAATTTTCACATTCAACTTCCAAAAATTCATTACATGGCATTTTTGACCCATTAAAAGTTTTCAAACTCATCACGGATATGGTTTTGCATTGCTCCGAGATTTGTTGCGGTCATTTTTTCACTACAATCTCCAATCTATCCATCATCTTCTCAATCACATTTATTCTTGTTCTGATGGAATCCACCTGTGCTCCAATCATGTTCATCTTACTCTCAAGCTTCTCAAAATGAACTTGGGACTCTCTCATATATGTCTCCATTTTACCCATTAATGCTATCAAAAGATCATCTATTTTATGATTCTTTTCACCATCAACCATGACATTTGTTGTGGTAAAGTTAGATGGAGATTGACAAGCACCATTAGGATTACCATAAGGAGTATTTGCATAATGTTGTCAGACTCTTTGATTGTAGTGATTTCCTCCTTGAAAACTTTGATTTAAGCGGCCATTGTTGCTCAATTGCTCGACATAATTTATCGCTTCAACTCCTTATATTTGTTCATTCTTTGAGCTTATTGAAGAATGGGTGATGGCTTCAATCTTTTTATTAAGAATTAACATTTGGGCTGCCAATATTGACAAAGGTTCGGCTTCGGATGTAGGAGTCACCTTCTTCAAGTGTTGCAATTGTTGTCTCTCCCCGAACCATTGATAGGAATTCATGGCCATGTCCTCGATAACTTTCATGGCATCTTCGGGCCCTTTTCCTAACAATGAGCCACTCGATGCGGCATTCAATAGTCTCTTTATGTCTTGATTGGTCCCATTGTAAAATATGCACACTTGGTGATCGGCACCAAACCCATGATTAGGGCAATTTCAACATTTTACGAAACCGTTCCTATACATTAATTAAACTCTCATCATCCAATTGGTAAAATTATGTAATTTTTCCCTTCAACTTCAATGTCAAACTCGAAGGGAAAAATTTATGTAGAAATTTTGAAATCAAATATGCCCAAGTTTCAATAAATCCAACTCTCAAACATTGATACCATGTTCGTGTTTTTTCTTTAAGAGAAAATCAAAAAAGTCAAAGGCGTATTACGTCATCCGGGACTCCATTGAGCTTGACAGTCCCACACACTTCTAGAAATTGATCAATGTACTCATTTGGATCTTCATCAACTCATCCACCAAATTGGTCTTGTTGTATCATTGAGATTAATTCGGGCTTCAATTCAAAGTTATTGGCTTCAATTCTTGGCCCATTCATCACTCATTCATTTACAATGGGTTGGAACATATTTCTAATGGGTAGTTGTTCCACTTGAACCCGAATATCTCGTTGCTCATTCAATTTTTGTTGCATCTCCTCAAATTGTTGTTGTAGACAATGAACAAGACCTTAATTCATTTCCATCTCCCATAACTATTTCTCTTTTCTCAATCTTTCTTTGTCGACGAGAAACAATAACCTCACGTTCAATGAGTGCTCTCCTAGACCGTGTGATCATGCACCACCTTCAAAGCACCAACAAAAAGAAGTGAAAAAAACAAAAATAAAGTAAATAATGTCTAGATTAACAATAACAACCTTATCAAATAGCACAAATTTAAAGCACTAATTCCTCGGCAATGACGTCAAAAACTTGATGTGTGAAATTTAGTTTTAAAACTCGAATCAACTTGTAAGTGAACAAAAAAATGTAGTACAGGGTGGAACGGGATCAAATCCACATGGAAAAAGGAAATTAAATAAGTACATACTATGACATCGGCTCCTATTTATTATCTAGACGACGGAATGGATAATTGTTTGATTTAAAACTAACTAAACATTAAAGCAAAGTAAATAATTACAATTAATAAATAAGTTGGGCAATTAAGGAAAAGAACACTCTAGGGGTTGGTTTTATTGGATTACTTAACACAAAATCTAATTATAATGGATGTTTAATTTATAATTCAAGATTACCAAGACGATCACTAACTTATTCTAAATCTCCTCTCGAAGCGTTTAGAATGTGGGGCACATGCATAGGATTATTATCTCCAATTAATACTTAAGTGTGCTTACCAAGAGCACCAAGGATCTATGCTTTAACAACTATCTCAAACCTCTCGATTTTGTTGACAATTGTTCTTTGAATTCTAGGTTCCTATGTTGAAATTCATCTCTCGAATTTTGAATCAACACACATAACACTCATACATAAAAAGAATCCAAAGCGTAATCAAGAACCATTAAACATTCAAAATAAACACCATTTATGTCTCATAATTCAATTAAAACCAACACCTAAGAGTATCAAAGATGTAGTTCCTCATAATTACATGGGTAACCAAAATCTCTACAAGAATGAACATGATATTAACAAAATTAAAGAACAAATGAACCCGGGTGGATGTTTTGGCCTTCAAATCTTGCTTCAACTTTGTTCTCCTTGCCCAATCTTCAATTCCCTTTCTCCTCTTTTCTTCTCCAAGTATTTATCTTCCTAAAAGTGGCTAATGGTGGAATTGAATCCCTATATAATTTCAAATTTGGGTGGGTTTATATAGTGGAGGAATAAGAGGATTAAAAGAAAATCAAAAATAGGGAAAAAGAACAACAAAATTAGGAAAACGGGGCACGAGACGGAGCCGGTCGCGCCTTCACACACACTGAGTGCTCGCGCCTAAAAACTAGCAAAAACGGAGTCTGTATAGTCACACGGGTCACGTCGGGGCTCAGGTCGCACCACAGGGATCGCGCCTACCCCGGTCGCGCTTCCGTCCCTGCTCCGACATCTTTCACGGTTTTGCTTCGTTCTCTCTCGTTTCTTGTCCGATTGAGGTGATTCAACTTGCAGCATGCTTCCAATTCGATCATCTATCTTCCTATAGCATTGATTTCCTCAAAATGTCTTTTATGTATCCTCCATTTTCTGTACAACTCAAACAAAAAATAAAACTTCCAAGTCGGGATGTTAAAAGCACAATTTGGGTTAAAACACATGTAAAACTATTCAATTCACTTAATTTAAACCTTAAAATGTTGTGCCAAAACACCACTCATCATCTATTGAGATATATTTATGTGATCACATATGGTCTTTATCCACGCATGGTCTTTTGAGCGCATTAGTTTTTGAATAAATATTTTAAAAAGCGCATTGCCATGGGAATGAATATTGAATTGTTCGCTTTTGAATAAATATTTTTAAGCGCATTGATAGGAAAATGAATTTTGAATTGCTCGCTTTTGAACTATTCTTAAGCGCATGACATTGGAATGAATATTTGGTTATTGGCTTTTGATATGATAAATCTTTACATGTGTTTGAACGAACACGATGAGCCCACTGAGTGTTTTCTGGTACTCATCCCATGTTTTCTAAAATATTTTCAGGTACAATGTGATGCAGGTTGCTAACGTGGGCATATGGGTTCTTTAAGTTTTTTACTGTGTCAAAAATTTTATGTTGAATGTTGACTTTAGTCAATATTTTGTCGTATTATGAATATTTAAGAATATTTAAATCTGACATGTTCCGCCGCTATGTTAGAATCTATCAAAATGTTAGACTTTCAATATTGACTAATCGTTTGTTAAATATGTTTGTGAGTGGTTGTTTGAAAAGTCTTCCTAGACGGTGATTGGTGGATTTTATTTCTAAGAAAATTACCATAAAAATGTTTTCTTTTTAAAGGTAAAATCATTATGAAATTAGAAAATTTATTTAATCTTGTGTAGCGCCTCGAATTTCTGGAATTGGGGTGTTACACTTTTATAATTTTGTTGAAGAAAAATGAAAGTGATGCCGAAATAAATATAACATAAAAATATGTTATAATACAATATAAAATATTTATGTATTTGATATAATTTAATATATTCAAATGAAAAATTGAAATGTTAAAGTATTTTTCTATGAAGAAAAAATATTTTTACTAACTTATACAAATTATTGTATATTGATTAATTAAATATTTTAGAATAAATTTTTTCAATAAAATAAATAAATTATAATTTGCTAAAAAAATTAGAAAAAAACATATATTAAAAAGGAAAAATGGCGTTTAGAAATATAAAAAATAAATTAAGGCATGCGTTGATATTTATTAGCTATTATGTGCACTTTATATAATATAAGAATATTTTAAATTACATAAAATATTCATTATATAAGAAAAAAAATTAATATTTCATTCCATTTTTTATTACGTAGACATACCAATCATAAGAATCGTCATTCCATTCAGACCTAATTTCATTTTATCATACCAATCACCTCTTCAGTTCCATATTTATTACTAAGAATTATATATATATATATATATATATACCAATAATTTTAGGGAAAAAAAATCTGATTTTCTCTCTCTTCCCCCTGCAAACGCAACACCTTTCTTGTTTTTCAATCTATATTTTATCAATTGAAACAAAACTACAATTGGCGAATATCATCAAGCGATGATTTTTGAAGATTATGACGTTCTTTCTCTTTTTAATCCCCATTTTAGCAATAGATTATCAGATGCAATATTGAAAATTAGAGATATATTGCGAATTTGGTTTTTTTTTTTTTGAAGTTTTGTTGACATCGTGCATGTTTTTTTTTTTTGCGACAATAAAGTATGATACTTATGTATTTGTACTCTTTTTATCGATCTAGATATTAAGGTTTTTTGAATCTTTTTTTGGAATGAGTGGAAAAAAATTAAATGTTATTTAGTGTACAAATCGATTTCATTCAGTACACGAATACTGAAGTTGATTCGTGCAACAATTTATTTGTGAACCTATGCAATATCTCATTTTTAATTGTTGCACGAGATATAAATTAGCAAACTCATGCACTTGTGTATCTATTCATTTTTAACTAGTGCAAGAGTATACAGATAGACATACTCACGCAGTCGTGTATCAGTTTAATGATCAACTGCTGCACGTGTACACGAATGACCATAATCATGTTTTCGTGTGTGGTTTATTTTTGAACTGCCACATCAATGAAATAATCATGTACTTGTGTTAAATTATTATTGAACTAATGCACAAGAACACAATTTAGACTACTCATGTCGTTGCACTCGTGTTGCATTATAAGTTTAACTACTACACTAGCTAGTACATAATTATTCTACATCACTATCATTATTGTTGAAGTGTTACCTCTTCAGGAAATTGTTTGTTATGAAGATGAGGTTGCTTGAAATCATCGTCCGTGATTATTCAGCAACGAGGGCATTTGAACCTTGGCAGAGACGGTGGTTGAATCTTGTAGTTTTCATCTCCAGCAACAACAGCGACAGAAGATGGCACAAAAAATCTAGCGGTTGTGACTTGTGGGACTTTAACGTAGAACGGCGTCGAAAGACAGATTTTTTCTTAGGGTGTTTTTATTTTAGGAAATAATTAATGTTAAAAATTATTTATATTATTATTAAGGATATTAATGTATATTATTATCCTAAAAGGCTAAAAACATTCTTTTTTTTTCAAGGTGACTATATTTACATTATTTATTAAATAATAAAGTCTATTTTCTCATATTAACAATATTTACAGGAGTCCAATATATATATTTGAAAACTCAAAACCTGTGGATTGAAATTAATTCCACATGGTTTAAGAGATAATTCAAAAACTTTTCAATAATATTACCACATTATTTTATTTTATTTTTTGACGAAGATCAATATTATAAACTTGTATACAAGTTTGCTGCGACCTCCAACTTTTTAGATATTCGGTTTCGGATTCCTATACTATTTTAAGATATTTTTTTGTTTAAATAAAAATGTATTTTTTTTGTTTAGGGTTGATTGCTAAATAAATCAGGATGTTTACACATTTTTACAAATTAGACACCACCTTTAAATCTAGTCAATTACAACACCACGTTTCAATTTGTATGGAATTAAACATCCCCAATTTTTTCGGCGAGTTAAGTATGTCGTATTTGGTCTAAAAACCACGTTGGCAGCCACATCAACACACACATGTAACAAACAATGTTGATTTTATTAGTTTTCTCAATATATTTTTTATTTTAGAAATAAATAATTATATAAAAAATGGTTTTTTCGGGAAAAAAAAAAAAAGAAGAGCAAGTAACAAAAACGGCCTCGTTTGTTACACGTATGCGTTGATGTGGATGACAACGTGATTTTTAGGCTAAATACGTCATACTTAACTCGCCGGAAAAATTTGGGATGTTTAATCACATACAAATTAAGACGTCGTGTTGCAATTGACTAGATTTAAACGTGGTGTCTAATTTGCAAAATGGTGGAAACGTGATGATTTATTTGGCAATTAACCCTTTTGTTTAAATAAAAATGTTTATTGTGGTTAGGGATCTTCATAGGTGATTTATTTAAACATTTCAGCATAAAGTAAAGTGTAAATGTAGTCCCGGTAGGGATAGTCTAGTGGTAAATTGAAGTTGCTTGAAGACGAAAAATCACGAGTTCAAATCTCTTCAATACCACAAGTTGAATGTGTGAGTAAAAAAAACGTCAAGCGTAAGTGCGAATGTATTTTTATTATTGTTAATTATTATCCTAATTTTGTACCTTTTCTTTTTTGTCTGAACTTTTAGAAAAATAACATTTTTAGTGGAAAGTGGCAGTAATAATACTAAATTGACTGAAGATCTCGGTTCGATTTTTAATATAATCCTGCCAATTTACTGAATTGGATTATGCTAGACATTCTTGGTTGGGTTATTCTCCATTTTTTGAGAATATATTATCCATCATTGCTTTAATGGCTTCTAACTATATATATATAACAAATAGCGCACATAACAGCGTTGAATGTTCCACTTTGAACAACATTTAGCTTTAAGTAAGAGAATGAATAGAGCTGTAAGGCATATAAAGTCCAATCAATAATTTAATCTATCGGAGAAATAAAATGAAAATAAGTCAAATTATTTCTCATTCTTTTTCACCAATACATATACTTCTTTCCCTCTCTGAACATGGCCTGTTTAAAAAAACCCCTAAAAAACTAAAAAAAACCCCCTAAAAAATCATGAACTCTAAAAAAAATCCTTAAAAAATATGAACCCTTTAAAAAACTATAAACCCTAAAAAATTCCTAAACTACTAAGCTCTAAACATTAATTTGAATAGAAAAAATCACAATTTGAACTAAATAAACTAATGTAAAATAACTAGCAGACCCCTTACTTTTTAATGATACAGATGATACTTTTCGAATGTTTTGTGATACCTTTTAATAGGACTGTTGGTACCAACTTTGCACAAATTTTTTTTTATGAGTTGACCCGCGTTGACCGGGTCAAAGCGCGGGTTTGACCGACCCGTCTCATATAGTGTTATTTACATCATGATGCATGCAAGTTTTTGCCAATTATATATTATTTGGGAACAAAGCCCGAAAAATAGAGTACTCTATTTATCAATATTTGATCGATCACTTACATAAAAATATCATTCATTCCATACTTGAATCATTTGAAAATATCAATCCAGTGCCCAAAGTTTTACACTTTGGTTCTTTCTTAAATTATGATTAATAACACAATTAAGTAATATTTTGATTAATGATTAATTTAAATAATTACGCAAAAGGAATTAAAATATGAGATATTTGGGACTCCGGTTGATAGTTTCAAATGAGTTGATATTTCTTTTTTTTTCCATATAATAATACTCTCTCCATCACATAAAATTATAGTCCAATTTATTTATTTATTTATTTTAGCAGGACCAATTTTCTTCTTAAATATATATGCACCAATTTTTCCCTTAATCTATAACTCCACCTAATGATCTTTGATATCAATAATCTTTAATATACAAAAGAATCTATCCCTTTTTTTTTTATCAATTTTACTTTTCCAAATACATTAAATATATTTTCTAAGTTTTATAAAAAAAGGAGAATAAAACTATCATAACTTTATTTTTCACAAGCTTGGCCGTCAACCCACTCCAGAAAGATTCCACTAACACCCGCCACTGACCAAATTAATTAAATAAATTAAATTAAATTGAGCAGTTCAAAATAAACCTTAACAAAACCAAGTTGTGGTATTTTAGAAGGTCAAGTCAACAAAAACCGTGTTTTCGCCAATTTTCTTCGTTACGAGTCAAAATTTTCAACTTTGAATTGAGCACAACCCAATTCATGAACACGTTTCCCAGTTTTACTAATAAAATCGATCAGCCTTCCTAATTCTGCAAAACTACTTAATTTTGTCTCTACAAAAATATATCCCCATCAATTCAAAATATGGATACAAGCAGTTATAAGAGGCTTCCGCCACCAGCAAAGCCACCGATCTCCGCCGCGGAGAAGAGCCACCTTCGCCTTCGAAATGGCTACAGAGGCGCTCCGCCGACGACGATGCAGCTTAGTTGTAGGTCGCTACGACGCCACCGATTGGATGTGGAAGCACCGGAAAATAGGTTTAGGAGAAGGGAGGCTAGCAAAGAGATCGTTAGAAGGGCGTTGACGCCGCCGAGTCCACGGCCGGGTTGGAGGTGGCGGAATTTCAGGCCGATGCCCACCCGTTTCTCCATTCTCTCTTCCATGCCTTAATTCAGACTCTCACTATTTTTCTCTTTCTTTCTCATTACTCATTAGCAGGAAGTTGATGAGGTTGTAAATGTTTATCTTTTACCTAAAAATTGTGTAGGGTTGATTGCCGCTAATTAATACATGATTTTTTTTAACTATTTAGTTTTCGAAATGACTTTTAAGTCGTAACATTATAAATTGATTAAAAAAAATTACAATGACAATGTCGAAAAAATTACATGACCAATTCACGTGTACACATCACATACGAAGTTGTCTTTTTATACATTGAATGTACATAATTTTGTATTTGACGCAAGGTTGCAGAACTCGATAGGTGCTAGTGGGGCAGCCGAAGAGGGCCTAGCACTTAAACGGTTTAGATGGCGTCCGGGCATTTTTTGATTTTTTATTTTAATTTTTTATGTCCTGTCTATTTCGAAATTTGCATATATAAATTCATAATTTTAACAATTTCTTTATTAGATTTAATAGATAATTAATGAAGAAATTTTCATTGAAAATTAATATAAAATTAATTAAAAAAATAAAAGAAAATCAAAATTCGTGATTTTTGAGATCCTGGATTGATAATTTTCGTCTTTCGGGTCCTGAATTGAGAGTTTTCATCTTTCAGGTCCTGAATTGATAGATTACTCATCTTTCAGGTCCTGAATCGACAATTCTCCTTAAAAGTATTATAGTCTATATTTTTTTTCCCGCTAAAATTATCATACTTATCAAAATAATAAAAAATTTAAATCATGTTTCTATAATGAACTTAAATACTTAATATTTAATTATGTTGCTATATAAAATTGTCGTAATATATTATACATAAATTCACTCCTTATGACTGGCGAAAATCTCTCATTTATATAAGGTATGTATTCAATTCACTATAATAATCTACCTTATTCTACATAATATATAATAGGGCAAGTCTCCTTTACATAAGATGTACATCAACGCGTGTTGACCCGGTCAATGTTTTGACCAAAAAAACCGTCAAAATTAGTATCATTCATAGTATTGAAAAGAATCATTTCAAAGGCCGAAAAGTATCATTTGTATCAATAAAAAGTATTGGCCAGAAAAAAATATAAAAAAAAATATTAAGATCAGTATCAATCGAAACACTAAAAAGTATCCTTCAAAATTAAAAAAGGTAACAGTTGTATCCCTAAAAAGTATCACCCGTTTTCACGATTTTTTTGGTAACGCTTTGACCTAGTCAACGCGCGTTGACCGTCTGATGTACATCTTATGTAGTGGAGTTTTTGGGTATATAATATGGTAAATCTACTCTAATAAATCAAAATACAATTTCCATACTATAATATGGATTAATAGCATGTGTATATATAAGGTAAGCGTGTCGTCATATTCAGTCTCTCCCATCTCTTTTATTGATGTTCTTTTGAAGTTGTAATTGCAAAAAAAAAAAGGGTTGTAATTGCAAAAAAAGGAGGTTGTAATTGCCAAAAAAAAAAAGAGGATTAGTTTTTGTTGTTGCCACAATTTAAAAGCAATGTCGAAATTAGAAAATGGAGAAAAGTTCATGATATTAATGTCAAATACTCCCAACTTTTTAATATTTAGACAACCTAATCAAGCACCAAAAAATCACTCATGCTTCCATTCCTCATGTAGATACTATGCTAGGTGAATTATGCCATTTGACACTACCTAAATAAGTTGGAGAAATTCTCTAGTATCAAGAAGCTACTGCATCTACCTACCCCTTGGATTATTACCACTAACGGCATAGATCTGCAAAATCAATAATTTTTTTAAAATAGTTACTCATGTGACACCATCTCTACAGTCCCCGGGTAGTATCTCTCTCATCGGGTATAGTGGAATTCCCAGAGCCTTGATGGAATTAGCTGAGGGGTTATACTGAAAAAACAAAGACATCCAAGAGCCTGCCTAACATTGCCACATACCATAATACAAGTTCAGCAACATAAACTTTTCTTTCTTTTTTTTTTCATAAATCTTAAAACTGAATTGCCTTAAAATCAGTTACAACGATAATGTCAGAAACTGGGAAATGAGAGTAAAATTGCATGTTCTGTTCTGGAAGAATACAATATATGAACTGTCGGAGCATGTTGACAATGTCGAGCATACACGAACAGGCATATGTGCCTTCGTCCAAACTCGATATTATAAACTTGGTTTGCCACGAGTGGTGATACTTAAAATGCATCATTCTCTATCACGCGTATTCAGTCTTCACTCAATACAACAATTTGAGTGTTCATGTGTATGAGTCACTCACCGTACTACACTCCACGTTCCGCTGCAGTCTGAACAGACTTACAGCAACTCATCTCTTGTTTTGAGAAAACCAAATGAGAAAAGAACTCCATCAACTGACTTTCCTCACCCTGAAACAGGTATAAATAAAACAGACTCCACAGTTGTTTTTAAAATGCTTAATTTTCATTAAAAATATTTACTAACAAATCAACACTTTATTTTAATTGATAGAATGCGAATAATTTAATAAAACACTATCTCAGTTCAAACCGAAATTAAATCATTCTGAACCACACCAAAGCAATCCAAAACCATTAGTTTCACTTATTGGTGGCTTAAATTTGGTTTCATTATTTCTCAAAGCAGGAACTTGGTTTGGTGTGGCATATGCCTTCTAAACCATCCGAACCAACTCACTAACACCTCTACCCAATAGAAAAGAGGTTCCAAGTCTCCCTCCTACAAGCCCTGGGATAAATATCCATGAAACTGAAGAGGAAAAGGGCTAAAAGTTAAAAGGCAGACATACCTTGCAGTAAGTGCTGAGATACTACTATCTTTATATCCAGTTCGATTGCTTGGCAGAAGAGAGGTCACAAGTTAGATGATTCCCAGCTAGCATAAACAGCTCCAATTAATTTCTCATGCAACTGAAGCCCTGAACAAGCAATTATGCCTCTATCGAGCCCTTCTAGGTATATTCCTTTGGAGAAATCCAGAGGGCGCCCTCCTGCATCAGTGACCACGCCACCCGCCTCTAGCACAAGGAGAACACCTGCTGCGTGATCCCATATTTTCTCCTTATATCCTGACCTTGCAAATCTCATGTAAATTTCAGCTTCTCCTCGTGCTATGGCAGCGTATTTAACCATGCTGTAAACACGCAAGGGTTTCTTTCTGCACTTAAAAGTAGAAATTTGCTCACCATCCTTGTAAAGAAATCTAATTTGGAGTCACAAAAATGGAGATTGATAGCAAGCAGGGGCAACTAGAAAGGAACAGGAACAGGAACAGATAGATGCCGTGTACTAATTCTTATACTCAACAATTATGAGTGAAATCATGAACAACTAAATTCTGAAAGAAAATACTGGTTCACATAAGTTACCTGAGATTCTAATCAGAACTACAATGTAGCAGCTTAACTTTTTAAGTATTTACACATCAGATATAGACGAATGCATTAAATGTTCCATGCTCAAGGCTAGCTGAATGAAGTTTCGCTGCGAAAATTGAAGTTCAGGCATCAAGCAAAAGATAATGACCAGACAACTCATCTTCGCACAATAGCAGCTGGTGACTATGACAGTAAATGCAAAAAATAACACATTCCTGAACTTGCAGCTCATGTATGGAATAAATATTTATGAAATTTACAAATTTCTCTAGCTCAAGAGCGTCTGTAGATAACTAAATTTTAACTAGTAATAGTATAGAGAATACATTTGCATACCTCAGCCCAACATTGCAGGCAACTCCAGCCGCAAAGGAATGATCCGAATTAGTTTTTTCTACTGGTTCACAGAATGTTGCCAGTGCAGGATTGCTAATGGAAGAAACCTGAACTGGTTTTGCAGAATTTGGCCATTCAAGCCTCTGATCATAATGAATTACGGGTTGCATCCAAGCCTTTCTGCTGCCTTTCCTTGTGTACATCACACATCCTACTTCCCCAGATGATTTATTTGACAAGCTAACTTTTTGTTGACCGTATTGTTTTAGGCCATCGTCCTTCACAGGGTAATTAGGGCAGCCGAGCACTCCAATTATGACTTCTCCACCATCAATCATAGCAAGGGCAACAGCATACTGATCTCCACGAACAAAACCTAGTGTCCCGTCAACCGGATCAAGGACCCAATGCTGGCCTGTAGGGCCCCCAAGGGAGTTACACCGGCTGATTGCGTCTAGAACTTGAGAAGCACTGAGAGCGTTGTCAGGACCTTGAAGACCAAACCTAGGTGCCTCAGCCAGGCATCCATTTACAGCGCTGACAACCTTTGCCAACACAGATGATGATTCAGGACTGGATAAAGTTTGAGTATCTTCTTCAGCAACAATGGAAATTTGGCTACCAAGAGCTTTAGAGAGCATCCAGCTTACAGTTGCTTGCACGCTCCAGTCTGTTCAGGAATAATTAGTTACCAATTAAGATTCATTTTGTAGCATCCTTGGAAGGATAAAATAAAATTTATAACTAAGAAAAAACTTTCAAAATAGCAATTTCAGAAAGACTGAACAAAATTCAAGAATAGACATCGACAAGGAAACAACTACCAAATCAAACAATCTCATCTTTTATGTTTAACACCCATGCCCACATAACTCATAAATTGGTTTGTTCATTTACTCTGCTCTGCATCTACTGTTGATTAAGACAGCATCCAAAAACCCCAAACATGCAACAGGTTTAGTTCACCACAACCCCATTCCACCAAACCCATAAATCTTCTTCGGGCACACGAAGATCAAACTAACACTAAAGAAAAAAGAAACAGCAACAAATGATTCAATGCCTACATTAACTTCTCCGAAATAGAAAAAACAAGGTCTTTTCTCTTCCTTCCCATGCCTCCATTAACTAACCCTCAAGACAAATTACTTGGCATAATTAACACTAAATGTCAAATTATCATTACGAGTCTTCTGCATTGTCAAATAGGGAAAGAAAATGAAAAATTTGGAAGACCCAATTGTAAAATGCGGATCATCATCACTGCTTTCGAATATAATAACCCAATTCAAGAATCAGAAATTGTATACCTGCAACGGTAACAAGGGAGTGATCATCCTTGGACTTAACCTGATCGGAGTTGGTCGAAATCAGCTGCTTCTGCACCTTTTCGCACAGCGAGCAAGCCATGTGAACCACCCTCACCGCCACATTTAACTCCTTTGAGTATTCCTCATTCTCCATCTTTGGATCAAAATCAGGGTTGGATAAATGTGATATTTGGGAGGACCAATTTTCAAGAGTTTTTGCCTTTCACGTTACAACATAGATGATAGATAAGAGACTTAGAGAGTGAGTGAAGCTGTACGAGAAACGGCTTCAGGTGCGTCATTCCTTCTGATATCTATCACTCACTGCGTTTTGTTGCTGAGTTCATGGAATGTGGCGGCTACGATTACGGTCATCTATTTCTATTGTTTTGTTACAACAAAATCATCAACATTACCCCCAAATGCCGCCACGTATCCTACTGCAATACAAAATAATACATCTTCCGTCCCAATTATATAGTCTCATTTCTCTTTGCACGTAAATTAAAAATATGTATGAAAATAAGATATTAAAGCTAAAGTTCCAATAACACTCTCATTGAATATTTATGACTTTCAACTTTTAAGTTATGACAAATACTTATATGCACTACAATACAAAATAATACACCATTCGTCCCAATTATATAGTCTCATTTATCCTCGTACGTAGATTAACAATATTTACGAAAACAAGATATTAAAAGCTAAACTTCCAATAACATTTTCTTTGAATATTTATGACTTTCAACTTTTAAGTTGTTATTTTTTTTAATTTTCAAGATTCAACAAGGGTTTATTTGTACATTATTATGAAAATTAATAATATTTATAGTAATGCAACTATATATTTGGGACACTTCCAAAATAGTAAAAGACACTATATAATCAGGACGGAGTAAGTAATTTAATAAATTCCTTCCTACATGAATCATAGCTCATTCACTTATCTTTTTATTTTGGAATATATTTTTTTGTTCTGTAAACATCACCTATCATTATGTATGAAATAAAATATTATTAATAATGTATAAAAACATCACTTAATATGAATTAAAATATCATCAGCTATAAAGTGTTGGATAATAATCCATTCACTTTGACACAGCAACACATACAATGCAATCTAACGTTGTCGTTATATTATTTTTCCATTTTTTTTATTTCATTATAATTTTTTCTTTTTTTAGGTAATCCTTTTTAAAACGGTTTTATTTATTTCATACTATAAATATAATTATTTTTAATTTGTTTGTTAATCCATGTTAGTAGGGATGGTTTTTACATGATTAGTTATTATTATATTTTATTTATTATGTACTTTTTATCTAATAATTTTTATTTACAAAATGAGATCCTATGTTTCATAATTGATGTCTCATTTTATATTTTATTAATTTTTCTTTTATTTTTTTTCTTCAAATTTAATTTTTTATGATTTAGTTTAATTTTACAATTATAAATTAGACTTTATTTCGCCATATTTAGAATTTATAATTATATTTTATTTTTTATTTTTTCTGTTCATTATTCCATAATTAGGGTGTATAATTTTTAAAAATTTAATCTTTATCAATAAATGTTAATTATGATTTATGATTATTATATTATAATAATTTTTATTTTATAATAAACATTATTTAAATAATGAATTTGATTGTGGGACATAAAAATTGAACTGATTGATTATGTCATAATTACAATTTATAACAAATTTTAATTTTTAGATAGAGTTATAATGTTAGAATTGGATATATTATTGTTTCTTGTGTTTTTATTTTAGGGAAAAAAAAAGTGAAAGGGTGTTTCAAAAGGTTCAAAAATATTATTTATGAAAATAATTGTACACAGCACTCCGTGGTGTGTTGGGGTGCACGGCAGATAATTCGGGTCATTTTCACATCCTAAAAAAATGAATTCTTTTCTAAATAAACCACAATGTGGACTTTTAATTTAGTTTAGTTATTTATATATATATATATATATGTTTTAAATATATTTATTGATACTCCAAACAATAAATACCATCATATATAAAATAAAATATCACTAGCAACACCACTAGTGGTGGAGTAGTGTTTCTTAAGGCCAAAGGTCTCAAGTTCGACCCACCACCAACACTACTAGGTGTGAGCCTGTCACATCTAGCTTGTCAAGTGTGGTTTACATCCCTTGTGTAGGTTTGCAGACTATTACACAGGGGCGGGGTTTACCTAGTGCGCACCACTGTAGCGGCTGCGGGTTACCCTCGACATTCAAAAAATATATATATCACCAGCAACAAAGTGAAATTACTTATGAAGCATCTGTCAATCCCATTTTCTTTTCTCTTTTTTATTTTTATGTTTTTTTTTTATATCTTCATTTTATATCGAGTCCACTGTATGAGCCCGCACGTTAGTGTCAGGCGAATGCATTGAGCGAGACATTGGATATAAAAATTAAATTAATTCAATTCAATTTTAATGTTCAATGTTTTCATTTTAGGATATATATTTATTTTTAAAAAATTAAATTAATTCAATATATGTATACATAAAAATGAAAAAAAATGGAAAAAAAAACTAAAAAAAAAAAGGAAAGGGGAATGAAGAGGGGAAGGTGGCAATCAAAAAGAATAATAATAAAAAAATAAAATAAAAATAAGAGGGGAGACCATCTTATGGGTCAAATATAGATCTGTCTAACGTAAGAGATTCATTAGACGGTTTCACACAAGTGTACCTCTATTATTATTTTAAATGAATCGGTATTTTTCCAGTGCAATGCTTGGAACAATTTTAAGCATTCTATGTTGATATAATTTCAAAACTTTTGAGCTTGATTAAATAATAATAAAAAATATATAACATCAAATAAATTTTATAAAAATAAATTAAAATAAATATTCAACTTGTAATTTAATAATATATTTCCAACAACCAATAATATCACAATATCAACATTTATGGCCCCGTTCGGTTTTCTAGATAAGATAAGAGTCAGATACAGTATGGGATAGACCAAGATTGAATCATGGCTAAAAAAGCTGTTCAGTTTATTTGTCAATTTTATACAATCTTACAATCATGTTTGGTTTGTAAGATTATATAATGCTAATTTCTTGATTATTTATTAATATACCCCTACGTAACATATTTTACAAAATATGTTAAGTTATGAATTTCACTTCCAAATTTCTTACTTTCACTTGAAAAATATTTTAATATAAAACTAAACTATAAATTAATATACAATTTAAATTAAATTATAAATATCTTAATCACACAATACTAAAACTTGCATTAAAAATTGTAGTATAAAATTAGTCTAAATGCTTTTATAAAGTATATATATATTCATTATAAGCAAAACATGCATTGATAATAGTACAAAATTATTTAAACGGTTTCATAATAGATGCTTAAATTATTTGTTATCTAGTAAGCCGTTAATTATCTTTCTATAAAGATACTCATTATACTAGTTATAAAAAATAATCCTTGATTTTCCTCAACAACAACAAAGCAACTCTATGTTTATTTAACATTCAGAAAAACAATAATGAAAAATAGATCTTAAATTTTTATAATTTCATAATAAACCAACCAGTCATAGGTTATATACATTCATCAAAAGTAGCCCAAATCACCAAGTTACGACTGGTGATAGATTAACAAAAATACCAAAAGATAATGTTCCAACATCTGGAAACCGTACACGAGTTAACATAACACAACCACATTATATACATATGCATCTACTAATAAGCAACACTTGAGTTTCATTACCACGCCTTGTTGGCCATCATCATATTCACGAACGTGACTTGTTCATCTTGAGAGAAGTTGAGAAATAAGTCCATAACATTTGCATCTGTCGCAATTTTGTAAGCCAAATACAGTTAAGTTTCCTCAGTAAGAGTACTTATTTTTCTCAATGCTTCAAGAATGAGTTTTGTTTTGTCAACAACTTCAGGTTTTTTGTTGGTTGGATTTTCACCTCGTTTATCGAGTTTGTCGACCAAAACACTAATGGATTCATTTTGTTGTTTGAAGAATGCATCCATGAGATCAACAATAATTGGCTCCTTCGATGCTGAGTCAAGTCGGCTGCGTTTTCTAGTGGACGGAATTTTCTTGCCATCATCCCTTTTTCATGTTAACGGAATTGGAGTTGCATTCACTTGGAGAATGAGTATCATCAACAATATCATCTGCAACGGGTACATCTTCACGTGAGAACTCATTGTCAACGTGTTCATGATGGTTGGAGTTGAAGTTCCCCTGGACATGAACATTGTGGTTGAGGGGAAACTCATCTACATCAAAGTGAGGTATATACGGCTCTTCATTCGCAGCTTTAGCAAGATCTTCTGGACCTTGCGCATTTTTTCCAGTTGCGCGATCCTTTCCAAATATCTTGATCCAATCCTTAAAGTATGGAAATGACTTGAATCATAATGATTTAACTCTCGGATGGACCTACACGATATAATACATTGCATTATTAAAATCATTCGGAGTAGATAAGTAACCTCAACAATAACATGCAAATTAGATAAAATCCATCTCTCTGATTTGATTCTCAATGATTTACAGTAAAAAAGATTAAAAAGACTCACAAGACTCCAAGTACAAATTGACTAGTCCAAAACTTTATGTAAAATACAACATATATGTATATTTATATATGTAATTTCATGTAATCTAGATCAATTTCATGATTAAGCTCCAAAGATAAGAAATAGTAAATTTTACCTTAATATATTGTAGCCATACATCATCTTCAACAGAAATCATGTCGCTTGAGTCATTCCAACCAAACCCGCTAGTATTAATCATGTTCAACACCGAATAGTAGTGTTTTTTCCATACCATAAACTTAGATGTTTCATTTGTCGAGGTCAAATCAGTACCAGGGAATCGTACTTGCAACTCTTTCTCAATACGTTCTAGATAACCCATGCGAAATGCATTTTCCTGACGCATTCCGGTAACCACCAATTTTTTCAAAATTACAATTAGAGCATCGTCTTCAGCACGTGTCCAGGTTCTTATTTCCTTACTCACAACATGAGGTGGTGGTGGCGGTAGCGGTGGAGGAGTTTTGGCCCTCGAGAAGTTGTTATGTGAGGAACTCATGGCTCCTACATGTATCAAACTAAAAGTAAATGTTATCCGTCAACTCAAGGCTTGTGTGCATATTTTTAACAATCAAATCTTGTACTTTCAACCAAAACAAAGCTATCATGCAATATACTAGTTCTTGAAACTGACTGATCATAATACGAAGGACCAAATAGTGAGTTTCAGAGAAATTACAAAAAGACAATTTGCACAAAGTTGGTAAACATGTAAATATAAAATCCTGAAGAGTAGGAAAAAACTATGAAAGTAAAGAAAATTGACAAGTTATGCGAGTTATGGAACTGTTAAACTTAGGTACAAACCAACAATATCATAATATATTGTTGACAAATCAAATCCAAAGTACAAGTTTAATATATTATTCTAGCGATCTAGCCACATTTGTTGTGCGAGTTGCTCCCTAAAAGCACTCCAAGCTTGTGATGGTTCGACAACTTCAATATACTCTCCATTTTCCTCATTATTAGCTGTCATTACTTGCTCAAGTTGGATGATATATTCTTCATCATCTAACACAGGGTCATACTCCATATTATCTTTAATAAAATTATGCAAATAGGTGCAAGCCATAATTATCATATTCTGCGTTTGAACTGGATAGTATGAATTACTACGTAATATGGCCCAACGACTTTTTAATTGTCCAAATACGCACTCAATTACATTCCTCTCCTTAGCATGTTTCATGTTGAAATGCTCTTGGTAATTCTGAGCTACTCTATGACTTGTTTCCCACTCTCGAAGATGGTACCTATATCCACGGTATGGGGCTAGAAATCCTTCACCATTTGTGTAACCACTATCGCACAAGAAACCTACATAAGGTGATCAGTTAGTGTAGTTACCACATAAAAAAATTACTATTTCTATGGGACAACTATTTTTTAATCTAAGTAACTTACCTGTCGGCACTTTTAAACCATTCTCTCTACTAATTGCATCTTTCAACACACGTCCATCAGCTGCGGACCCTTCTCATCCCGGCAATACGTATACAAACCGCTCATTTCTATCACATACTCCTAAAACATTCGTTGCAATAACACCTTTCCTTGAACGATGTCTAGGTCTATCTACTGCTGGGACTTGCATTTGGATATATGTGCCATCAAGAGCACCTAGACAACCCTAAAGAGACATGAAAAAATGAATTACTAATTAAGTTTCTCCTACATCTCAAAAGAAGTACCGCTAGTATTTTCTAATTATGCAAATTAATGTTACCTGAAAATATATCCACGGTCTATCTTCAGAACCCTCCTCAACTGCTTGTGGTGTAGCTAACATGTATCGATACACAGTCATGATAGCGCGCAAGACATTTTTTATGTATTTACTTATTGTGTCATATGACCTCATGTATTGAAAATCTATTACTCTAATCTTAGTATGATGAGCTATAACATTCAGGAAAATAGCTACTTGTTCTTGAATAAAAACATGTTTGGATGATTGCAGCCCACCATGAGTTTGAAGTAACTTACACAATCTACTGAAACAACGACGATCCATACGAAGAATATTGATGCATACAACATCACTAGTTTCAATAAGGTTGTGCAAAAATAATTTTTGGCTTCTCATTCGCTTTATTAAGCTATACCTAATTTAAGGTTGCCCTTCACATAATTCAAAAGTCTCTTCCCCATACAAATAATAAGCAAGCAATATCATAAAAAAAATGAATTTTACCACATTAAATTATGTAAGAACATAGCTACAAGCATTTTTTTTATAAGGATCCATATGCCACGGTTGTTGATTTTGAAATCCTACACGTATATTTAAAATATCATAATCAGTATAAGAATTAGACAAAATAATTGAACTACTAATAAAGCGTAATTCTAGTAACAGTTATTATAGAGAAAGCTTACATGTTCTGCACAAACTATTATTTTATTTTTAAATAAACATCCCAAAACCATAAAAAATAAAGGCAAAAAAATGACTTTATCAAGACTAAATTTGAAGAAATCCTTCTGCAAACTCACAAAACTAGAATTAAACATAATTTTTCAAACAGACACTAATATGAATATTATTCTCATTACCAAAAACATGTGCTATTAGATTGTGGTTTTCTTACATTAGCGTATTCATACAAAACTAAATTCGTTTATTCATCCATCAGCATCGGATAAAAAAAGACTAGGAATTTTACAGTAGGAAAAAAAGAAATAAAAAATCAAGAAGAAAAGAGATGATAAATGGACTAAAACAAAGGGGTCGGTATTGATTTCTCAACCCGTGTGAAAATTGATGCAAATATTCATGTATATATCAAGAACCCTATAAATTAAACAACTCAATTATAAGGTGAAGATGTGTAGAAATTAAATACCTGTGTAAAAGTCGATGGTTTTTTTCTTCTGACCTCAAATTTCACAAATGGAGCCCCAAATACAGAAGCAAGAGAAGATGGAGAGGTAGAAGAATGTGTCTGCCGTAATATGTAAGGGCATATTTGTATTAGCTGCGCAAGATTGATTTTGTCGGAGGGGGAGCTCCGATAGGTAATCGTGGAAATAATAGAGCACAATCTAATCTTGTATTGAGTCTCGGGCCTTGCAAGATTGGGTCTTATTAACCAAACATTGGACTTAGTCCTATCCAGCCCTTAATCTCACCCAATCTAATCAACCGAACGGCACCTATATGTATTACTTCGGACACTACAAAAATCACAAGCATACAATCGTAAATGTTAACTCATTGAAAAATCAATTATTTAGTATAATTAATAATATACATTTAACAAAAAGGTCAGGGTCAAATTCAAAAATCATGTAAACAAAAGTAATTGTTCTTACATGATGCATTACAAAAGATCATTACACTATGAAATATGCCCTTACAAAATATTTGTTTTCATTCTAAATGAATTTATTACTTAACTCTGAAACATCTGAAAGCATATTAGTTGTGGATTGTTATTTTAGCAGCAAACTGTGTATAATTCGCCGTTATTATTTAGAGGGAAATCTACAAAATTCACCGCAAAAATGTATTAAAATTAAAAATTAAAAAAAAATATCACCAAACTTTGTAGAATTCACGGCTAAAATTGGAAGCAAATTTTTCAATATGTAGTAAATTAAAAAGAAAAAGAAAAGAAAATTATTTTAGCTGCGAATTTTGTAGAATTAGCCGCAAAAATGGCAATAAAATTCGCCGCTAATCTGAATTAAAATAATATATATATATATATATATATGTGTGTGTGTGTGTGTGTGTGTGTGTGTGGTTCTGGTGTAAACCATCCCTGGTGTGTAAACTGTAAACCAATCTTCAACCACATACCCATCAAAATCCAATGGTCAAGATTTGGTCAAAGGGGCGGTGGCATTCCTGTAAATAAAAGGAACTTCAAAAAATGCGGTGGCATTTTGATAATTTTTGCGTCTGGGTTAAAATTAAAAAAAAAATCGGACTTCCAGGATGCGGGCTAACGGAGACACAATCATATACTGACGAATACATAATCATATGCTAACGAAGTAGAATTATTTCATGCACAACACCTAACTTTAAACACAAAACTGATTTTGTTAGGAAATTATTAAATGAAGACTTTTATATGGTTGGAAAGCTAGCCAAGCCTGATTTTCAACAAAAAATAATTTCAAAAAAAAATGAATTGTGGACAAAGTTATAGTTGTTTGATTGAAGGTTGTTAGTTGCATTATTTGGCTTCAATCCACAACATTATTGCTTTTGTTAGCATTGCATATAACTTTTCCTTAGCATTACATAATACTTCTGTTAGCATACGACAATGCTAACAACAGCAAATGATAAAATTCAATAAAATTAAATTGTTAAACTCTAAAATTGATGTGGTAGCAATATAACTAATCATGATGCTAGCGAATCATCTGTCATATGATAACGAATCATGCTTAATTGAGATAGATGTTATACATTAATAATACACATGCAATATTAAACACCTATGATTCTGAAAAACTACAATCTGTGCAAAGGTGTTTTACGGAACTGCTAACAAGTGTTCTACGATATGTTGGGAACAAATGTAAGAACAGTAAATAAAAAGTAGTAAAATATGCACGAGATTGGTAACCCAATTAGGTTAATCAACCTACTCTGAGGGGACTTCGCCCAAACTTGAAGATTCGTTTACTACTTCATGAAGTGTATTGAGGAACTTACACATACAGGACTCCCTCTTTATGTCGTCCGTTCTTCTTCAAGAGCTCCTTCGCTAAACGAAAGCTGTGAGATCCCCTCACAACTGTGACACTAGACTCCCTCTAGTTACCCACGACTTCAACTTACAATCTCTCCTGAGATTGCGTACAATATGGATTAAAATAACCCCTCACGTGTTTCACTCAAAACACTAAAAAACTAGTCTATCATGTTGAACTCTTTATCGAACAACTACTAGTTAATACATGGGACACAAATGAAATTGACTCTCAAATAATAAGCTAAGAGAATCTAAGAAAGTCGTCCACCGATTGCATAATGAATCGGCCTTCATATAGTCTTCACTTCAATGATACCGTTGGTCTCTTTCTGCCGGTATAGGTAAGTGAATATTGTCTTGTGATCTTCCCAAACGTGTGTAGATGCTTTCCATGTGTAGTATGGTTAATTTCAGCACGGTATCTATACCACAAGACAGTCAAATGATTATATCTTGACCTTCCAAACAGATCGGGCGCAAGATCTTTCCGGTATGAAAACTGCCATAATTAAACTGTTCATGGGTATGTCAGGAACATCAGAGCGAACAGTTCTTCAACTGTTCTTCAAAACTTGCACAGCAAAACTTTTGTCTTCAGGCACATATCCAAGAACACATTGTCGAACATATATCGCCAAAATAAACTTAGTGCATAATGATGACACTAATAGATTCTATTACCAGATATAATTATACTACATTAACATTATTATAATATTTTAGTTTGCATATGGCAATGCTAACGTTAGCAGCGCATTGACATTCTCATATAAAAAATCTCTTAATGCATTAATGTGTGTTCATTGTAATATAATTGATACTAATGAAATATTTGTTATATATTAATGAAACACATCCTAATTGAGATTAAATAAACATTTATAATAATATAATTGATGTCAGTGAAACATATATTAATTGAAATATAATAAATATTTACAATAATATAGTCGATGCTAATGAAATATTTGGCATATGCTAACGAAGCATTTGTCATATGCTAATAAAGCATTTGTTATATGCTAATGAAATATTTTTTATATGCTAATGAAGCATACCTAATTACGATTGAATAAATCTTTATAGCAATATAATTGATGCTGACGAAACATTTGCCATATGCTAACGAAACATATGTCGTATGCTAACGAAGTATTCTGAGCTTGAATACACGTGAAAAATGAAACTTTTATATTTTTCGTCCATATTTTTTCAAATAATCATATGCTTCACTGATCTTAAATGAAAGAGGATTAAAAGACCTTTAATTTGATATATTATTTGCGTTAATTGGATGAAAAACGAGTAAGTTATGATCGTTCGAAGTTTTTAAGAATTTTTTTAGATGCTGAGTCAGAATGACATCAGCTTTTTTTTCAACAAACAGATGAAAATACCCCCATAAGCTGAAAAAAATAGCGAAAATAACAAAAATGCCACCGCATGTTTGATTAAATCTGGAGCGCCGATTTTTATTGGATGTGTGGTGATAGATTGGTTTACAGTTTACACATCAGGAAATGGTTTACATTTGATCCATTCCCTATATATATATAGGGTTGGGTTCCAGAAGAAACCATACCCTACGTGAGAACCGAGAACCAATCTCAGCCACAGATCTCGCCTATTTGGACGACCAAGATCTGTTCCAAAATTAAAAAAAAATGCGGTGGCATAATTGTAATAACGTCCAACTTCGCTGCCCCTGAATCTTAGTAAGGGTAAAATCGGAAATTTTAATGTATATGTGATTCACACGTATATTTTTCAATTTAGGATTTTAGCATTGTCATTCCCTATTTTAGCACTAACATGACCCTTGTTTAGCATGGCAATTGTTTAGAATCCTCTCGAAACGACTGGATTTCTTTCATGATCTCGCCCTGATTTTCAAGGATTAATCTCATCACGCTCGACATCCCCATCTGCATCTCGAAACTTGAGAATCTTCGGGGAGATCACATAGATGCACAAGTCCTAAAATGTAACACTCAAGATCCACAAACACATTCATCAAGCAATCAATAGATCGAATCATCAAAATTTTCAGTGGAGACACACATCAATTAAACTAATTTGACAATAATCAAGAATGTGATATATATATATATATATATCTACAATAAAAAAATATCATCGGCATATTTTTATGCTTCATGATCTTTTGTTTTTAGCACTGTAGTTTAGAGTTTAGCATTGTATATGTGATTCACGCGTATATTTTTCAATTTAAGGTTTTAGCATTGTCATTCCCTATTTTAGCACTTTTATGACTTATTTTAGCCCTGTCATGACTTATTTTAGCACTAACATGACCTTTGTTTAGCATGACATCAGTGTACTGTATTTTTTCTACTTGAGTGATTTTTATTTGGCAGTTGTAACAGGTGTTTGCAAAGAAACAAATGCAAAAGTCATAGATGAATTTTTATCTGAATGTATTTGTCACGTTTATAAATTATATAACATAATACTTATCACTTATTAGTTCACAGTTCCAAGGCCGTCAGCGAAGTTAGAAGATTCGTGGATGGAACTTTAGACTTGAAATACTGTGTGCATTATTTCATTCGCACAAGTCTGCAATCACCCCCAAAAATGTGTAGAAGAACAAAATAAAATCAGTTAACCGAACAAAAAAAAAAAGAGTTAATTTGGTACAGTTACTTAAGCTCTATATGATTCGGTTCTTTATTTATTTATTTTTTGATTTATTGGATTCAATTGTAAAATAGCCAAAATCTAGTCGAATATGTTGGTTGCTTATAAGTGTATTATTGTGCATTCTCTTTTAAAATGACTACTAATATTACTTTTTCTAAAATTAATTATTTACATAATTTACTAAGTATAAATATTTAATAATTAATATAGGAAAACAACCACTTTCACTTAGTAAATCATGTAAGTAGCCACTTTCTTAAAAAGTAATGTTCTTTCGATCTGCAGTCGAAAGAATTATTCATCTAGAATAACGAAGAATCATACAACTCGACTGTTCCTATCATTTTTCCTCTATTGTGCAATGCTCTCGCCATCAATTTATCAACTTCCTTCTTGTAGCCATGTCGAGATTCAGCTCCACCAACATCAGTCAAATCCTTAATCAATGCGTGCTCCTTCTCTTGCACAGTTTCCTCTTCAATCCATTTGATTTCTGTTCAAGTTCAGCAGTGCTAAAACAGTTCACAGAAGTGCTAAACTAGGTTACAACAATGCTAAAATAGTTCACAGTAGTGCTAAACTACTGATAGTGAAAAATTCAAGATAATAGAAGCAGTGATGTATATTACAAATATCCATTCTTAGAAGCAACAACATACCCATCAACTCTCTTAGAGGTTGTAAGGGAAATGAATAAAGCACAATGGGAAAGCAGCCCCAAATGTCACAAGCTTCCCATGATTGTCCTTTCAAATGAAGGGTGCAAAAATCATTGAATACATGCAGTCATGTAAAAATTCACAAATCTCTGTTATTATTATGTCTTTCTCATCGTAAATAAAAGACTACAAATGCTAACACTATCACCTACCAAAATATTCAAACATTAACTAACAGTGCTAAAAAAGGAAATAGAAGTGCTAAAATATAAACTACCAGTGCTAAAATACAAACTACCAGTTTTGATGGTGAATTAAAGAGAATCGCGTGAAAAAATCACAGGAAAAGTACAACAAATTTTTTGAATGGTTCACGTTCAGGTGTGTAAAATTCAGAAAATAAAGGCGCAATCTCCAAAGTGGTAGAAACACAATCTGCACATTAATCAATACACAACTAATCACGTTAATACTTAATAATGCTAAAATTGTTCACAGTGGTGCTAAAATAGGTTACAGACAGTGCTAAAACTAATTACACCAGTGCTAAAAATATGTGTTGATCCTCAAAAATAAAAAGTTCAATTTAATCAGCTTAATCAACATAAAACACAACAAAATCGAAGAAAATCACAGGAAAAGTACAACAAAAATATTTTTACCCGGCTTCATCATCCAAGAACAACAAACAACCAAAACTCTATGGGAACTCGAGTGAATGACGATTAAGATGAATCGACTGGAATATGGATTACATAAACACAACAAAATCAAAGAGAAATCGAAGAGAATCACGTGAAAAAATCTCAGCGTCATCAATCTTATCGAACAAATCTAAAACAAAAACGGATAAAAAAATCGCAGCAAAATACACCAAAAAACTTTTTTACCCGGCATCTTCATCAAATAACAGCGAACAACAGAAACTCCAGGCAAAAAATCACATGAACACCGATTAAGATGAATAAAAATCGAAGAGAATCGACTGAAATTTCGATTATATAAACATAAAGGAAATCGATATGTAGAAGGAAAGAGATTTCGATTACAGACGGGAAAGATATTTCATACAAAAAATAATAGAATTCCTAAATTACGAAAATACCCTTGCTTCATTAAAAAGTCTGTAATATTACAGTAATGCCACCGCGTTTTTTTTAAGTTTGGAACAAATCTTGGCCTTCCGAGTAGGCGAGATATGTGGCTAAAATTGGTTCTCAGTTCTCACATGGGAGTGTAGTTCTCACATGATCCCATCTCTCTCTCTCTCTCTTAATTGGCCAGTAATCTGTATTAAACTAAAAATATATTAACCTTTATTGGCTACAATTAACCATTATTAATATCTGTAAAAATTTACTAAATTAAAATAAACTTAAATTTAGGGAAAATAGAGAAAATTTAATAAAATTTATATCAGAACACATAGTCGAACACCGAAGTCTCTCTCTTTTTTTTTTTGATATCGAGGGTAACCCGCAGCCGCTACCATGGTGCGCACTGGGTAAACCCCGCCCCTGTGTAATAGCCTGCAAACCTACATAGGGGAGGTAAACCACACTTGGCAAGCCAGGTGTGACACGGAAGTCTCTCTTGACATACTGCGAAGCAGCATGAGACAACTCGTACGGAGAACTTTGTCGTTGTCTCTATCCGCCTGTTTGCATCAATTTAAATTTCATTATTGTAGGAGGTGAAAATTAACAATATTATATATATAATATTTTTATTAATTTTTATATATTTATTTAGTTTTGAAATCTCATAAAATTTAAAATTAGATAAAATATTTAAATAATAATGATATTATTATATGATAAATATCATGTGTCTTTGACAATAAGTAAATATATTTGTAAAGATATATATCAATATTCAAGAGCCAATGAGATCGCGTCACGTCAACTCTAGATACTCATATCTACAACTATATAAATAGGAGTCTCCATATCACTTGAAAATCAAAGTATTTGAAAAGTTCACGAATTTGAGAAAAAAATTCATGAAATTCTCTCAAATATTTAAGGTGTTTTTCACCAAATTCATCCTAAAGTACAAGTCAATGACGTTCTTCATCAAATTCATCCTGAAATTGGCAAGCAAAGCAATCAAATGCGTTCTTCATCAAATTCATCATTCTTCATCAAATTCATCCTGAAATTGTTCATCAAATTCATCTTGAAATTGGCAAGTAAGGCAATCAAATGCGTTCTTCATCAAATTCACCGAATGCATCAAATTCATCATGAAATTGGCAAGCAAGGCAATCAAATGCGTTCTTCGTCAAATTCATCTCGAAGTTGACGTTTGATCTGAAAACAAGACAACAGTCCTCTTAATTAAAGTTATCAAATCCGAATACCAAGTAAAAAAAATTGATGATACAAATATTCCCCGAAAACTTCAAAGACCAAAGTTCTAACAACAAGTCTGAGAAAATCAAAGAGACAAATTTACTCTGAAGAATTCAAAGACCGTTTAAAAATCAAGTTTTGAAGAGAAGAATCAAAGAAAAAATAGAGATTGAATCCGGATAAATATATTTTGATCCGAAAATCATCTGAATTGTACATTATTTTGTGTTTTACCAAATTAATTATAAAAATTTATGTTACAATTATTTTTTAAATCTTAATAAATTAAAATATGCAAACGAACTCACTTAAAACAAATAAAAATATTTTAAATTATATGTCACAAATTAAAAATAATACATAAAAGTTAGATTATGTATTGTTATCATGAAGTATAATTTAATATATTTTTTTCGTTTTAATAGAGCTTGCATATTTATATCTGTTAACAAATAAGAAATGAACGAAATTTAAATTGATACAATATATGGATAGAGATGCCAATATGATACTACTATTGAGTTATCTCCCGTTGTTTTGACGATGGAGGTGAATTAAGTCTTTTGGTATCTCATTTCGTGTCCTAATATAAAAATTAATTATAATTTTTTTATTCGAAATTCACTCAATTCTATTTTTTCAATGATTGATTATACTTACTATATATCTAATTAATGTTTCTAATGTATTTGTAATATTTTTGAATTTTTTAGTGAATTAAAATAAAATAAAACCTAAAATTAGGACCCAAAAACCAGGAACATTCCTACAATCGTTGAGGAAGAGAATTGGTTTTTAAAAAAAAAAGATATGAAAAAATGTTGGCCGCAAATTAAGTAAAATTTGCCTCCAATTCATATTAAAAAAATAATAAAAAAATAAATTTAGCATCGAATTGTATACAATTCACTGCTATTATTGATAGTGAATTTTACAACGTTGGTCGCTAACCTATATTAAAATAAAAAAATATATATTTAGCAACAAATTTATAACCTTTCAAGCTCTACATATTAGATGTTAAAATATTTATCAGTAGCACTATCTGAAATATATTTATCACTTCCCCTGTTCGTTAGCTCGACCAATTGATATGGACGAGGTAATTAGAGCTTAGCATGTTGAACAAAGTTTATAATTTGGTCCTTTCCTTCCAAAATAAAGGAAATTCTTCAATGTTTCATAAATATTTTCAGCAAATATTGATAAAAAAAAACCATAAAAAAATGGATTTGCATTTCTTAATAATCACTCCTCAACAACTTATTCATAGCAATGGTGCATTATTGGTCTCTTGTGTAATGCTTGTGATTCATATGTTTCTTTCACAAAATAATGATCCAATGAATCGGCCGTAGATGACGCTATTAAATTGGCACGTGCGGGGCCCTTCTCAACATGACATCTTATTTCTATAACGTGTAATTATACGCACACACTTTAATGATTGTACCACGCTTATATATATTTTTATTTGTGGAAATATATAAAACTAGCCGGTCAAACTTTAAAAAAATTTAATTTAGCCACTAACTTTTAAATATATTTATTTTAACTAGAATGACAATTTTGTCCCTGTGTGTTGCGCGCAAACCTAACGCGCATGCGTGCAACCCTAGCGCGCAGTGTCCAGAGCGCAATGCCGCGCGCACATGGGCATTTTCATCCAAAGTGGCTAAAATAAGTATGTTTTAAAGTTACTGGCTGAAATAAGTGTGTTTTAAAGTTCAAGTGGCTAAAATAGTTTTTGCCTCTTTTTATTTTATTTTAATGGAAATTTCAACTAAAATAATTAATAATGTTGAATCTGCCTTAAAATTAGAACGTACACACTATATTTCATAATGTTTATTGTTTTAGATATTTTCACACTCTTTCTTTCAAATTTAACCCCATGAATATACGGAGAGAGAAAAATTTTACTAACTTTTTAGCAAAATATAAAGGTATAAGTTTTTATTTGATATAAAAGCAAGGAGCATAATAGTCCAAAAAAATAATTATTAGTTGTAAATTAAAATCCTAAAACAACAGACATTATGAAACGATGAGGGTATTAATTATAACAAATACACCGTAGTTGAAAAAATTAATAAAAGAAATAGACCATATATTGTAGAGTTTTGATTTGATGAGTCCCATCAAATAAAATTGGATCCAATGAAGAAATAATATGAAACCCGTGAAGGGTGGGGGACCAATTTTCAGCTAACTTTTCCATCTGCACATCAAAATGTCCCCTATGTTAATGTCGTTAATTACCAGTTGCTTCTACGCATTGTATCGATATCCATCATTCTCTTAAATTATTTTTAAATTACTACTAATAATTTGCTATTATTTAAGATTAATAAAAAATCCACTATGGATTTTGTGGAATTAATTACAACAAAACATGGATGGGATGGTTTAAAATTAGAGGAAATGGCCCGGCAAATGAATTATGTAATATTTACATATAAAATAACAAATTTTAAATAAACTATTTAACTCTAGTCAAATGATCATTTATTTAATACTCTCATTTTATATATATATATATATATATTGAGGAAATACAAACAATCAAGAATCCAAATTGTCTATATCAATAAGTAAATTCAAAAAGCCAGATGACCAACAAGTCGATACGAAATAAAAAACACGTATATATATCTATCTAACAGATAATGAGTGGCCTCATTTGCACTACGATACATATGTGAGAATACGATACATATGTGAGAAACCCAACGTCGACGTATGAAACATCCTACAAATTATTATGGACACATTAAAATGTGGCAAGTGAGGACCGGTAGCAATGTTATAAAAATACAATATCAAAATTGATATTTGATAAATTTTAGAATTTAGGGATGTTGCATATATAGAGATCGATGCTTTGTTTTTCCAATCTAATCTAAAATAACTACAGAAATAGAAGAATATATAATAGCCTTAATTTCTAGTCTAATAACATCTGATTAATTCCCAAATCTTTACAATACGTACGAGATATATATACATACTCCTTGTAATTAAGTGTTATGAAAAAAAATAGAAAAAAAAAAAGTGGCAGTTTCTTCATCGTTATTAGGCTGCTACTGCAAATGCCTTGCCATTTCCGGCATAATCCTTCAATACACCTGCATTTGTCAAACCAAAACCAAAACCAAAATAAATAAAAAGAGTATATTCAAATTTGTGTCATTCCAAAGCCAACACTGACTAGCTAGAGAGAGAGAGAGAGAGAGAGAGGACTGACTCTTGGTGGCGCAATCTGGTGGATCTTCGAAGAGAGATAAAGAAAGCTGTTTGTGAGCAACTCCGATGTCAAAAAGTATGAGGCCGGAGCTGGGATCATTCACGATTATATCTTTGACCGGAAGCCAAAGAAAGAGCTCCTCCTGCGACAGCCCTTCAACGCCGGTGAGACTGCCGTAGGTGAGATTTGCGCGAACCTCGCTCTCATAAAGAGCCATCGTGTCGAACCTCGTTAAACACGGCCCGTCCAGGAACACCTCCAGCAAGCCCGAGCCCGACAGTTTGTACGACTTCACCTCCTTGGGGAGCAAGCCCGCCGGCAGGCCCATGGACTTGAGGAGCTCATGGATGGAGAGTGGAAGAGAGAGAAAGATGAAGAGGACTAGAGAGAGAAATCGGCTTGTTTCGAGTGAGAAGGCCGCCGCCATCACAAAAGTGGATTTAGTCGTCTGTGGTTGAGGGGTTTAAGGAGTGATTAAGTGAAATGTTGAGGGAGTTTTGTCCACTACAGATTAGAATGGCCGTTTGAGTTTAATCATTTTGTACCACTCTATCCAACAAAAAAACAACACAAAACATTATATTAATATAAAAAAATATTATATTATAATAAATCATAAGTATTAGTAACATTTATATAAAAAGTAAAAATTTTTAAAATTGTAGTTATACCTAATTATGGAATAGTCATCCCTAATAAATAATTAATAAATAGAAAAGTGAAAATTAAATAGTAAAAATAATTATAAATTCTAACTAATAGTTGTAAAATTAAACTAAATAAAACAAAATTAAAGTAAAAAAATTTTTGGAAGACAAATTAATGAAAAATCAAATAAGATAGAAAAGTGGACTAAATGGGATCTCAAATACCTAAGATAATAGTCAAACTGATTGTTTACCACTAAATCGGCCCTTATAAACGGGTTCATATTGTTAAAACAATATACTGTTATAAAAGTTCTTAGAAAATTATTTTGTTATATATTCTTTTATGAGTTCAATATTATCCTTGGAACATGTCTCTTGACTCTATGCTTTAGAATTACTATATGTGGCATCAAACACTATAAAAAATTTGTGACATAGCGACGGATTTTAGAGACGGACTTACATCCGTCATTAATTGTGACCAACTAGCGACAGAACTTTTCAGACATTTAATGGCGGGAATGTTTCGCGTGTAAGATCGATTAATGACGGAATAAAGACGGAATTACCGTCATTAATGTTAACGACAGATACGTTCCGTTGTTAGTATTTTATTTTTAAATTATTTAATTTCGGAAAAACCTAATGAATGATTAGTTCCGTCGTTAATATTTCATTTTTTATTAATTAAATCAGATAAAACTTAACGATGAAATATATACGCCGTTAGTATTTTATTTTTTATTTTATTTTTGCCGGAAAAATCTAACGACGGATGAGTGTCGTCATTAATATTTAAATTTTTAATTAATTAAATCAGATAAAACTTAATGATGGATTATATTTGTCGTTAGTATTTTATTTTTTAATTATTTTAGTCGGGAAAAACCTAACAACAGATTATGCCCGTCCCAGTCCATCGTTAAGTTTGTGATATCAAAACAGAATCGGGACTTCACTTTCATTTCTCCCAATTTCCATCGAGAACCCTAACCACTCTTCGCCAATATGTCGGCCAATTTCCGGTGCCATCTCCATCTCTCTCTCTCTCTCTCTCTCTCTCTCTCTCTCTCTCTCTCTCTCTCTCTCTCTCTCTCTATTGCTCTCTCTTTCTCACATTCTCTCGCCATCTCCCCATCTCACAGCAGTCGCGCCTCTGCCGCCTCGCCGCAACAACAATGTCGTCACTGGTAAGCCGTTGTGCCCTCTCTCTCTCTCTCTAATATTGATAAGAAAATCGATAAGGAGTTTGTAGTTGATTTGCCAATTATGTAAGTCTTATCCTTGAATTCACTTGTAGTCTGTCTAATTGATTAACATGTACTTAACTTATCTCTTCCTTCTCAGTCAGGCTCAAAATTCCACTAATAATATCAACAAAATCATACGAGATTTGTCAGTCATCCCTTCATGCTCAATTAATATTTATCATGGCTATTTTGTCAGAGGATATAAATTTCACAATGTTGAAGGAACAAATTATAGCACATATGAGAGTGAGTATTATGAATATTTGGTAGAGGTTTTGGAGTTAGAGTATCCCGGCCTCACAATTAAGAGAACGGTTTTGTTCAAGTGTGAATGATTTTACACATCACCAGTTGGAACAGCTGTTCATCTTGACTATAAAATGGTTTTCATAAATCATAAGAAACGATATTCAGGAGATGATCCGTTCATGTTAGCGAAACAAACAGATCAGGCGTTTTATTGCTCTTATCTGAGTTTGGACAGCTCTAAGAGTGACTGGTGGGCAGTTTGTAAAATAAAAGCACGATCAAATGGGGAAGTCCCTGCTGAAGAATATAATTCAATCATGTCTCTAATATTTCAAGAGGATGTAATAGATACTCTACGCTCTCATGTGATAGATGATAACCCGTTACCAGTTCATCCATATAGTGGTTTGATCAATATTGAAGAAGAAGAATAAGAAAATGATAATGTTGGTGATGAAGGCATTAATGCCTTAGATGATAACAATATTAGCCATAATGATGATTATGATAGTGATTTGTGATGATTAGTGTGAGGTTCATTTGCATTAATTAGCAATAACATAATTGATGTAATTATGTTGTATTTGTTTATTAAGAATATTTTGCTTTAATTTCTCATATGTCAGCTAGAGGTGGTGGTCGTACTTCATAAAGCTCCAACAGAGCCTCTGCATCACCATCACCATCATCCGCCAGACTTGATGGTGGAGTTGGAGGCTTGGACCTCGACGGTTCTTCTTCAGGACATGTTGTTGATCCTGCTGCCGACGCACGATACGTATAGATGATGGGTTTGTCTTTTTTTAATTGATACACTTGCAGATTTTGATAGTTTTATCTTTTTTGTAACAACTTATTTGTGTTCTACATTTAAAGGGTGTTGATGCTAGCTCATGAAGTGTTGAGTGCTGTCATTGCAGATTTTAAGAGATATATACATCTGACTGGCTATTCATGAAAATTGGTGCCAGTGGATGTTAGGATGCAATATTTTTGAGGAGTTCAATGTATGTCTTATAAATATAAAATTATATTTGAATAAAATATATATTTTGTATGATGTATTCTTATTTACTTTGATGCAGAAGGAGTTCATATAGGATCCCACTATCACTTCTATGATAGCGCAATTATGGAATGCGAAGATGGTTGTGAGGTATAAGGACATAGTCCACAAATTCAAGAAGCATAAGAGGGAAGGTCGGCATGTGTACATTCTTCAGGATGCTTAGGACACATGACTGGCGTACTGGGATAGTCCGGAAGTCACGAAGAAGGCTGATATTTCATCAAAGAACAGAAAGTACTGAGCTAGATGGCCCTAGTACTGGCATTATGAAGCACAAATGTGGATCTCGATATGCTCATGTGCATGCTGCTGCATTGGTTCGTACTCTAGTTGTTATAATTTATTTTTAAGTCAATTAATTAATATGTTGGATTTTCGTATAAATACTAATATCTTAGTTTTATTGTGTAGGCCCCTCCTTTGCAAGGTTACAAAGGCTATTACACGATGACCTCCTGTCGCTCGACCTCTTTCCTACGCATTACAACCTCTTTCCTACGCATTACAACCTCTTTCGATGGACTGAATTGTAAGATCTCCTTACAACCTAGACTCCCTCTAGTTCCCACAGGAAATCTCTCCCGAGACTCCTTTAAAAGTGTGAATGAAAGAATTTCAAATGCAAACTAGACACACGATGATCACAAGGATCAAACATAGTCTACCCGAATACTATATGCTTAAAAGATGAAGTCTTTTAGACTCTCTACCCTTTGTGTATTCGTAAACTCTTGTCCTCTAAACTAGTCTGATTCCCAGACTATTTATAAACATAAGACATAGCCTAAACAAGGTAATCAGATTGTCCTAATTTGACTAAAACTCTATAAGGAAACTTTACTTGTTTAAATCGGACAACTCCTAATTTAGAATCCTTCATTGAATAGAATTTTTTATTTGCTCGGTTATCTTTTTTTTTTTTATATCAGACAATTATTATTGTAAATATAAAATGAGTTAAGTTAATAATATAATCGAATAAAAAATAATTATTTGAATACACAAATACATGTATATTCATACATGTTATATTAAATGTAATATATTTCAAATTGCAAAAAATATTAACATATGTGTATATTAATCCGATTACATATATATATATATATATTTTAAATCCCCAAAATATTATGACTTCAATAAGTGGCCCAAGAAAAAAAATTGATTTCATAATTATATTTAAAATTCAACTTCTTACTTACCTCCCTCTTATATTACGGTTTAGTTGTTTTTGTTTGTCTCTTTAATAAGCAATGTGCTTAATTGTTACTTTAAAAGGTGTAGGTTCTATTAAAAATATAATACTCTTTTAGACAAACACAATAACTATTTTAAATGAAAAGGAAATTTATTATTTGAAATAATTTTTAAAAAATGCATTTTTCTATATTTGGGTTGGTGTAAGTAATATATATTATTTAAATATCTTGGAATGAAGCACTCCCCTAAGAAACTTGGAATAAAGCGCAATGTGTTTATTAAATTTGTAATATACTTAATTCTGTAAAATAAATTAATTGACTGATTCTTTTCAATGAAAAAAGATTTGACAAATAATTGGTTATGCACAATATACTTCCTATTGCAATATTTATGTCTTAATCTGTATATATATTTTAAGTATCCTCTATTTAAACAATCAAATTGATTTTTATTTTCAAAAATTATATTGTTAATTTAAAATTATAGTTTATAAAATAAAAAATTTATGTGCATCGCACACGGGAAATACTAGTTAGTTTAATCTTACAATCATTATTCAATTAGGGTTCATAGGGTTATTACAAGCCAAGCAAGTTTTGTAGGAAATAAATGAAATGTTGTAATTTTAAAAATAAATTATTACATGGTTAAAGTACTATATAAACTAACATTATTTTAGGTATTTAAACATGATTTATTTGTTTGATAGATGGAGTAAATACAAGTTTAATTATAAATTCATATGCATATATATATATACACACACACACACACACACACACACACACACACACACACACACACAAATTATTATACTTATATGTATAAAAAATATTATTAATGTGTCTATAGCATATATTAAAAATAATATGTAAATATTTGAGATTATATAATAATATATTAATAGTTTTAGATAAAATATTAGTAGTAAGTGAAGAAAAATTAATTATATAATAATAGTTAGTGGAGAAAAAACAAATAAGAGTACAACAATTGTCAATGGATAACATTTAATAATATGATATAGTTAGAGGTTTTTGACTGGAAAATGACATTCTTGTAATTTTGCAGAAAATTCTGGTTTCAAAATACTTTTAGTAACACATCTGATTTTTTTGGTCCTAAAATTTATTTTACTCGATATTTTTAATCTCATATTTTATTTTATTTTTGACTTTTTTTGGTTTAAAAATTAACAATTTACTTTACAAATAATTATAAATATTAATTTTAGAACAAAAAATGTTGAAAAATAAAATTTGAGACCACACAAGTTGAGAACATTATATTATGCGCGTTGTAATCGTTTGATATAATATAAATGTTACATGTGATTTTATTTTCCCAACAAAACATGCAATCATATTTTCATTCTCTACGTGTTTTTCAATTTCAATCTTTACATTTTTTTTATCCTAAATTTTATTTTCTCGGCTTTTGTAGTCCGATTTTTTTTATATATTTTTTATTCCAAAATTAATATCCTATAATAATTGTGAGATAAATTGGTAAGTTTGGGATCAAAAAAATAAAATAAAATTTGAGATAAAAAAATACCTAGTAAATAAGATTCAGGACCAAAAAGTGAAATTATCCATATTTATTATTATAAAGGTGTACTGACCAAAACAAAAAGAACCGATGACTTGGCAATACGATGGTGACGTGGCAGCAGATAATTGGCTCTGCCTTCAGTCGTGACAGGTAGAGTATAGTGGTCCGCAGCGGAAATGGTAAAACCCAACACTCACAAAACCACCGCTCAACGGCTGAAATTCTACAGATTCCGCCGTCGATTCCCAAATTCACTCGCCGAAGCCCTACCATTCCAATCACGCATCACTCGTATTGTTCTGATCTATTCTCATTTATTTCGAAATTGTTCATCACTTTACTTGATACCTAATTCTCTCTTCAATTTCAAGTGCGTGCATTTGATGATCTATTGTGTTTTATCGCTGCTTAATAAACCATCTGATTTGTGTTCAATGCTGGGAATTATTTGTCGTCACGATCCAGAAATATTTAGTTCACATGCATATTATTTGAAGCCATAATTATAGATATTCCTCTTTTAGATGATATAGTTATGCGCCGTTGCAAGCATTTACCTTATTGGGCAGGTTTTTTTTTTTTTTTTTTTTTTCAGTTTTGGTTTGTAAAAATTGTGCTTTTGGATCGTTGTCTGCTTAAATTCGCAACGTAGATTTTCAGGTGCAATCCTTTTCATAGTATGGATTCTTTCTGAAAATTCATGTTTCTGTTTGCCATCATCGTGTCAAATTTAGTTTGCTTGGGGGCTGATATTCATTCGAAATGCTTTTCAGGAGAGGAATTATAAGAGACGAGTATGAGTTAACAAGTGAACTGGTGGGACAAAAGAGAAAAACATCTATTGATTCCAAAAGTCACCAGCTGCATTTCTGATTTTCACTGTGGTAGTAAAAAAAACTCAAGATACAGCGGCCGGGTTCAGGGGGCGACTTGCCCCAGAGTGGCGAGTTTAACCCTTTCCCTGTAGCACGGAGGGTGAACTCTTTCCAAAGTGTTGCCATGGATGATGATATGGAGGGTGGGAACTTGGGGCTTTACCAGGAAAGGCTAAGGACATTCCCTAACATGCGTAGTAAACCTTACACCCCGCTGGTAAGTGCATCTAGTGGAATTATATATTTTGGGAGTAAAACTTATCATCAAACTTTACATTTAGGTTTTAGCTGTACTCTAATTATCTTGATTTATACCTCTGCTAGGAAAATATTTTTGCCTTATGATTTATGTTTTCCACATGGATGCAAAGAAACTTTGAACCTGTAGTAGCTTGCATATTTAAGATAGACTTTTGCCCATCTAAACTCTGGGACACAAAGGCTAACTACATGTCATTACTCTAGTTTATATAGTATATTTAAACCAAATAAAGTCATCATTTGGATACTAGCCTAAACATTAGAATGCTAATCATACTTGTGACTGGAACATATGCCTTTAATATTACATTAAAATTTTGCATCATTTTTCGAGGGACCTAACTTATCAAGTGACATAAAGAAGTGAAAATCTCAAGAAAAGAAGAATTTGACATGAAAAACAATGACATTTATTATCTCAGATATGAAGTAAACCATTATAAAAAAAATCTGTATTTTGGGAGTGGACGGAAATTAAAACCATAGCAAAAGGTGGAAATCTATAATTGGCTTCGTCCATTTCCTTGGGGAACTCATTTATTTCTAAAACATAGGAACCTTTTAGAACGCCGTTTTATGCTGGCAAACAGATGAGATTTGCATAAGTCTGAATTATGAATGTTTCTTTCCCTTTCATTTATTATTTTCTTTTACATGCATTGGTATTTTACATCTTATGCATCGTTTTTTTTCCTCACTTGAGTTTACTTAAGTGCTAACAACCAAATACTTTCTTCAGATCTTTCGTCTTCTAATGAGAATAAACAGTCGTGTTCTTTTGGTGCTTCTGCTCTTTGGACTTGGAGCTCTCTTTTACATTGGTGCAAGTACCTCGCCAATTATTGTGTTTGTATACTCAGTTTGCATTGGCAGTTTTCTCGTGTCTATATACCTTGCGAAATGGGTACTTTCTAAGGATGAGGGGCCTCCTGAAATGGTTCAGGTATTACATTCTTTTAACATGGACTACAAGAGAATGTATTGGTTAGTCTGTAATTTGAACTTGAATCAAATACTTTTCATATGTGGTTGATTGCGTTTTGTTATTTTTTTATTTACTTATCTTTTCTATTCGTAAACCAGAGTGATTTGGTTGGATAACTATTTTTGGTGACTCTAAAGTTTTTCTTTAGCATATTCATGGACAAAGCAATCTATGAAAATGTCTATTCTTTAGCATGTATCAAGGTTAGCAGATGCATACCAAAATTATTGATATTATCTACCTGCCTTTGTGGATTTCCTTGGTGAAATCTACCATTCTTGTGTATCCTACTTGCATGAATGTGATTTGGCTTTGGCTAGAAGTCTAATAGTCTTTTCTGAGCCTCATAAATCTTATGGTGAATGGAATAGGAATGAAAATAATAAGTGTAATGTACAAAATAAGCAGCAGCTGCTTTTTGTTATAAAAGGATTTCCTCATGAAGTTCTAAATAGATGTTCTACAATCTTAAAAATGAACCCAAATTCAGATAGAAAATTGTTATGTACTTGTATGTAGTTTTGCTTCCCCAGCATCTAGAAGCTATTCGTTGTTTGGGTTGTACATGACACATTCCTTCATAATTCTCATTGACCTGTAATTCCTATACAACTTAATTTCCAGAAGCAATTGCATAATGCCACTTGAGTGGTGACACTCTTGAAATCTTTTAGCTATTTCATCCACATTGATGCCTTCCAGGCTTAATTAGCCAGTATGACTCTAAAAAAGTTATATATGTTCTGTTGTGTTGAGCTCTGGAGGTTGTTTCTTTTGCTTGATTGCCTTGACCTTATTGCTTTGCATGCTAGATATCAGAGGCAATACGTGATGGTGCTGAAGGTTTCTTTAGGACTCAGTATGGAACTATCTCAAAGATGGCTGGTTTACTAGCATTAGTAATCCTGAGCATATACCTCTTGCGGAGTACAACCCCACAACAAGAAGCTTCTGGTATAGGGAGGTAAGAATAGGATTTTGATATGGGAATATAGTATTTCCTTCTCATTCAACTACCCCCTTCCAAAATCCAGTTACCCAGACACACAATCACTGCACTTTAGCCTTAATTTGCTACAGAATTTCTAACAATAAATGATGTGCTCTCCTGTGGTGATGCAGGGCAACATCTGCTTATATTACTGTTGCTTCTTTCCTTCTCGGGGCTCTCTGTTCTGGTGTTGCTGGCTACGTAGGGATGTGGGTCTCTGTACGCGCAAATGTTCGGGTCTCAAGTGCAGCAAGGCGATCTGCAAGAGAAGCATTGCAGGTGTCTGTTTTGTTTTTCTTTCTTTTCCCCTTCTATAATAATTTGTTGGTCGTGTGTACTTATGTCTATTGTCTAGCTGAAAATGCTTTTGCATTTGATAAGTGGCATAATTTTTTTTCAGATTGCTGTTCGTGCTGGTGGCTTTTCTGCTTTGGTGGTTGTTGGAATGGCTGTCATTGGTATTGCTATTCTTTATGCCACCTTTTATGTTTGGCTGGGGGTAGATTCAACGAGTGCCATGAAAGTTACTGACTGTAAGTTCGCTGGTTCTCAGCTTCCTGCCTTAGTGGACTCTGAAATGCTTTTATTCTGTGTGTGCGTGTGGGTATTTTCCTTTTCTAACACATCTTTTAGTTGCAGTAGTCAAACATGATTTGATTTTTACTTTTCTTTTTCAGTGCCTCTTCTTCTTGTTGGATATGGTTTTGGAGCTTCTTTTGTTGCACTTTTTGCGCAGTTGGGTGGTGGAATATATACCAAAGCTGCTGATGTTGGAGCTGACCTTGTTGGAAAGGTGGAGCAGGGTATTCCTGAAGATGATCCAAGAAATCCTGCTGTCATTGCTGATTTGGTATGAGGATTGTCTATATTTATTTTCTCTCATTCTAATTTCTACAAAGCTTTTGTAAGTTGTGATTGGTGTTGTAAGCAGCAGACAAAATATTGACATGGTTGAAGATAATTATTGTGCCCTCATTTTAACAAAATTTTGATTTTTGGTGTTTATTTTAGCTTCTGTGATAAACCTTTACAAGTTTACTGTATACGATTTAATTCATTTTGATTGATATTTTAATGTTTTTATTGTTGGCAAATTAAAGGTTGGAGACAACGTTGGTGATTGTGCTGCTCGAGGTGCCGATCTTTTTGAAAGTATTGCTGCAGAAATAATTAGTGCGATGATACTTGGTGGTACAATGGCACAACGCTGCAAAATCGAAGGTACATTATTGAATCATTATCTACTTGAAATATATTTTGAAACCCAAAAAAGAATGTAGACACTTTTAGCTTGTTTAATTTCTCCAACATTTTTCTCTATGCGAAATAGTTGGTGTTTGGCTTTTATTTGAGGGATGTTTTCCATGCACCAGATTTTGTTTTCTTTTGATGGTTCGCATCTTGAATTTGACTTGCCTCTCTTTCAGATATTGCTGCTAACTGGACAGTTCTTAACTGGTGGCTTATTGTGTATTTCTTTTATGTTCCAGTTGGTAGTATCTTTTATTAAATCCCTCTTATAATGTTTCTGAATGTACATCATAACATATCTTTATTACCCTGGAAGAGAATTGGAAAGTTAGTAATTGTAGAGAAGAATAAACCAGAGACATATATCTGGAGAAAAGGATTTGTGTGTATGTTATTGAGAACAAAGACTCCTCTATATACAGAGGAAAATGAGACTAGGTTACAATCTAAACCTAAAATAGAATATGCATCTACCTTATATGATATACACTAGAATTATACAGGATATATATTTACAATAAATATCTATCAGTAACAAATTTGAATCAATGTCATCCACCGTGAGAATCAACAGTTCAAAGAAATTGTACCCGTCCGTGCCTTTGAGTTTTCCTTATGTTCTTCTATTAAAATCTTGCTTGTAAGGTCTATCTCCAACAAATTAGCAGACTGGTTATTTTATTCCAGTTATTTTATTCCTTCCTATTTCTTACTGGCTCAATTGAATTATTAAGTGTGGGTTTATCAATCCATCTATGTTTAGAGCTATTGAATTTTCTTTTTCTCTTTGAATTCTGTTAGTATTTACTCTCTTAGTTATGCTTTTCAGTTTGAGCTCTTAACCTTCTTTCCTCAGGATTGGTTATCTAATGATAATGTAAACCACATTATTTGCTTTCTCTTGCTAAACAAAACTAACTGGTTCTCAATATTATTCACTTGCAGATCCATCTGGTTTTATTTTGTTTCCTCTAGTTGTTCACTCATTCGACCTGGTGATATCATCAGTTGGAATCTTTTCTATCCGAAATACACGTGAATCTGGAGTAATTAGTGTTTTAGAGGATCCAATGGCAATTCTGGAGAAAGGATATTCTGTAACAATATTCTTAGCTGTTCTGACTTTTGGTTTGGTAAGAAATTCGTCTTCTTTTTGGATTGTCAGTTCTAGTTTCTGGCCTATTCTGCCAATGTTTGTGTGTGTGTGTGTATGTGTGTGTTAATTTCTGCCTCTGTGTGTGTTTGTTTACTGGTGCCTCTTTTACTTGCTCAATCTGGTGATTACACATATTGCTTTGCAGTCCACACGCTGGATGCTGTATACTGAACAAGCACCTACTGCATGGTTGAACTTTGCCTTGTGTGGTTTGGTTGGGATCATTACGGCTTATATCTTTGTCTGGATCACAAAATATTACACCGATTACAAGCATGAGCCTGTACGCACATTAGCACTTGCCAGTTCCACTGGTCATGGAACTAATATAATTGCGGGAGTCAGTTTGGGTCTCGAATCAACAGCTCTTCCTGTTCTTGTTATCAGTGTATCCATTATTTCAGCATTTTGGCTGGGCCGCACTTCGGGACTGGTTGATGAGTCTGGAAGTCCAACTGGTGGGTTGTTTGGTACAGCTGTTGCCACGATGGGAATGCTGAGTACCGCAGCTTATGTCCTGACAATGGATATGTTTGGTCCGATAGCTGATAATGCTGGTGGAATTGTTGAAATGAGTCAGCAGGTGCTTAGGATAGCCTTAAACATCTTTAGATTACTTTAGCTTTAACTTTTTAAGCAAGTCTAATTTTTTATGCAACTAATACCGATTACAGCCTGAAAGCGTACGTGAAATTACTGATGTGCTTGATGCCGTTGGGAATACTACAAAGGCTACGACTAAGGGATTTGCAATTGGTTCTGCAGCATTAGCATCTTTCCTCCTGTTTAGTGCTTACATGGATGAAGTGGGTTCGTTTGCACATGTACCCTTTCATCAGGCAAGCATTCTAAATCTTGCTATTTTTTTTTTTATCCCTGATTCATTTTTTACTTTCTGTTTGTTAGGACCAGTCTGCTTGGTTTAATTACTGGCATTATCATATTTTTGTTTAATATATTAGTTTCATATCCTCTCGAACCTATTACAGGTTGATATTGCCATCCCTGAAGTGTTTGTTGGTGGACTGTTGGGCTCTATGCTTATATTTCTATTTAGTGCATGGGCTTGTTCTGCAGTTGGTCGAAGTGCTCAGGAGGTTGTCAATGAAGTAAGAAGACAGTTCATTGAGAGACCGGGGATCATGGTGCGTATAGTAGCTTGATGTCTCAAATAGCTTGTATAGCCTCTTCCATCACCAAGGTTTTAATATCTTGCTTGTTTGTGTCAGGAGTATAAGGAGAAACCTGATTATGGTCGATGTGTATCTATAGTTGCATCTGCTTCTTTAAGGGAGATGATCAAGCCTGGAGCACTAGCCATTATATCACCCATAGTTGTTGGTAAATTTTTGCTTTCCTGTTCCAGGCTTCTCGAACAACCTTTCTAATAGTAATTTCCCCTTGCAGTAATAGAATTTGCACGCTACATTTTGAAATGCATGATTGTATTAATGCATTGATGAATCCAGGAATTTAAGTTGCAAAGGCTGAATATTAAGAAAGTTGACAAATTTGCATTTATAATTACAAGTTCTCATCAACTTTGCAGTTCTTGGGGTGATTTGAAATGCAAAAAGTATAGCTTTGGATAGTAAAGATATTATTAACTTGAGGCCGGAAGCCCACCCTGCCCACCTGTCCCTCGTACCAGCTGAGCTGACTGTTTATGATGATTCTGTGTGACATAATATGAATGAGATTTTACAAATGGCTAGGATCTTCAATTGTGGTTCAAAATGTAGTTTAGGGATAATCAGTGGCTAGTTTTGATCTTAACTTTGATTGTTTTCCTTATGAGGACTTGACCAAAGGAGCTCTGGCTTACTAAGTTACAGTCTGTTATTTTGTTTGCCCATCTGAAAATTAAACACTGGAGATTAGCATCCCGTGCCTTCTTAAACTTCTTAATTCCTTGCATTCTGATTTCCACTTTGTTAAAAGTGGGTCTTCAATTGGAAACTTCTGCGATTGTTATCATTTTTTTTCCCGGGATGGTTATCCACGAGTGGTGATGTCGATAAATAAAGCTTTGCATTTTTTCTACTGCTTTTAGGTATCGTCTTCCGGGTGCTAGGCTACTACACAGATCAGCCTCTCCTCGGGGCAAAAGTTGTGGCTTCCATGTTGATGTTTGCCACGGTTTCTGGTATCCTTATGGCTCTTTTCCTCAACACTGCTGGAGGTGCCTGGGACAATGCAAAGAAATACATCGAAACGGGGGCTCTGGGAGGCAAAGGGAGTGATTGCCACAAAGCAGCGGTTACTGGTGATACGTAAGTGTCGTCATGTTTCAAGAATCTCCCAGTTTTCTATATTTGCTGATCAAAATAACAAAATTGTTATCCATTTTGCAGAGTGGGAGACCCATTCAAAGACACTGCAGGGCCATCTATTCATGTTCTCATCAAAATGTTGGCTACGATAACTCTCGTGATGGCCCCAATATTCCTGTGAATTCTTGTTCCTGCTCATACTCTCTCACATTGCGATTATACGCTTGAGTTTTTTTTTTTTTGGATGTAATCGGAGGTGCCTATTCAAAGGTTAATAGTAGCTTGATTTGAATAAGAGATTTAGTGAATAGATGTTTACTGGAGTTGATATTTCTTGCTTTCTTTTTTTTGTTGGGCTATTTTGGGACTTCTATTAAATTTAAAAAGAAAACTAGAAAGAAATGAACTATAACCTTTCGGATAAAGCCGAGCATCACTAAATTGAAGTTTGATTCCTTTATTATCAATTTGAGTTCAAGCTTAATTATTAAATGTGTTCAAAGCTCATGAGCTTATTCAGTCTAAATAAATTTTTTTAATTACACACACATATAATTATATAATCATTTGGGAATGCATCAAATGAGAATTAAGTCCTGGCGTAAAAATAAGAATAAATCAAATGTAAAAAAAAAATGTGTGGTGTAGATCAAAAGCAACATAATGTGCCATTTTTATAATTTAAGAGTTATTTTAATGAGGATGGGTTGTCTAAATTTTATATGTTTGATTACGAAATATTTTTGAAGCAACATCCACATGGCAAAGAACATTTCAGAAGTAAACCTCTACTTTTAATCAGTGTTGAAGACATGTACATGGAAGATGATGATGAATGAAACAATTATTATATGTATTAAATTTCTAACTTTTTGAACAATTGTCACTTTATTTAGAATTGTCGTAATGCTTGTTGATTGACATTATTATTTCAATAGCATGCTATTAAAATATTAATATATGTCAAATTCATGTTTTTGTTAAAAGTGAATGCTTTTGATGCTCTATTTTAACGGTATATAAATGATACGATATGATAATACTACAATTTAAAAATTCAACTGCTAAAATTTACATATACCAATGCTAACTATAATTTCACCTCTGATATTACTTTCACATTATACGTATCATATTTTTCTAATGCTAACAAGAACAATGATAATGATAACACTATCGAATGATAATGCTAATACAATAAAATTTTAACAACATTGTTCATAGTTGGTTTATAATGTTCATGCTAAGTTATGATAATGCTAAAATGAGCAATGATCAAGCTAACACTGCCGAACGATAATGCTAATACAACAAAATTCAAACATTGTTCATGGTTGATTTATAATGTTCTAATAATTTTTTCCAATATCATTGTTCATGGGCTAGATTTTACATGTTCCTAGAAGTTTTTTCAATGCTTACAAAACAAAACGAAACTACCAATTCATCATAAAAAATTGCTAAAGAAGTCTCATAACGTTATCATCATCAATGTTAATGTTTTTGTTAGCGTATGATTCTATCTTTGTAAGCATGCGCCCAGAAAATCCCCCTTTTTTTTTATATTGATATTGACAAAATTAATAAGATGTCACCGCATTTTTCTTATGTTCAATTTATCTACACCTATGCCATCGTCTTTTTCGACCAAATCTAGAACAACTAATCTTAAAATTGAAGGATGTAGATTGATTGTTAGTTTTCTCACTAGAGTTGGTTCTCTCTGGAACCACTCCATCAAATTAATATATTCATTACTTATTTGAATTGTGGGAAAATTGTAGTTTAATTATCAATGTTTGGTTATTGTAACAAAAATGATCCAACTGGTTAGAGAAGGCTAACTCTAAATAAAATTTATATCTTGCTTCTTAAATAAATTTTTATGCTTTCTATGACATAAAAACAAGCTTCTCGGGCGTCGTATACTAGATTATCTGAATTTCTTATTGACTTTAGTTTTACTCGATCAGAAATTGATAAAAAAAAAAAAATGCATGAGGGTTTGATGCAAAATTTCAATACCGCAAGAGTTTGATGAATTTTATCTATCTAATAACACGATAAATCTATATACATGATACATCATATCTTAATTTCAATTAAATATATTAACTTCTAATCAAATGGACATTAAATTTTTCATCAGACAAGCCAACTACCCGTACCCACCAATGGGAATTAAAATGCAAATAAAATAAAATAAGAGAAATTTGGGAAAGATTTTCACTGTGGATGACGATATTGGGCCTTAAAACTAGGCCAGAAACGGGCCTGAGGGCCCGACAAGCAAAAGCATGAAGATATGAATCTCACGTGTGGGTGGGGTTTTATGGAGGTCAAACTCACTGGGCCACACGTGCTAATCTCTATTGTCTTGTCATCAGCAGACACGTGTGAGTTGACACTTAATTAGCCACCCCAAATTATGGGTCTCACTATGCGACAATTTCACGTGATTTTTAAAAAAAAAAAATATTTTGGTATAAATCATGGTAGCCCGGAATTTGGCGGATATGTTTCTTATTTACCTCAATTAATTTAAATTTGACTCCGACAAAATAAATAAATAATCTGGTGTATGCATTCCGCAGATTAGGGGTCATTTATTTTGCTAAATTAGTCTTTAATTTGTTCGTCTTTGATGATCGATTTCATCATATGTCATCGTAGCACAATCAAATGAGAATACGTATTAAATTAATTCACATATATACTAGATCCATGTAATTTATATATTATATATTATTTATTAAATTACTAATGGTATTTAACTTTAAACTCATTATCCACCAATAATAATTAATAATAATTAAAATTATTATTATTATTATTATTATTATTATTATTATTATTATTATTATTATTATTATTATTATTATTATTATTATTATTATTATTATCATCATCAATGAGAGTCGCCATCGCCGTCAGCGTCAATGTTGGGGTGGATTGTCTCCAAAAAGCAAAACTCTCACTTTCTCCTACTCGAACTGTTTATTCATTATTATTAATTTTTCATTGTTATCCTTCTCAAAATTAATAAAAAATAAAAAATCTGGCTACACACAGTACACACACACACACGTATATATAGCAGCAGTCGCATTCAACTATCCCTCATTTTCTTCGTTATTGTTAATTATGATAACAGTTATTCTCCAGAAATTGGGAATATTGTGGTGGGAATTAATTAATTATTGAGAATTGAATATTGGGATCCAGCAAATTATTGGGTTAATCAATGTCACGCATTCGCATAACTTACAATCACAAGTAGCTGTTGCTGTCCAAGTAACTAGTTAACCAATACCTCAAATTGCAAAAGATGATATTGATATTCTCTCTCTCTCTCTCTCTCTCTCTCTCTCTCTCTCTCTCTCACTCATTGCTTAGTGGAAGTATAACTAACCACAACCGGCCAATTAAGTGTTTAATTTCATGGAACAAAAAGAAATAGGGTAAACATCAATGAATGAATATTCTTTAATTTTAAATAATAATATATAATGGCTCTTTCCAAGAGTTGTTAGCTTTCCAAAAACATTAATTACTACATATGAGTTTTGTATACCGCGGATACTACTTGACTATAAATTTATGATCGAACAGTAGTTCGGAAAAATGACAACTTTTTTCCTTTATTATTATTATTATTATTTCAAGAAAATATATAATATAGATTTTTATACTTCAATTTTTTTTGAAGTATTATGTTCTTTTTTTTTTCCTTGAAAACTGGTGATGTGGATTGTGGAATATTGGAATTGGAAACTGAGACAAGAAATTAGAAATTATTTGAAGATTGATACATTGATAGGCATGGTCTGGTGAGTTGTTGTTGTTGTCAACTGACCAACACAAGTTAATCATCTTTCATTATCGAATTAAAGTTATTATACTTATAACTAAGACTACTCAAGTCTCTATAGTGAGACTTGATATATACATCTACGCCTCTAAGTTCTACCCCTCATTTCAAATTTCTCTTCTTAAATTTTGTACGTGACATTTCAATTTTAACTTTAAACAATGATTTCCACCGTTTGAGTGTTCCGACACTAGATGTTGGCATTATAAAGCGTTGGCCCCCTTGCAAATGTACAAAACTCCCTCGTCCGAATATTTTTCCCAGATTTCACAATTTCTGAGGATAGCCACTGCTTTGAATGTGGGGGCCGCTGTTATTGTTAATGCCATCAACCTAATTATAATATAATTACATTATTTTATTTCATATAATAATAATAATAATAATAATAATAATAATAATAATAATAATAATAATAATAATATCCTTATCATTTGCCAGAATTAAGGATGCAAAATAAATTTTCAAGTATATACCCCAATTGAATTTGAAACTTGTGGTTTGTATTGTTTGATAAATAGTTATGCATGGTTTTGAAATTTTTATAATCAAGGGTTTTGTTATTAGAATTCCAATTATTTCATATTGTCATGTGGCGATCATCCAACGGATGGAACGGGAGGAGATCATCTGCAGTTTTAAAAGAACAGCAACCCCTGCTGTTGCTTAATACGACGTCACATGCGTCCATTTAATTTCATAATTGGCTTTCGAAGACGTGCTATTTTATTAACTCTTTGATTCTTTATTATTAGTTTTTTTGCGCCAAATACTCAACGATTATTTCTTCCCTCCTTTTGTTCCAAATTCCTTTCGAAGACATGCCGTATTACATCATTTTTGTTTTTATCTTCTAATTGCTTAATGTACATCTATCTACCTTTTCTCCCAATTTTCAAAGAACTTTGTTTCTGTTTTCTTCCTTGTTTTTTAAAAGGTGTTCTTTTAATCTTTCCTCATCCATACAACTAAATTCTTGAAACGACATCTTAAATAAAATCATACGAGATGTGACTTTTTTTAAGAATTAATTAACATCATTTTGGAACAATAATTAATCAACACCAGTTTTGCAAATCTACTATTGTTTCACTCTTCGAATTTGACAACTGAAATTATTTTGGAACAATTCTATTTTTATTTAAGAAAAGATCGAATATTATACTCATAGATAAAAACAATTAAAACAATACATCATTTTCAATAGAAGAATTAACTCTTCTAAAAAACCATAAAAAATAGCAGAATTAACATCAATACTAAAAAAATCATGCTCCTTGCCCCTTAGCAATGATTTGCATGCATTACAATAAATCAATTATTTTAATGAACTTAATTGTTGGCATTAGATATATCTCCATCAAAATTCATTCCCTCAAAAGAGTGTAAAGGATGATCCAGGGGTGCCTATATGAAATAAAAACTCAAATTAGAACTAATTATATACAAAAAAATGATATAGCGTGAATATTTCATACAATCAACAATACAGTGAAATTGAATTGATTTCCAGTTGTTTGGAGACATGCATGAGGTGCCAGTGGTGCTAAACAAGAATTAGATAATTCACTGTGTGCTCCATTGTTCTGCATTAATTGTAAAAAAAAAAAATCAGATAACCAAACTATTTAATTTGTTTTCTCAAACATCAATATATAATAACTCTACATACCTTGACTATGTTATTTGATTTTCTTTGTTTTGATTGAAGTTCTACCCAACTTTTCAGTCGTTTTGATCCTTTCACACCAATTTTTTTTCTTGAATCCTTTGGAGGGCATCACTGAAGACAATGTTGGAGAAATCTTCACACCATTATTATTTTCTTGGTCATCCTCCGTTAAACGTATTTCCATGATCTTCTTGTTTAGATCACACACCGTTTCATGCATCAAAGAAAATGCTGATGGGTGAACAGATGCTTCAGTTGCCAATCGTATAAGCATTATACATAGTTTTCTATACCATTCTGTGTTTTGTAACTTAGGATCTTCTGCGACTACATTTCCAATATAGTCCTGCACTATACCACTTCAAGCTTCTCTTGTCCACCTTTTCATAATATAATGTTCTGGAAGTTTTTTTACGTCCATCACATCATACACTTTAATAGCATGACAACATAATAATCCAATCATCTCAAATCTTCGACAACTACATGAAATCATCTTGGTACTGTGATCATATATCACCATCTATTCTTTATCCTAATCAATTAGTACAATAACATATTCGAATGCGGATTGAGTTTCATTCTTATATTTCACGTATGCAGCTACGAACAAAACAAATTCCTTTTGGAATAGCTCGAACACACTTGGAGTATAAATCTTTGAAAGCTGTTGTAACATTGGAGAGCTCTCCAACTTTAATCTAGGCAAATTTTGGCGTGCTTCAAATTCACACCTTAGCTCATTATACCGCTTATCCTCCAAGACTCGCTTAAAATGCTTAAAAAATTGGGTGATGTTTAAGTTGGGCTTCATACAATTCTTGATGTTAGAATTGACACTCTCACTAAGCTGTGTGCTTCTCATGCCAAGTGTGAAAGCATTTTTCATGTAGCAAACTGCTCATTTCTCTTTAATATTGTAAGTGCACTTCAACCATGCATTTTCCTGAACATTATATTGCACTAATAAAATACTCCACGCTTCCTCAAACTGAATATTGTCATCAAAACCACACATACACCTTTTAAAATCAGTTAAGAAATATGATCCTTCCTTCATCAAGTTCCCTAAATGCTTGATGCCATTTTGCATTAAGTGCCATGTGCACAGTCTATGGAATGTCTCAGGCATCACTTCATGCAAAGCATTTGCCATAGCTTGATCTTGATCGGTGAAGACGGTGAGAGGTTTTTTTTTGCTTGTGGGACTCTAAAAATGTTTCAAATAACCATATAAATGATGTTGCAGTCTCATTATACAAAAGTGCTGCGCCAAAAATAATTGCTCTTCGATGATGATTAAAACCTGAAAAGATCGCAAGTGGTCTGTTATCACGGTTCATACAATATGTGGTATCCAATGATACAACACCACCAAAGTACTCATAGTCAATCAACATTCTTGCATCTGCCCAAAAAATATTAGTTATTTGTTCTTCCATATCCATTTGATTAGCGTGATAAAATGATGGATTTTGCGATAACTGTTGCTGAAAATATCGCATTAGACAATCAACTTCCCCATATATCATACTTCTTTGTCTTTTTGTTCGAAGATAATTTTTGGCATCCAACATGGTGTAACTAAGACAATTTCTCCCTCCGGCTTGTCTAGTCATCAAATCATAAATTGACTTTTGTCCAAGCCCAACATCCTCTGCCAAATCAATCTCATGCGCCTGAACTTCTGTAACTTTACGCTGGGATGACAACATGCGAACTGTTTCTGAAAGATGGAGAGGATGATTATGTTCTTCCATAAACTCTTTAACTTTATATTTACCATCTACACAAGTGACTCCTAATCTTACTTTACAATTCGTTCGAGTCTCGAGTCGAGGATTGAGTGTCAAAGAATCTCTTTTGTCTGCTTGACGGACACCCTCTTTACAACAAACATATTTGTATGATGTTATCAAATCAGTTTTCTTGTTCTTGTTAGAATAGTGCTTCCTAACTCCAAATCCCGATGTCCCTCCATATTGAACCCAAAATTTCCAAGCATCATCTAAGCTATCAAATTCCATACCAACCCTAGGCTTGAACTCAAGATTTGAACTAGAATTCATTGACAAAATAGTGACAATAAAGTTTCCTAGTACATGAAATTAAAAAAATGTATTATAATTTATAACTAATTAACATTACACCATTCAAAATATGTCTAGCAACACAAGATAAAGACGAACTCACCTTGCTTCCACAAATAGAATTTTACAGCCATGTTTCAATATGTAGAAATTGATGAAGAAAAAAAAAAGATTAGAAAATAACCTGGAGTGTGCAACTATGGGGATGGTCTCGAATTACTCCAAAAATTATTATTCTATCTTCTTCAAGTTAAATTCTTCAAGGGACGCTAATTAGTTAGATTTATAGCCCAAAAAAGAAAAATTAGGGCTGTCTTCAAAAGGAGTTTGGAACAAAAGGAGGTAAAAAAATAATTGTTAGGTATTGGCGCAAAAAAAACTAATAATAAAGAATTAAAAAAATGCAAAATTAATTTGACTTATACGACGTCACTTTAAGCCACAGCAGGGGCTGTTGTTCTTTTAAAACTGCAGAGCATCTCCTTCCGAATGGAACACTAGATGAAATACAAACTTAGAATATTAATGGCCGGAGGGAGCTAGATTTGAATTCATTTAATTACTTGCGTAGTATTTTAATTTTAATTAATTAGTCGGTTAATTGGACTAATTATTATATCTTTAATAACATTGAGTTAATATTTTAATTAGTAGCTAGGTTAATTGGACTAATTATTATATCTTTAAGAAGGGTTCGCATAGGTGTATAACATGAGTTAATATTTTAATTAGTCAGTTAACTGAGTTAATAAAATAGCTAGTATAGGTTCCGGCAGCTTTCCCCTCCTTTATAAAATTAAATTCATCTTTAAATTAACCTAGTGTTAAGTATGAAAAATATAACAAAAATACAGGTTTGATTCCGGTTTTATCTCATTTATATGATTTATGCATGAGGGGCTAGTTTCATATTATTACTGGTATTTTTTTTTTAAAAAAATAGATCTATATGTATGTGGAGGTTCGGAAAGAGAGGGATTCGAACCCTCGGTAAACAAAAGCCTACATAGCAGTTCCAATGCTACACCTTGAACCACTCAGCCATCTCTCATACATAATGATTATGAATAAAAAATCGGGTGAATAACGAGTTCTTCATATTCCATTCTAGATTACTAGACAGATACGACCAATCCATTTTAACTATATGTTACAAATAAAAATAGAAATTTTTTCATCAAAGTAAAGAAAGATCATCATCATCATCATCATCATCATCATCATCATCATCATCTTCTTCTTCTTCTTCTTCTTCTTCTTCTTCTTCATTTTGTTGAGGAACAAATATATTTTTTCTTTAACACACGTTTTATAGTTTTTTTTTGAGTAAATTACATTTTGATACCTACATTTTGAATTTTTTTAAAATAATCCACTATTTCCAAATTAACATAACAATACCTACATTTTCAAAAATTTTACTGTAACGCCCTAGTCCCACTAGGACCAAAACGTCACCAAAAGACATGCATACATGCTTACGTGATAAATATTTTCAAGAAATTAAATTAACTTTATAACTAATTTATAAACGGACAGCACCTCAACTTAAAAATGTTCAAACCATGCACTCAGGTGCTTTCAAAGTCAACTTTCAACAAGGCTTTTCAAAATCACAAACTCACATATAACCAAACTATGACCTGTCAATAAGAAAATACACATAGGCAATCAAGTCTCTCATTCAAAAACTCCACGGTCAACCCTTATATACATTCAAAATACTTGTATATACAGTCAAAATTGACCACAGAGGTAAACAACTTTCAAACTTAAAGGTTTTGCAGAGTATCAACGAAAGCATTTAATATTTAATATACACACATAAGTTTAAAGATGGTTTTAAACAAAAATCATACAAGGGTCAACCATTTAACCCACTCCAACAGCTCGCCCTCAACCAGCTTGATCTCCAGGACCTGAAAATATTTGGGTTGAGTGCCATAAAACACTCAGTGGGCATTTTCATTCGTCCAAGTCATACTTTAAAATCAATCATAAACATACTTTATAACATAGTTTACTCTTCTTTATTGGATGAGAGACCCGATGTGATCACATGATACTTTACGGTTACTTATCTAGACATTTAGTCACAAAGTAAACCGTCTTGCTTGTAAGTCGGAATTCTTCTATGCATGAAGTCTCAACACATCCAATCATTGCGTAAACAATGCTATTAAAACATTTAACATGCTTTTCATGGACGAATTTAAAACATAGTTGTGAGTTATAGAAAAACCCACCTGGATGATCTCAATATGCAGTGCAGTTTATGTGTGAAATGCTACTATGCTTTCAGCTCGTCTCGGCCTATAAAATTGAAATTCTAACTTAGAATCCTCAATAGGTTAATAAAGGTAATAACTTAGATCCTAAATAACTTAAATAATAATTTCCTATGCCTAGGGATCGTTTGGAATTGAAATAGAGTCAAATGAGCGAATAATGCGCATTTGTCGGATTGAATCAAATTAGCAATTCTATTTGAAAATTTATCAACATTTCTGGGCTGAATTGAACAAATACAAAAGGTAAATTGGAATTACATGACTAGCAGGAAGTTTGGTTTAGTACCTAGGAGTGAATTATAATATTTAGAATTTCTTTTTAAGTAAAAATATAACATTTGGAGATTATATAACTTAATTTCAATTTATAACAATCTTAATTTAATTTTCATGACATTAAACTAATATTAAGGATAATAAATAAATAAATGTGGAAATGACGAAGATAAAATTTGAACAAGAAATTTAGGATAACATAAAAGTATTATGGAATTTGAACGACTAACATTTAGTGATAAGGAACTCACCCTTCTCCTTCTGTTCTCTTTCGTTTTATATTTTTCCTCTCTTTCCTTTTCTTTTTCCTTTCTGATTTTTCTTCCCTCTTTCTTCGATTCCTTTCTTTTTCTTTTTATAAATTCTTTGATTATCTTGGTTCTCAAGAAACCAACTAGTATATATATATATATGACTTCATCAAGCCCCACGTGTACACATGTACACTTTGATTAACAAATTAGTTCCAAGTGTAAATGATGACTAAGCTTTCTTTTTTTTTTTGTTTGCTTTTTGTTTGATTTTTCTTTTTATCAAAGCCGAACCCCCCTATTATATATATATATATATATACATATACATGTGTGCCTAATCTAATATATACACTAATCCCTACCAAAACACTTTCAAATGGTAGCAATTGTTTTGGCGGATAACATAATTATCCAAATTAACCAATTTATTCTCTCATAGATATAGACCCCTCCATAGATATATCATATGTGTATTTTGATTATAAAATGGTTGGAAATGGATGGGCCGAAAATGAGTAACTGATTGGGCTTGGATTTATAAAATTGAGCTTGGTGGAATAAATTGATTTCAAAGTATGTTTGATGAAATAAATTCCATTGGAAGGTCAAATGAAATTCGAATTGGATGAACTTGATATAAAAAATCCCATTAATATCTATTTTTATAATATGGCTTCTAATATTAATAAGAAACTCAACTAAGGTCGAGACTTCTTAATCTTTTTGCGTCTCTAAGCCCATAATTAACTATCCAAAATAATTTGGATTCTAATTTCATGGAATTTCTAGCTATAAAATAAATTTTAAATACTATATCTTTATGGGGTGTTACATTTACAAATCTAACATTTTATCAAATTTTCAGCATTAAAACCCTATGTAATTGATTGTGTTTTAATATTTATATTTCCTCAGTTGCTTAAGAAAAATCCCCCAATCTAGAACTTTTAAAATGCAATCAATTACGTTTCAGGCCGTAAAATTAATCAAATATTAGATTTGCAAATTTTTTGAAAGAAGAAGTACCGTGTTCTGTTAATTTTGAAAAAGCAGCCTATTTTTAAAAAAGCTCCCAAAATGTAGGTATCAAAATGTAATTTACCTTAATTTTTTTCTTTCATTTTTGTCCTTTCTACTTGATTTCAACTTATTTTGATTTTGAATTGTTTGGAATCATGATATACAATGAAAGCCTTGAATTATAGCGAGTCAAGCTGGAATTTTCAATTTCTTAGATTATACCATTAATGAATGATTAAGATTGGTGCCTAGCTTATTAACTCACCATTAATGTAAGTTTTAACCTAAATCGATCCACACACACACATATACATACATACATATACATGCATATATATATATGCTCGATATGCTTAATGGATTAAAAGTTAATATGCATATATAACAACACATACACACACACGTATATATAATTTGATAAATATATTAAAAAAACATAAAATAAAATGCAGCCTGTGAAAGACATAAAAAAACAAATTGGGTTTGGGTTTTGCATGCGCGTGAGTATGACAGATTCATAGTTCATTTTAAGAGTGTGAGCAGCCAAAGTAAGTTGGTACGTAGTCAATAATGAAATGTCAATTATATGTATATATATATACAAATTAAAGCAAAATGTACAACTCAATCTTAATTATTTGTATTTTGTATGCATATCTTTTGCTTCACAAAAGAGAATTCTTCATCAGCCGCCTCTATTTCATAAACAGCTAGCTTGTAAAGAAGAAAATGAAAGTTCGTAAATAAATTTGTGGTTTCATTGCAATTCCATTTGCCAATATATATACTTATCCATTATTTTTCAGTTAAGAACACAATTCACTAATTTTGTTAATGATTTGTCCCTCCCTTTTTTTGGGCAGTTATTTTTTGATGATTCTATTGATACTATTACTGATGACATTAATTAAAACTATTTGAAAATACATTAAAAAAAGAAAAGAAGATAACCCCTATTTTTAATTAGGGTTCCCACTACCCGTGCCCCTGGAGATTTGTGGAGGATTAATTCTCGTGATATGTGACTCACTTGGAAGAATTAATCAAATTAAAATTGCTATGTCAACATATAAAATATCCGATTTGAAAATTAGCATGAATATATCGAACCTTCACCTTATAACTCCTAATCATAATACGCAAATACTCTTGTACATAAGATGTACATCAGACGGTCAACGCGCGTTGACTCGGTCAAAACGTTGACCAAAAAAATCGTGAAAACGAGTGATACTTTTTATGGATACAACTGATACTTTTTTTAATTTTAAATGATACTTTTTAGTGTTTCGATTGATACTGATCTTAACAGTTTTTTTCTTTTTTTTTTTCTTTCATGGCCAATACTTTTTATTGATACAAATGATACTTTTGGGCCTTTGAAATGATACTTTTCAGTATTATGAATGATACTTTTGACGGATTTTTTGGTCAAAGTATTGACCGGGTCAAAACGCGTTGACCTGGTCAACGCGTTGACCGTCTGATATACATCTTATGTACAGGAGAATTGTCCATCATAATATTATGCCCTTCCATTGGCACACGCACGCGCGCGCGCGCACACACACACACACAACAACGCGTTGACCGTCTGATGTACATCTTATGTACAGGAGAATTGCCCATCATAATAGTATGCCCTTCCATTGGCATACGCGCGCGCACACACAAATATATAGTAAATCCAGACCAAAATCGCAAAAAGCAGTGATTTTTGTAAATGTTAATTAAAAACAATTAGAGGTTGACCCGTTGATCCGCGTTGAACATCTGATTTAACATTATATACAACTTGCGTAGAGAAGTTTTTGACTTAATCCAATTGGCCGGGATTATTTAATTTGGTCTATATATATATGTTAGAGTTTTGGTATACATCCCATGAGAGTTCAGTGGGCAGGAATCCTGGCTGGAAATAAGAAAACCAATTCCCACAACATATGTCACCAATTACAAACTAATTAATTTGTCGTTTTTCAAATTAGTTTTTTGAAACAACGTAACTAATTAATATAATCGATCTGGTGGCAGCAGGCACTGGGCAAAATTTGCTTTTAATGAAAGAAATCCTTAAAATAGCACTTCATTTATACAGGGGCTGCTAATTTATAAGATTCTACATGATACACATCAGCTACGTAGTACCATTACTAATTAACAGAATTAAAAACATGAAAACAAAAAGATCGGTTAATTAAACTAATTAACCTATAGCTAGCTAATTAAGTAGTGGGAATTAAATTCTAATATATATACTAAACTAATGATGAGAAAATGATGATAGCTAGCTAGCTAGAAACATTAATATTTTTGGATTAATAAATTTTATTGGGTGATGATATATATATATATATATGATTTAATTATTAATTAGCAGTCCACTTGTTGAGGGCAGGAGAGGTCCATTTTGGGCACTTTGGACTGAAATAGGTACACACAACCCTCGAGTTCAAGAGCTCCACAATGGGCGCAAATTTGACGCATCTGGGCGTTTTATACTGGTTGATCGACGCCCCTAAGCTGATGGCGTAGTCCATCAGCTTATCGAACGTTCCGTTTTCCACGATCTTGATCTCCAGGGGCCCGATCGCCTCGAACACGCGGTTCTGCCGGTACACGCTGTCGAGGGAGTCTTCAATGGTGAGGCAGCAGTCCTCCAAGATCGACGGTGGAATAATAATATTCATCTTATCATTACTATTATCATTCATGATGTTCACCTTCACGTTGTTGGTGAGCTCCCAATAGAGGACGTAGTGGCCGGGGATGGTGGCCGTGTCAGCGTAGCTGGTGTAGTCGGTGACACCGGCGTCGAACGCCGTCAGATGACTCGTCACCGCATTCCTTACCGCGTTCTGGAGCTCCACCTCATCGGTCTTATCCGTATCTATGCTCAACACCACGTTTTTCCGGCACACGAAGTTGAATTGCGGCGCCTTGTTCTTGAATCCCGCCACTCGAAGCACGTCCCCCACTCTGTATCTGTATAGCCCTGCGTAAGTCGTGACGACAAGCTCATATTCGTGGCCGAGTTTGACGTCGACTAAGTCGACCAATTGTTGCTGCTCCTTGTCGTTGAGGGATTTGGTGATGAAGCCGCCGCCACTGTTTCTATGCACCGGCAAGAACTCGTAATAGCACATGGTGGGAATGAGCGTGTACGAGACCTCACTGGGCTTGCACAGAGGGTTGAGATTCACCCCGAAGTAGCACTCCGACGACGCGTACATCGTGCACACCAGCGGCAGACCGCCGCTGTAGTAATCCAGCGTCGGAATATACTGCGACATCGTTCCCGTCACTATCACATCAACATACTTGGTGTTGGGCCACAGCCTGGTGATGATCCCCTGCCAGTGGCTCTTCCCACACTCCGATTCCACAAAATCCGCCAGCTCCGGGTCGGGTCGGAGGATCCGCATGACGGCCTCCCTCACCGAGGGGTCCGTGATGAGCGGGTCGAGGGCCCCGGCCCTTATGTCGCGGCAGAGAAGGGGCCAGTGCTTCTCGAGGAAGCGGATGGCCCGAATGAAGCCGGAGGCGAAAACCGCCCCGACCCGGAGGACCTGGGTGTTCTGGCAGAGGCCGCAGAGGATCTGGGAGTACATGCTCTGGTAAGAATCGAGGCAGAGAATGGTCTCGTTAGGGGAAGTGTAGTTGGTGTAGGGGTCGAATGGCCTCTCCTTAAAATGGGAGCTCTTGTAATAACTGGTGAGAACAGGGCGAGCTGGGAGGCCGCCGGGGGTCTTGCTCTCGCATTTTATGAACAGGAAATACATGCCTTTCCCTTGGTCTAATCGACCCACGAATTGGCTCATCACCGGCATCAGAAGACTGTACAGCATGCATCTCCGCTCCACCTCTTCTTCGATTGTTGGCATCACTTTTCTTTCCCCTCCAGATGTTCCAGAACTGAAAATATATATATTATAAATTAAATTATAATATAGCCCGCATGCAAGCTAGGATGCTCATCAACAGTAATTAAGTCGAGATCTCAGCTCGATCATGTAAACACTGGTAAACAAGCTAAGGTGACGACGACATTATATATATATTATGACACATCACACATGTATGTACGTATAGATGCATGTAGAGAGAGAGAGAGAGGTGATATGATGATCGTCACGTACCTTGTCAAGAACTCGGAGATGGGGTCGGAGCAGAGAATAGGAGAGTTGTCGCCGTCGGCGATGCGGTTTATATCGGGCAGAATGTCCTCGTACGTAACGACGGGCATGATTTTCTTGAAAGCTTCTCTATCAGTAACGCCGTTGAGGCCATGCCTCTTCAAGTACTCGACATCGGCATTTCTGCGAAGGATTTCCGCAAGAACACGTTTTTGAATCTCGTCAGCGTTTTTTGTCACCTCCTCAATGAACTCGAGCTTTTTCTTGTTGATCTGTGCCACGACTGTGGACTCGTGGGCTTCTTTTGGTGCCTCAGGCATGACTAACAGAAAAGAAGAGAGAGAGAGAGATAGCAGCTGTGGGGGGTGGGGAGAGAGAGGAGGAGAAGAGGGAAATATATAGATAGAGAGTAGGGAATTGATTTGAAGAGAACTAGTCTTAGAGAGAGAGAGGGGGGGGGGGGGGGGGGGAAGGGGGTGTGGACCACGTTGAAGCGTTTAAAAGTGCAAAAAAAAAAAAGTAGAAAAAACATGGAGGGAGGGAGGGAGGGAGGGATGGCTTGATTGTGAATATGGGTGATAGTGTATGGCAAAAATGTGTTATCCGGTTGAGTGCATATATGGTTTAATTTATTGAGTGATAAGGCTAGACATAAAACTTTCATGCTTCATATTATTTGCCTGTGACAATTGTAGCAGTGTACCAACCACTGTCGTCTGCTCATCCTTTGCATTAAATTAGCCGCTTCTCTGCCTAATTCTTGTTTCTCACTCTCTCTCTCTCTCTCTCTCTCTCTCTCATCCACTCTTCATTTTTCTTTTATCGCCAATTCTATTAGACGGAGTTTTAATTTAATAATTAATACAAGTTTTATGCATCTGTCTACAGGCCACCTCATTCTAATCCACTTTATGTGTCCACTTGGACTTTAATTTAATACAAGTTTTGCTCTCATGCGTGTCTTCAATTTTAATTTTTTATTTAATTTTACAATTGTTAATCAAGGTTTATTTCACTTAATTGTTAATTTTATTTTTTAATATTTAATTTCATTTTTCTAATTAATAACACATTATTAGGATTGATTATTTCATAATTAGTGTATATAATTTTTAAAAAAATTTATCAATAAATATTAAATACAATTGATTATATTATAGTATTTTTATTTTTAAAATAAACTTATTAAAATTATAAATTTAGTAAGACTAGATCATAAAAATTGGATTAGATAAACTCTCTCTCTCTCGGTCGAGGTGGAATATAATGTATATATACAGATACCAATATAACCGTACATAGCTTGCACTGATTCAGAAAAAGTTGATTATTAGAAAACTTGGGTTTGTATAATTGCGTTACCATATGTTACTTTTTTCTAGAAAATATAATTTTTTAGATTACTACTGTATATGCTGATTTCATGTCAAGTGAAAAATTATGAAGCCTACATTGCAGTTATTATTATTATTATTATTATTATTATAGTAAAATCTCTATATAGTAATATCGTTGGAACTAGAGAAAAATATTACTATAAGGAGGTTATTCTTATATAAAGTTTACATATAAATTTTTTTTTAAAAAATTAATATATATTATACAACACTTGGAAATGTCCCTTCATATTTTAAAAACATGAATTTAAAAGGTGTTTAAGATTCATTCATGTGCTTTAACAAAAGAAGACATTATTATAGGAATCAGACAAGAAGCGCGAGGTGATAATCCAGATGATGATAGTGTAGAAATAGAAAACGTATCGTGTCAAGAAGCTTTAAGCATGTTGGACAAGCTGGAAATGTTTTGGATTCAAGAAGAAGGTGATTATGTTGGCGAGTTACTTTGAACACGCGAGTTAAAAGATGTTGTATTAACCAAAAAAATTAAAGCGTTGTCACATGCAACTTTAGATAAGTATTTCATACAATCTTAAGTTTAATGTAACATGTGTAGTTAAAAAATATTACCACCGTCCCATAATTGTAGTCCACTTCCCATTTTAACACAAATTAAGAAATCATATTTAATATGTATTGGAAATACACAATTTATAATAATTATCCTATATTGCCATTATTTTCTGCTCTATTAATTTCATTCATACTATATTAAATAAGGTTATATTTGTAAAAGAATGTCTTAATACAATCTCAATTTAGAATAGGACTATAGTTTTGGGACATCTGAAAAAGAAATAATGGACTATATACAATTATGGGACGGATGAAGTAGTTCTGGATATTTTATATAGATATTTAAATATATTTGAAATTTAATGTCATTTTATTAATATATGGAGATAAATTTCTTAAGCACAATCCTAACAAACATTGATATTACAATGTAGATGTTATTTTTATTTATAACTGATCCTGAATTGGGACCATAATTTTTTATTATTATAAGGATGTTATTTTCATACAGAGTATTCAATTAGATTAGTATATATATATATATATATAGGCCACTTTTAATATATGGAGCTAATAATAGAACTTTCTGCGTTGTCTTAGATGATTGTGAGCTTGTTCATTGTTCACAAGCTAGCTTGGAGGTAATTAATTCTATCACAAATTCACATTCCAAATCAATCTTCTTCAGTTTGTCAAAACTTTTAGATATTGCCACACCAACCTTTATTTGTCTATATAAAATAATTAACAATTGCCACGTCATGAAAGTGATATTCTAAATTAAAATATCAATTTGGAGCATATATATCTCCATACATATTTTGTAGTTATTTAGATAAATCAGAAAAGAAAAAAAAACGCGTGGTGCACGCAAACTATATGACGTACTATATTAATTAGTTGAATTTTAAGTAAATGTTCATTATTATATGCTCCTAATAATCTAAAATTTAAGAAAGCCCACACCACACTTACACACTAGCTAGATCCTCTAAATCTCAACCGATGCTTTAGGCGAATAAATCCATTTTATTTAAATATATTTTGTGGATTTCAATCTAAGGATCTTCGAATAGTCTTTGAATATTTCAGAGAAGATTTGCATTCTCAATCTTCTTGGACTTGATCTTTGCGTTGTATAGCGTTAATTCAGACACCTTTCGTCTTGTTTCTAGATTGAACACTAAATTTTAAAATTCTAGTGAAATTTATTTCTCGAATTTTCTCTTGAACTCCTTGAATACGATTTTTCGTGTAGTTTTCAACTAGTATAGGGTTTTTCTAGTTGCAGGGAGAAATGTGAGGATTTAGAACTCACATGACACCGTTCTCGATCATAATTAGCCTTTGAAAAATTGATAATATGAAAATAGTAATATCTCTATTAATTTGGACTTCATATATGTATAAGATCCAAAAATGAAATAAATATATAAAATTAATATACATATATAATGTCAATATATCTACAATATCATCAATAAAATTGGATGACATCATATGTATTATTTACAGTCGCAATTTATTATAATCAATAAAATAAGAAATAAAACACGAGCGAGAAGAAAAGAATGGAACGATTTTTCTTGATGCAATACGCAAACAGCTGGCACAGCTGGCCGCCAAATGGCATTTAGTTGACACGTAATTCTCAATCTGTTAATTTCATAACAATAACTTCACTCGATTCGTTTAATGCCTACAAATTTTATTTTAGTTCTCCACTACAAAAGTCAAGTTTAGGAATTCAAAATATATCATAAATCAATATCCCTTACTAGTCTGACGTGGAATCTATATCACGTGTGCATTATATAAATTCTATGGCAATTAAATTAAAGTACTATAATATTGCATATATTTACAGTTCTATCAAGAAATAATGGTTGGAGTAACGTCGCCATATTTTTCAAATTAGATTTAGATGCTACCTTCGGATAGGACTTTCATTGGCAGCTGGGATCGATCATTGTCATTTTTGTTTTATTCAAATTAAATTAAATAAATATTAGTATACAAGTTTTTGCGCCAGTTTTTCTCTATAATAAAAGTCAATATGTACATATAATTGAACTACAATGAATGATATGGATTTATTCAACAGAAAGAAGTTGAATGAGATCTTCCATTCTAAATTAGTGTTTCATCTCATATTTCAACCATTCGATTTATGTAATATGTATTTGATTTTTTTTAACAGGTTTATATTTTTTTAAAATACACGTGGTATAAATCCAATAGCTAATATAAATTGGAGCACAAAATTGAAATAGATGATCTCGTCTGAAAATATAGTTATTTTGGGTCCCTTAAATAGTTGCAAACGGAGCTCATTGTTCGATTTGTCGTATCCATACGATCCCTATTCGTGGGCTCAAGGCATTACAAACCACGTATATCTAATTATCTATTGAAAACCATTTGATTTAATCAAAGACACTTTGTACAGTGAAAATGTGTTTAATCGTTATATATGTAAAAATGTGATTAAGACAAAAATTAATTTAAATATCAAAATGATTCTACAAATGTGATTAAGACAAAAATTAATTTAAATATCAAAATGATTCTACAAAAAATAGGGGTAAATGGTCATTTTGTTACCTTATGTTTGACCTATTATCACTTTTGTTAACTACGTATTGTTTCAGCCAAAATAATACCCTAGCAATATTTGTGTTATTTATTTTGGTCCTAATTACATGTCAAAGCAGGTTTATAGGTCATTAGGGTCATTTTTATAATTTTTAAAGTTGAAAGACCAAACTTAAAGTTAAAAATATTAGATAACTTTAATTTTTTCAAAATATTATATAATTTAATTTCTTTTAAAAAATATATATATAATTTATTTTTTAAAAAAAATTACAATTTTAATTTTTATAAAAAATTATAATTATTTTTTTAAAAAATTACAATTTTATTTTAAAAACTTCACGAGTTTAATTTTTTAGATTTAGAATTTTATTTTTTAAAAAATTATATTTTTTAAAATTTTATATATTTTTTTAAAATTTATAATTTCAGATTTTCTAAAAAATTATACAATTTTACTTTAAAATTTTTAAAAATAATTTTATAATAAAATATTTATTTTATTTTTTAAAAAAATATATAATATTAGTTTTTAAATATATATTTTAAATTTTTAATTCTAAAAACATATTTTTTTAATTTTAAAAATAAAAATTATATAATTTTTCTAAAATTTTAATTTTTATCCCTCAATTTTAAGAAATTATACAAATAACTCATATAACCTATAGACCTACTATTCTAGGTAATTGAGACCAAAATAACTAAAATATATATTATTACAGTATCACTTTGGCTTAAGCAATACATAACATGCCAAAATTGATAAGAGACCAAATATATTGTAACAAAATGATATATATATATATATATATATATAGGTAGTAGCTAATGGGGTAATAAAGAATTTCCGGTACTTTGGTTTGTACTGGCAAGTTCTGAGTACTTTTAAATTTGTCGAGAATTAATACTATGATGGTAGGTGTGTGGTGGGGGGTATATATATATATATATATATATATATATATATATATATATATATATATATATATATATATATATTTATATATGCGATTTAATTTAACGTGCTCTCGTGTTCTCCACTTCCTCTTCTTCAAACAGATGGATAACCCTTGCTCCACCACTCCCTACGTACAATAACCCACATTTGTCCCTCACTTTTGAAATTCACATTTTGAGAAAATAATCAACGTGTAAAACCCTTCACCATAAATATTAATTTGCTACCAACTTAATTATAAGTAACAATGATTTTTTAAATATCTTCACGTCTTTCTAGATATTTGCTATTGCATATATAGACTATATATACATATATAGTAAACTTATTGGGAATAAAAATTTAAAAAGAATCTTAAGAAACTACCTAGTTTCGTAATACGCGACCTTACTAAATTTTGATATGACACTTGTTCTATAAGTGAGACATTTAATATACTTAATTAGTAAATCAAATGTATGGCCATTTTCAGATTGGATTTTATTTGTTTAAATATATTGAATATTTGTAATTTACTTCTCGATTATATAATTTTAGTGTATTTATTTACTCTAATCCAATTTTTAATGCATATTGAGTAATTAATATGCACAAAGTTAACTACATAAACTTAAAAAGTTGTTTTGAAGTTGAGCACTCACGTTTGAATATATATACATCTCACATTTGTTACGTCAAGTTCATAGGGCATGACTTGCCTAGTGTAGTTTATCTCTTTTATGTAGTTAGTTTATTATGTGGGACAGAGTGTCATTTATTTTTACACAATTTGCCTTTACTTAATTAAGAAAAAGAATATAGAGAAAATTTATTTTGCTGCTAAAAGATATTATGAGAGTCTCTATCTGAACTTTTGGAGTTGGGAGCATAAAATTGTCGCCGAAAACCATGGCTTTTTAATGAATTATTATCCATTTCCTTGTATTTTATGAGTTGTTTCCATTGATAGTGCATGAAAACGAAAATGGGTGCATTTTTGGTGGCATCTTTTCTTCTTGACTGGCGGGTTTGGTTGTCATTGTGGGGGATATGATTCTGCTCTTTATCCTCTCACTGTATTTGCACAGTGCTTCAAATTAATTAATGTTACATATATATATATATATATATATATATATATATATATATTAAAGAGTAAATGGATAAAAAGAGGCAAAATAAAATATAAGGTCATAGTAGTTTCATGAGCAATTTGGAATCTAAATATCTTGAATACCTTATGACACACTTATCCCCAAACCCCAATCATTGGGTAAGTGTACATTTTACATTTGTTTAATAACTAAACATTAAATACACTCACACTTAACATATAACACTTAAAAAATGATCCGAAATTTCACACAACGAAATAACTATTGGCATAACGACAATTTTTTATAAACTGCCGTTATGCATTAACGATTATTAATAACGAGTGCCTTAAGGAAGTTTTTTAAAAAGGGTAACGTTAGTAAATAATGATATGTGATAGACAATTTAGTTTTAAAATTAATAATAACGAATAACGATAATTATAACGAAATTGTTAGTGAATAACAAATAGCGATAACTAAAGAATAACGAAAGTAACAACAACAACAACAACAATAACAGCAGCAGCAGCAGCAGCAACAACAACAACAACAACAACAACAACAACAACAACAACAACAATAATAATAATAACGATAGTTCATTATATCTTGATAATAACGAAAGTAATAATAATAATAATAATAATAATAATAATAATAATAATAATAATAATAATAACAAAATTAATATTAATCGTTATAGGATTTTAAAAGTATAATAATCGTTATGACCTATTAATAATAACGATCTTTATGGCTGATTAAGTATTAGTTGGACAACATTAAATGAGCATCAATTCATTATTTTCTTTTTGGGTCGGTCAAATTGGGGTAGTAAAATGCATAAATATGTATAATTGTATAGGTAGTCGTTGGCCCAAATTAAATGAAATTTAATGCATTTAATTTTGTGGAAGAGAGGTTGGTATAATGTATGTATATTTATACTACACCGATACACCAATTCAAACAACACTCAAATAGAAGAAATAGTTCAAGAGTTTGGTGAAGAAGGAAAAGCGTTGAATTCCCATAAAAAAAATATATATTGAAAGTTTGATCCTGCAAGCCAGAAGATTAACTTCATCAACAAAACAACATCATCGTGAAATTGCGCAGACAATTACCAAAATTTGAAAGGTTCATTTGAATTTTTTGGAACTCAGAACTAATCAGTTTTGTTATTTTGTTACATTGCTAATTTAGAAAATTGTTCTAGGTTTTAATTTAAATATCGTTGTAGTTAGTTCCAATTATCGTTAAAGTATAATTTAATTTTCGTTATTGTTCAATTGAAATATCGTTATGGTTAGTTATAGTGTTAATTTAATTTTCATTATAGTTATATTGAAATGGTCAAATTGAATTATCATTATTGTTAGTTATATGTTTAATTTAATTTTCGTTAAGGTTAAATCTAATTATCGTTATTCCAAAAGTTATCTTTTATTGTTAAAATTAAATTTTCGTTATTGTTAAATTTAAATTTCGTTATGTTAAAAATTAAATTTTCATTATTGTTAACTTTAACTTTCGTTATGGTCAAAATTAAATTTCCGTTATTGTTAAGTTAAATTTTCATTGTGTTAAAAATTAAATTTTCGTTATTGTAAAATTAAATTTTCTTTATGTTAAAAAATAAATTTTCGTTATTGTTAAAATTAAATTTTCGTTATCGATAAATTTAAATTTCGTTATTGGTGTAACGGAAGTTTTGAGAGGTGAATGAAAATATGGGAAAGAATGAAAGTAAAATAAGGCACTTGATAAGTTCCAAAATATTCAGATTCTTTAATGATTTTAGGGTTGAAAGTACAAAAACTACACCTTTTCAGATTTTTTTTTTAAATCAAGATTGTCTGGGACCTACTATAAATAAAGGGTACATAGTATAGTACAAATTGCTCATATAACTCCTACACCCTTAAAACTTGCCCAACTACCCAAATTTTAGAATTAAATTGTCTAGATAAACTTTTCTCCCTATATTAAATATCTACTCTCATCTTCTCCATTTATTTTTTACGAGGAGCCAGGGCACCGAACTATCTGATGAATTTTCTGTTGCACTCGATCTCTTTGTTATATTTCGTATTATATTTTTAAATTACGAGTTTTCTTTTTTAATCTTCAATTTTAATTTTTTATGACTTAGTTTAATTTTATGATTATTTTTTATGTTTCACCCCACCCAATTAAAGTTTATAATTATTTTTTTAGTATTTAATTTTTAATTAATAATTCATTATTATGGTTGATAATTACAAAATTAAATTTTATCATCTTTTTAATGTTTTTTTATTGATAAATGTTAACTATGATTATTTATGATATAATTAATTTTTATTTTATAATAAATATGATTAAAAGATAGTAATGTAATAAGGGTGTTGTTATTTGCACCACTATTTTTTCAATATACACCACATTACTACATACACCGCCATTATAAATATTTTATTATTATTTTGTCCCATACACCACATTTGTTTTTCATTTTTACCCTTCAATGTTAAAACTCAATTTAAATCAATAATTAAAAAATAGTGCATCAAGGGGGTTTGGGTTTAGCGCGAAAGAGACGATGCCCTAATTAATTGTTCACTCCCAATTGATCAACAGATTAATTGTTCACTCCCAATAGATCAACAAATTTAAAACATCTTACAGATCATAAGTACGTGTATCAAATTATTCAATTTAAATCCCACTAATTAATTATATCCGCCAGGACTCAAATTAGCTAGCTTGCATACAATGACTACGGTATTAATCATGCATGAGAAATGTAAATTTGAATGTTTGAACACGATAATCGGAAGGACAATTGATAAAGAATTAAATCAACACATAATTTTATACATGCTACAAACTATAGAATTAATTATAAAAATTACTCACACATAATGGAATCTAAGGTAAAGAAAGAAATAAAGAAATTAAAGACATAATTGTAATTGTAAAATATTAAAGAAACTGTAATTGAATTATGTAAAAGAAACTTCAATCTTCAAAGTTGCAGAGAAACATCAGTCCACAAAGCTATGAAATCTAAAATAAAACTGAAAAAAAAGAGGTGTGTGGAAGGTGCAAAAATTGTCTAATAATCATCATTTTATAGCTTGGAGGAGTTTGAGCAGGGCTAAAACTCGTATAAGAAAAGAAAGAAAAAATCCGTCAAACACGCTTCAGTGCACGGGTCGTGCGCTCAGCAAATGCCATGCCAGCACACGGCCCGTGTGCGATGGACAAATTTGGTGGCAAGGGGGCGCACGGCCCGTGCACTAATAATTTCTTACTGCACAGGCCGTGCGGGGAATTCTGACGCCCGACACTCTTCACCGTTTTGCTCTGTTCTCGCTCATTTCTCATCCGATTGACCTGATTCAAGTTGCAGAATGACCACAACTCGATCCTCTATCTTTCTAGCTTATATCTCAACTGAATTAGATCCCAAAAGTATCCTCTTTATAGCTCAAACTTCTACACAAAGAGCAAACATATGAAATTGCACAAGAAAATGCAAAACTATTACTAAACACCAATCTTTGCATACATTAACCATTAAATATCATCCAAATAAACATCAAAATGCATACAAAAGTCATGTTTATCACCCCTCATCTCTCTCCATTATCAGACTAGAAAAAAAAACACACACACACACACACACATATATATATATTCCCTCATCTCTCTCTCTCTCTCTCTCTCTCTCTCTCTTATCAGACTCACACTCAAAAAATAATATATATAGAAGTCTCTAGCACGTAGTCAAATTTCTCTCGTTTCTCTGTTGCCATATCCTTCTAGTATTGAACTGAAATTAATGAGTATTTGTCGCCGTTGATTTTATATTCTGAAATTTTTGTGTTCGAATTGTATTTTTTGAACATATTTTATAGTTTTAAAATTAACCCACTCCCCGTGGTGGAATAATTTTTTTTTCAAACTAGCCGGATTAGAATAGTTGTCACGTCACCGACGATAACCAAACTATGAGCACGCCGCCGTCATCGACCCTGGCTGAAAGAATGTCTGTTGAAGTTTGCGGCGATTTGTAGTTTTGTACAAGGTATTTAAGTATTTTAGCTATTAATTATTTCTAAATTAATTTTAATAGTGGTGTATAATGTAAAATTTGTGGTGTGGTTGGAAACACCCATATAATAATTACTCTTAATACACCTTGATGATGAAATGACAATTCACTACTTGATGATGAAATGACAATACACCTTGATGATGAAACGACAACCCACACCAAGGTCCACTTTCGGGTGGCAACCCCATTTGGGCCCACATTCGGGTGGCAACCCCTGGGTCCACCATCGGATAGACCATTTTCGCAGCCCGCCCGGACCCACATCAAGGCCCACTTTCGGGTGGCAACCCCCTTTGGGCCCACATCCGGGTGGCAACCCCTAGGCCCACCATCGGGTAGCCCCTTTCTGAGGCCCGCCCGGATCCGGTAGGCCGGACCAAATTGTTAGGCATATAAGATTGGGAGTCCTAACTTAACCCAAAACCATGGTCAAAGGTAAAGGATTGACCCCCACTTATATATCCTTCCACACTTTCATGTGGAATCGATGTGGGATATCGTAACAATTGATAGAGTGAAAATGAACGATAAATATATTAATTAATCAATTAAAGGAAAAACACCGATAAGGCCACAGAGTCACAACTCTATTTCACAGAACGTCGTTCTGCCACACTAATAACGCCCAATACTAATCTCCAGAATAATCCTTCTAACTACTGAAAAGAGACTATAAATAGATAAACTCTACTAAGGCCCATGCAGAAAGCATGAAGCCCGAATAAAGTCAAACTAATAAACTAAGACCAACGCAGAACTAAAAGAAATATAATGGAAATAGATATTATAGGAAAATAAAAACAATTACTATTTCTACGGCTGCTCTTCTTGTGAACATAAACACGCCACTCTTTTGCTGCTCTATCAACTACATCCCCCGCCCAAATAGTCTTGCCCGCAAGACTGAAGTCGGGAACTGACATCTCATATCGGCCTCATCCTCCATCAAACCTATTTGAGGACAATCGGGATAATTACAGCTGTTGTAATTCGATCCCGAACTCCTCTATCTGCTCCGACTCCAAATTCTTCTGTCCTCCTCATTAGCTTCACCTTCGTCCTCCCTTTCAGCACCAATGATCACCAATAAATATTTGGAAGCACATTTGTGCAAAGGAGTATAAGGTTGACTGCACTTGAAACACTTTTCCTTAGCACGGTAATCCTCATCTTGCTCCAGTGTAAGATATCATGACTTGTGATACCCTTTCGACCATGATGATCCAATTAGGGGAAGCTGAGAGTGCCCTTCCTTGACCGAGCCTGCTGGCTGATGTCCTCTATCCGTGGTAGTAGGACTATGACTGCTCTGGAAAGTGGACATCGGTCACATAAAATGCCCTGCCGAGAAGGTCGACATTGGCTGCATTGATAATGACTTGGCAGAACGAGGCAATGCAGCACGCGGTCCAGATGGCTGTAAATACGCCAGTCATCTCTAAATTAGGAATCCGTTCCCGAAAAGCAGCTTGTAACCCTCCTAAAAAAGTGCCCAAATAGTGCTCCGGGGGTAGGGATGGAAGTTACGCCATCCGTTCCTCAAACAAGGACAAATAATCTTCTAAAGATCCAGTTTGGCGAGTGAGATGCATAGCTTCATAATGATTGATAGCAGAGCTATCTCCAAAATGCTCAATAAGCTCTTGCGCGAACTGACCCCATGATATGGTCGACGAGCGAAAAAACACCTATTGGGCCCAAAATATAGATCACCCTGTCATTGCGATCAGAGTCAATTGAACCCTCTCACTCAAGAGAATGCAGTGAACCAGAAAAATATTGCTCTGCCTGGGCAAGCCACGCCAGAGGATCATGACCATCAAACAAAGGTAAATCCATTTGTGGCATATTGGAAGTCACGTGTAGATCTCCTCCTGGCCTATCTTCGAAACCATTCATATTTGCACATTATTATGAAAATGGCAAAAACTTGTATGCACTAGATGTATATAAGCTTATATCAGACGGTCAACGCATTTGACCCGGTCAAATACGGGTCAACGCGCGTTGACCCGGTCAACCCGCAAAAAAAAAAAAATGGTAAAATAGGTGATACTTTTTAAGGATACATATGATACTTTTTGAATTTTGAGTGATACTTTTTAGTGTTACGGTTGATACTGATTTTGAGAGTTTTATTTATTTATTTATTTATTTTGGCCGATACTTTTTAAGAATACATATAATACGTTTGGGCTTTTAAGTTATACTTTTTAGTGTTACAGTTGATACTGTTTTTGAAGCATTTCTCGCTTTTTAGTTGACCAGATCAATGCACGTTTTACGGCATTGACCGGTCAACGCGTTGACCCGGTCAATGTGCCTGATGGTGCACCTAGTGCACACAAGTGTTTGTCTATGAAAATTAACACTATTTATAATTATGAAACTATATATTTAGGACACCTCAAAATAGTAACAAGAACTATATAATTGGGACGAAGGGAGTAAATTTTTTGTTATTATTGATTATTGATATTTTGAAATACATGCGGTCTTTACGCCTTGACCTTCGAAAATCTTTTTATGAATTATGTACGATTGCATAAATTTTATATATCAATTTTATAATGGCCGTTTAGTGTTTATATATAGCAATAAAATAAAGGGTGAAAATTTAAAATAACTAAAAGCAACTTGTAAATTTCTTTCCTAACCAAACATTGTAGAAAATTCTTTTATGACCAAACATAATAGTAAAAGTTGAATTTACCTTTATTGAAATGGGCTCCACGCCTCCACCAAAGTTTGTACACGGCAAAATCAATTAAAAAAAGCACTATTTGTACACGGCTTGACTCATTTGTACACGGTCAAAATAATGGTTAAAGTTGTACATGGCCAAAACATTTGTACATGGCCAGAATAATGGCCAAAGTTGTACACGGCCAAATTTAAATTATGTTATGCAAATCATAGCCAAATAAATCCAAAATGTATCAACGAGATACCAAATTCATACCAAATAATCCACAATTTTTACTACAAAAGATTTTTGAAAAAAAAAAATAAAAAAATTGGGTGACCGTGTAGTACTCGGCGAGCGCCGCCTATTTTTTTTCCGAACAAACTACACGGCCACCCAAATTTTTTTTTTCAATCCAATTCAATACACAAGCAAAACTTAATTCAATTCACAATCAAGCAATATACAAATACTCATACATCGCCGAACTAATTAATTGAATCAAACTGAACTAATTAACAAAAAACACATGAATTCAAGGATGAAAATTGAAAAAACCCTGTTAAAACTCCTCCATCGTTCGGCGAGGGCGGGATCTGCACGGAGAGCGTCGAGCGACGACGGGATCGGCAGCAATGTCGGCGGCGGATGCACGGCGTCGGGCAACGGGATCAACCGTGTACTTGGAAGAATTCGGTTGTATAGAATTGTTTAGTGTAGAAGAAATATTCTAACCGTGTAGAATTGTTTAGTGTAAAAGAAGAGAGGCCGTGTATAATTATTTTCACACATTTGCTTGTAGAATTGTTTTCATAGGTTGCCGTGTAGAAGAATAGATTTTCTCTTTTCAATTTTGATGGGCCGTGTAGAATAATAGATTGTCTCTTTTAAATCAATTAATTAGTCGAACAAACACATCCATCAATTCATTAATTGATTCAATAAAATTTGAGTAATTTCGAGGAATTTTTGGAATAATTACTCAAGTCGTGTTCCATTTTTGCTAGCCGTGTACAATTCAATTTTTTGGGATAATTACTCAGCAGTGTACAATTCAAATCGTGTTCAATTCAAGACATGATCAGATCGAGCCCACAATTTATAAGAATAATATGGGTACCAAAAATTGATTTGGTTAAAAAAGAATGGTCTATAATATTTAATTAGAAAAAAATGTACAAATTGAATTTGACTAGAAAGATATATTCACACTAAAATAAATAATCAATTCGTGTGAACATCGCGGATTGTCGGGTATACAATTAACCAACAAAAGGGCAGAAAATGACATAATTTACAGTCAAGAATGGTAATAGATTACAAGCATTTACCAGACAAGGCGACAACGTCTCGTTGAAACACGTGGCTTTTCTTTTTCTTTTTCTTTTCCCCTCCCACTAACTTTTAGCAGGTGTAATAACAGATATAAAAGATAAAACCATTATTTTATCTTAGTTGATGCTGTCAAGAAGGCAACTTCCCTGCAGTAGAAGAATTGATCTTTCGACTGCCCTATTCGTGGAACATGTCTCCAATCTCCTTAATATTTTATAAATTCAATATCTACAAAAAATTTCTTTAGTGCACAATTTATCATGTAGTGGTTATAGGTCTCTTTCGTCACGATTTTTTTTTTTTAAATTGATAGATGGTCTTCCTAAACTACACTGATATCCGAGTAAAGATTTTCGAATAGGAAATAAGAGAAATAGAGTGTGCTAAAATTATTTATGGTGGGCCGTTTCTCCAATGAAATGGACTGTACATTTTTTTCAAGTTTGATGGGCAGCCTAAAAAAAAGTTGAAAGTTAAAAAAATAATAAAAAAAAAATACAACATTGCTAGATAATCGAATGGGAACAAATTTTATGATCACCATGTTATGACGTCCAAAAACATGACAAGATGGTTAAAAAGTATGGGTTAGATGAATAATTAAATCTTCCTGTGTGAGTTTGACTATGGAGCATTCCTGCATTATGTTATGTTCATGAATTGCTCATCCTTTAAGCCTATGTTCAGATTCCCTCTTTCTATAAAATGCAATGTCATTTCATTTGATGCTTCCCTAATCCAACAAAATTCTCTTATAGTGATGATGAAGACCATAGTCTTTGAGACAAATGGTTATTGGTTCCACGGAGATAGAAACCTTTTAGGCCATCGTTTCGTGTCGTCAATTCGGGGCGCCGGTAGGGTCCGGAGGAGAAGAAACCCTAAAAAGGTGTCCATCTTCTGCAAAATGATTGAACTCGTACGTAGATGTTGCTGTAGACTTTGTTATTTCAACTTTCCATTTGTTGTTGCAGAATTGGTTTCCAAAATTATATAGATATCTTTTACGAATGTGGGATGGGAATGAACCAGGGAATGTGGGGGACACATTCATGCACAAGTTTGAAGAAATATTTTGAATAATCTCAAACATAGACGTATGCATAGGGTTGCATCACTTTGTTCATTGCTTTGTGTTATATCTCCCATTATAAACAGTTTTTACAAGTGAGGTGGACCATTGTTAAATTACAAAATGTTGCGACTCTGTCCCTAGATAGTGCGTTGACACACGGTGAGCAGTATAACTACATCCACCTCTCTCTCTCTCTCTCTCTCTCTCTCTCTCTCTCTCTCTCTCTCTCTCTCTCTCTCTCTCTCTCTCACACACACACACACACACTAAAATGTTGATAATCAAACATTATATGATTATCAATCCATAATCCGAAAGATAAAATTGATTATCTATCTATCCAAGACCTAACTGATAAGACCTATCAATTTATGACTGAAAAATGAAAACTATTAATATAAGACTCTAAAGATCACGTATCTTGATCCATTTTTAATCATGTTTATATTTATTTTCAAATAAAATTAATTTATTGATTATTCATTAAATTTAATAAAGAAAAAAATTTAATTACTTAAAAAGCTTAAACTTAATCGATTTTTGAAACACTAAATTGATAGTTTTATTCTTTCAAATTATGAATAAATAAATAACTAATCTTTCGAGTCCTAAACTGATAAATCCCCCAAAATTTACAATAAACTTAAAGGGGAGAAACTGGAAGTTGGGGAAATGGTCAAATACATACATTCAGAATGTTTACTTCAACGTACGAGCAAGACAATAAATATTTTTTTTTCTATGTACAATTATAAGATTAATGGTGCGGAAAATATTCAAATAAGACATTCATATTCACTCCATGATATAGATGAACTAGTATGTGCAAATATAGGGTTAATTTTTTTAACCAAATACACGTTTCCAGCGTTCATCATTTCAAATGTGTATTGTGAATGTTAATAACAGATGCTAAAAATAATTCTATTAATTTCAATTTGGAGTACTGAAAAAATACATCAAAATGCATCATCTATAATGTCAAATGCAGAGGCAAGCAAGCAGAAACATTTACAAATTAGTCAAAAGATACTTGATTGCTGATCTATATTTCTTACTGGCTTATTCAGACCCTAAGTACGTATTAGAGGTGCATCTAAGTCGTTTAGCACCTAAAATCACCTACTTAACCTTTTCCCAAGAAAGTAATGCACTACCTGTGATATATATTTGTTCAGATTTGAAATTGCATGTGTGTGAGAGAGAGTGGGGGGGGGGGGGGAGATTTAATGATACAAAGAAGAATGGGATGGAAAAGATGTGTGGGAGTAAGAGAAATTGATGGACTGAAAAAAAGATTGGTCCCACAAACAAATGCACCAAAAAGAGGAAGGTAGAATGTCATGTCTCCCTTTGATTTTTGAATGAATACATCAAGAATGAGAAGACAATTTCCATAATTGTGTTTTCTTTGAACTATCCTCTTCCTCATGGAGAGTTAGTTAAGGTATGCCCCTACCACAAAATCCTTTTCCTAAAACAATAGCAGGTGTAGGTTACAAGTATCTGGACATCAGTCCTGCTGTAAACCATACATATCTGCCACAAATATGAAATTCGTTACTCCTTTCTACAAATAGCATCAATCATAGAACAGTCACTCATCATATTGTCACTTGAAAAATATTTTCCTATAATGCATAACGAGACCAAGAGGGGGTCCGTGGGTTCCAGCCATTTTAAGCAAGAAACAGCTGTGTTCTTGGCCCAGTTTCATCTTAAATACTTAACTATCATGCTTCAGTCACATTGATTCTCTCTCTTAACTTTTGTTTTATTGTCATCTGAATGAATGTTCGTGTTTTTGCTGCTCCCCCAACCCCCCGGTAGTAGGGGATGAGGGGTTGGTGGGGGTGGGGGTGGGGAGTGATTTAGACTTCAATGATCCACAGGGAAACCAAATGTGCACCAAAATAAATCTCACCTCAAACTGCAGAAGATTCTCTTTTGAATTGAGTCAAAGCTCCAACCAAAGATGTTTCTGGAAAATGGGCCATTCGACACAGGCAATGTTTTCCCAGCAAATAGAACTCTACAGTCCACATCAAACGTCAAGAATAATCAGCTTTGATTAGATTGCAATGGGGCTTCCCTGCAGTAATCTGTGAGATGAAAGCTAATAATGCAAGTTTCTAAAAGACTTGCCTAGTGCAGTTTACAATTACCAAAAATGCAAGAGCTAAAACGGATTATACCAGAAGCTAAGAGAAATACATCAAAGTGGAGATGGACAGTATGCTAGTGTCTTCCAGGCTTTGTACAGGATATGTTAAGTGCACAAACTTTTAACAGTGTAAAGCATAGAAGGTTGCAATTAAGAGCAATCTAGAAAATGGCTGTAGATACATGAACACGAGCTTTGTTATTGAGGTAATATAGTGCTGTCTGTATCCCAGAACATTGTTAGGCGCCCAACACATTGTATGCATGCCATATCATGAATGCCTGAATGATGTAATGAAGCAAGCCTAGATAATAAACAAGGAATTATTCGTCAATTGTCCATGCAATACCATAAGAGAAAGTAATGCCACAAAGGAAGATAGTTAAAATAGCACTAATAACCTAAAGGTGGGACCTGATTCAACATGCTATAGCAATTCACAGTGCGACTTTCCAATCGTTATTGCTATCTTTGTGGATAACTGAGATTTCCCCTTTCCAGCTACAGCTAGCAACTACATTGGGTAAATCAGGATGGAATACAACATCTATACATGGCTGCTCATATGCCTTAACCTTGCTGAGAAGTTTGGATGTTTTAGAGTTATAAAAGTAGATACAACCATCAGATGATCCAGAGGCCACTACATTCCCATCCAAACTGAAATTGCACTTGATAGGGAAACCACAGACACCATGACCTTCGTATCTCTTGTACTTGTCAAGTTTGAATGGGGGTCTGGAAGAGAATAAAGCAATGTAATTTCCATGGGATTGAGCAATAAAATATGGATCAAACGGGTGGCATCTGATACAGGGGCATATATAAGCTTCTGCATAGACCTGAGATAATATAAATCAGCGGTTTAGAACAAGAGTTTGAACTAGAGACATAATATTCAGACCATAGTGGTTTGAAGTTCAGAGACATCATCCAGAACATCAAGCAAGGTGGATGGAACGAACAAGGATTTCACCCATCAAAGGCTAAACCGAGTTCACTTGATCAAATAAAAAATAATAATACAATACTTAAATTTGAGATGCTCAATGCACGATACTCATAAGAAAGTCGGAAAATTCATTCAACTCTATGCAGAACAAGTTGGCCAAAATGATCAGAGCATTACAAATTCTCCTCAGATATCTTTTAATTAAAATTCATCTGTATGAGCATAGTAGCTGCTAATTATTGCCATAATGATAATCTGAAAAGCTTTCACCACAAGAATGCACCCCATTTGAATCTTTTCTAACCAAAGACAGTGGCAAGAGTAATACCATTTCTCATACTAAATGAGACACATTGACATTTCACCGTCTCTCATGCAAGGAAAGTTGAGCTTCCATGTAACAACTTGGAAGCTTTTTTCTTTTTCTCTTTTTTAAAAAGGAAAGGAAAAGAACAAATCTGTGACCCTTGGATGTTGTTATATGCATGGCATAATGCAATATGTTAGTGCATTCCATTTTTTCTGAGTATCTGTGATGGATACAGGACAATAAAATGTTACCTGATTGGATAAGGGAACTTGCCGTGAAACATCCCAAACAATAATTGAATTTTCACTAATGTTGCTTTTAGACACATCACTTGAGGTCATTAAGTGCTTCCCATCAACTGTGAATTCTACATCAAGGATTGGCCCAAGACTGCGTACATATTCATGGACCACTGTCCCAGTCCGAATATCCCACAATTTAAGGTGACCCTTTGATCCCCCAGAGATAAATAGACTGTAGTTGTTTGGAGAAAATCTTACAACTTCTACAATTTGATCCTCCTTGAAAACCTGAGTCTCAATTCCTTTTTCAACATCAACCAATCTTGATGCGCAATCATAACCGCAAGAGAGAACAGATAATCCCAGCTGAGACCATTTCACATCTTTCACTGGTGCATGGTGATAGTCAAATGCACGTGCTCGTTTCTGACCTCCACTCCATGCATTCCATATGCTCACAGTGTGATCCATTCCCGCAGAAGCAAGAAGATGAGCTGGAAACTAACTTCATAGAACAAATCAGAAATTCATAGCATGACAAATCTGGTCAAGACTTTTCAATAGGTCAACCAGATGACTATGGAAGAGGCTAAACTTCATTACAGCATTCACACAAGAAGGAGAAATAAATGAACCTCAACCAAAATTAGAAACCATACCACATGTAGAAAAACCATGTCGATATATATATGGTCAATATAGAAGAAAATTCTAGCTTGTAAACTTCACACGAGAAAGCAATGCATTTAAAATTAACAACATTAACAAATTACCACGAGTCGGGGACCACTGCACTGCATTCACAGACTTAGTATGCCCATCCAGAGCTGCAGAGAGAGAGATAGGCGTTTGGCTGGCCTTCGCACGACGCTGCAATGCCGTCAAAATAGCACGTGGTACATCCGATTCTGAAATGCTTCCCATCACTGCACAAATTAAGCTCTAAAGAACTCAATTTTAAATTCTTAATCTACCTACGAAAACAGCTCGAAAAGTTCCTCAGTCCATTTCTGGAAGAAAAAGGAATATTTCAAGTCAATTAAAAACATTGAATTTATTCAGAGGTAACAAAAACGTAATCAAATTAGCCAAGGGCGGGAATTGCCTGGTGAAGGTGCGACGTAATTCGGGTTCGGAGCGGTTTTTTTTGGATCCGATACGGCTGCTCTTTGCCGCTTGGATATGTACCCTCCAGGAATCGGAGTTTCCACGTTGTGACTCGGCAGCGGGCGAAACGAAGGCATCTGAATCGGATTCGCCGATAATGTTTCCGGTCTGAGACGTTTGGGAGGCGGCGGCAACGGATTCCAGTGCTCCGTTACTCCACCACCATGGTTCCCGCCGCCGTCGTCATCGGAGTCGGAAGCAGTTGCGTACGCTTTGGAGAGAAGATCCATTTTAGTATATGGGCTTCCCTTTTCAGCGATGTGGGGAATTTTAATGCCATTATGAAACTGGGCCTGACCCGTTAGCCCACTTTTTCTCCACTTCTTCAAATCTGGCCCATCTTTTGGAGCCCATAAATTTGCAATTCTACTTATTTTGGTCTAAATATATTAAATTCAAATACATCAAATATCTCTGCGGGAGCTGTTCATGGTCATTATGGGGAAATCATGTACAAGGAGATACTTTAATTACATTTATATATGAAAAATAAAGACAGGGTGATATAACCCAAGGGCTCCCAATAGTGGAACAGGTGTTAGAAATGTGTTCGATTGATTCAATATCGATTAATCTAGAAAAGAGGGTTGAGGGTTGGAACGAACTTATAACAAGAATTATTGGAATCAATAGAAAAGAGTGTAGTTTGACAAAACTGGAATTCAAGAATCAAGGCAGAGAGACAACTGTGTCGTGGCAATGCCACTGCCTTGAAAGCAAGTTCGGCGGACACTCAAGTGCACGTCCTAGTGCCGACTACTCCCCAAGGTTTACACAGCAATCACCTATTGTGTGCACCCACAGCAGGTGAGTTGAAAACCCCTTGAACTGATGCTCAAATTCAGAGTTTATATGAAGCGGAGATTGAATATTTTTCATGATTCAACATCAACCAAAAAGGCTATTAAATAGGGAATCAAAGATTACCGTTCTACCGAACATCCGAAAAATCTGGAGGAAGAAGAAGAAGTCAAAAGAGCAGAAAGAAGCAGCGCATTCCTTGAATCTATATAATATATAATAACAACACCGTGATCGAAAATAGAAAATTATGATTTTCCCGCCTAAATGATTTATTCATATTCGGAAATCTAATATCGGAATTATTATTGCAATCAATTTTTAAGTATATATGGGCACAAATCCGTTTTTTATCTCCAATAAAGCAATAACCGTTGACACTAAGATGTGATTGAAAAATATAATATTATTATAGCACATATTATAAGAACTGAACCTCAAATGATATATCCATTCAATCTAACCGTTGATATATAATATAACCTTAATTGCTATACGTAGGTTTTACCTTAATTAATTAGTTATCAATAAATTAGACCCATAGAATCAATACCCTAAAATTTCATTAATTTAGTTAAGCAAATCATGTGAATATTTATTTTAATGAACAAATATATTATCAATCACGATGATACCTTAATTAATAAATTGTATAATAATTGTATGTCGATTAGTAAATTTAAATTATGAATCATATTAACCCACAAATTAGTGCATTTCTTATTATATTATATTAATTATGGCAATAATATCATTCTATATTATACATAGTCTAGAATCTATAAATTGTTTGTGGAGTCAGACATTCTCACAACAATTAATCCAAAAAATTTGTTTGCAGTGCAATTTGTCCCAATTTTTTCTATTTTTAAATGTATTCAAATACAAATTTGGTTTCTATTTTTTGCAGAATAGATGAGCTAGAGAAACATATGTCTCCAATCAGGTGCTTGCATGGTGAATCAATATTTTCATTGCATTCATGAATTACTAGGAATAAAAAACAACAGACATCAATCAAACTAATTTATGGAGAATAATTGGAGTGGGTGTTGAGATTGTGAATGTTATAGAATAATCCACTGCAGGCTTGCATCAAAGGTGAAGTCATGAAGGAGACTGAATTGCCATTTTTATTAGTTTTGTTATTACTTTTTTTTGTTATATTTATTGGAATTTGAATACAAGAATTTTGTAATTTAAGTAATGCGGTTGTTTTTCATCTTAGATATTTGAAATTTTATTCAAATGTTTTAAGTGTAAAACGTACTCAACATTGTAAATTTGTAATTATTCATATATTATATGAATCATTGTCTTTATTTATCTATTTATTTATTTTCATTTTATTTCAATTTGGTTGTTTTGTATCAGAAGTTTCAAGTAATCGTTACAAAATATGAAACTTTTTACCAATAACAAATTCTCTCTATTCATAATTTATTATTTTCGTAATGTGCAGTCTATCATATAATTTCGACAATGCCCTACAAAAAGAATATCCTTTTTTTTATATAATATATGTTAAGTATTTTTCAACAACCAATTATGTTCATTATATTTTTGGTCTATATATTTTGTATAGCCCATTGTACCTATATATCTTTGAATAGACTTTTGAAAATATAAAGATATGAGATATTGAAATGTAGATGACCGGTGGCTATTCACATCAAAATATATTTTACTATATATAATTTTACCTTTTTATAGAGTAAAATATACCATATATATAGGATTTGTATGTATATTACTCAAGTTTCATATTAAATTATTTGATTATTAAAATTTTATTATTCCATCTTATATATAATCCAATGTATTCTTCTAATATATAAATTATTTTCATGTGCTATTTATTTTTAATAGACAATGTATACATACATACATATATATATATATATATATATATATATCAATTTATGAATACAATATATAAACATGTACATTGCATGAATATTTATTTATGCAAAATGATTATGCCATTATAAGTGTATATACGATCAAATCCTACAAGGAGCTTAGAGAATATTATATTTGATATGAATATGTTGTCAGATAGTTTGCTATCTAATAATAGGTCTGATATGTATCAATTTTACTGTATTTAAGTACACATATCATATTGTAAATGAGAAAAATATGTTCAAATTATAAACAAAGAAATAAAATGGAATGTAATGGAATATAATGGTCATTTTCTATTATTGATATAATTTAAATTTCGGAATCATCATTCCGAATGAATTACTATCCTCAACAATAAGGGAATAGTTATTCCATCAACTCCATGGATTTAGCTATTTTCATTAAACTAAAAAATTAATAGATGATATGTTTACATATAATCATGTGTTATAATATATACTATATAGCAAAATAATTTGATAAAAAGATTAAATAATTTATTATTATTTTCATATTAATTTTTTTTTTAAAAATAAAATAAAATGTCTATTAAATCAAGATTTGATGTAATTTTTTTTATTTTAGTGAAGAATAATAAAAATTGTGCCAATATAAATATAATTTGTCTTTATATTTATACATATTATAAAAAATTATTATATTTTTAATATAATTTAATATTTTCAAATGAAAATTCAAAATCATAAACTATTTTGCTATACATGTAATTATTTTAAAGCTATATAAACTATTATATATTTATTAATTAAACTCTATGGAATAAAAAATTTCAATCAATTATAATTGGCTTAAAAAATAAGAAAAAAAATCACATACTAAAAAAGAAAATTATAATTTATAAATGTAAGAAAAAAAAATTACAACAGATTGATAATATTAGGTACTTCACTTTACTCAATTAGAGAAATTTGATAACACAAAAATTTATTTTATAAGATAAAAATAAAATTGATATTTTATGTTCTTCATTATCTAAACAAATCAATCATAAAAATTATTATTCCATTATTACCAACATTTCACGCCTAAGTTCATTCAATTCTTTCATGCCAATTATTTCCTGAAAATTAAAATTATAAATTTATATGATAATAAAAATTATGCACACAAAAAATACACTTCAAAAATTTATCTGCCAAAAAAAAGGTGAAGTATCAAACTAGGTAGTACAAGGTAGAATGTCATCCAATGTAACTCTTCACATATCTGAAAGCAACTATGATATATTTGGGCTCAACATAAAATTCGTCATTACTTGTGGAAAGTATGCACTAACATTGACCGAGAGTTCATAATGTGAAAGGATTTGGAATAAGCATTAACAAGGTTATTATTCAAGGCAATGAGTTGGTAACCTCAATGAAATTTAATTTTTAAAAGCTTATGCAACATTGAGGTCGCGTTGATGGTGTGGACGGCGGCGAATTGTTGGAACACTTTGTTGTCTAATTATAAACATTACATTGTGTTTCATATGATCATTCTTTCTGAGTAAAAATAATTTTTAATTGTCATTTCTTTGCTCTTTTAAATACCAAGAATGGGGTTTTGAATTTTTTTTTTATTATTAACTTTTTATTGGGAAAGGGGGAATAGTATGTTAGGTTTCGAATCCAATCCAATACATCTTCCTTTTACACATAAATAAGAGGTAAACTACAACACTTGAAAAACTATGTGTGATAGCGGTGTTGGTGATGACATTTGAGCTCGAGACCTTCGGCATGCATCATACGATGTGTGTACAATTTTTTTATTAATTTATACATAGCTATTTTATTTTTGAATTAAGATTAATTAAAATATATATTAAGTATCTTAAATTATTCTTTTGTAATTGGTGATGATCCATATCGTTATTATGTATATTCCTTACACATATATGGAGATCATGAGAGAGCAATCAAGTTGTGGCAAAGTTGTTCGAGCCGATGTCCTTTCCAATTTACACGGTTCAGAGGTGATATAGAAGATGTATAATTTTTTAATGTGTTTTAAGGTTGTGGTTTTGAATTTATTCTTGGACATGAGTTGTGTGCTCATAAAACAATTTTACTAAACAAACTTGAATATTGCATTATATTATTTATACATTTTCTTATAGTTTTTATTGATTATTTAACTATATGTTTTTGTCACATTATATAATATAAATTAATTACATATCTCTCACTGTACACCGTACATCGCACGGGTGTAATGCTAGTGAACTTCTTAACGATTATTCCGCTAAGGCAAAATCAATATATGTGGAAGGAAATCAAGTGGCAAAACATAATACAAACTTATGACCAACCCGGTCCAGCAAACCGAAACTTCTCCACATCATCCCAATTCCAAATAAATCATTAAGCCCAATAAAAGATAGATCGATAAAACAAGGAAGAGCAAAGAACGAGTAAACATGAAGAGATATGCAAGTCATTTCCAACAAAGATTAATAATAAATAAACACGGGTGTTAAACATAACCCTAATAATCTAATGAATTACATGTCAATGTGATATTGGTGGGGGTCTTTCTTCCTTAGGAAAAAAATTGCACCCAACTCAAGTATAATAGTTCATAGATCGCACATGATAAGTAACATGTGTTAAAAATATTATATATATACAAGTTCAACTTACAATCATCAAATTTCAATTTTAAAACTTCCGATGGTATTCAGCTCACCTCAATATTAGATCATTTCTCGATTGTTAGTTCGTATCCACGTGTGAACAAAGTATGGGACTCTATAGTGGTGGGTAAAATAAGGAAAAGTGGAATTATTTATTTATTTATTTATTTGAGGGAAGGAAAAGTGGAACTGGAAATGATGAAGAAGAGGAATGTTTGGAGGCTCTGACTCTGAGGTAGGTCTCAATGGGACCCACCCAACTGCACGCGGAGGCCGTTGACTAATCGTGTCTGGGAACTAAAGAGCTGGACGGCACCGTTTTGGAGTGCAGATTGCCGTCTCGCCGGGCGCCACCTCCTCCCACTCAATCTTGCCTTTTCCTAATTTTTTTTTAATTGTAATTTTTAAGATTATCTTCTCCTTGTTGGTGGAAAATGAATTGACTCTTTAAATTATTTTACTCATTAAAACCTAAGCCTCCGACATTATTAATTTCACACAATTTCCATATAATACCGCAAATGATATCTTTTTGTGTACTTCATATGTCCACCCATGAATTTTAACTTATTAATTTTCCATCCAATTTCAATTTCAATTTATTTATTGAGTCCCGGTGGGGATGATCTAGTGATGGAGTGAGGTTGTTTGGAGATCAAAGATCACGGGTTCAAATATTCTCAATACCACAAGTCGGATGTGTGAGTGAGAAAAAAAAATCAATTTATTTATTGTGGTTTATCATAAATTTACAATTATTAATTATTATATTTTTTTTTTCATAATCAACATTATAAGTGAATTTGATGATGGACATTCGAGCGAGAGGATCTTATCTCATCAATGCTAAACATTCTCGCCGATTATTTTAGCAACATTTTGTTTGTTTTATTATTATTATTTACTCACACCCCGAGTGAGGGGATCTTATCTCATCAATGCTAAACATTCTTGCCGATTATTTTAGCAACATTGTTTTTTTTACTCACACACGACCTGTGATATTGAAGAGATTCGACCCGTAATCTTTGTTCTTCAAACAATCTCACTCCACCACTAAGTCATCCCAGCGGGATAACAATAGTGTTATATGATGATATGAAAGAATCCATTTATTCCTTCCCTATTATTGTAACCGGATCCGGATGTTTTAGAATCGAAAAAGTAATGTTTAGCAAAGTGAAATATTATTGATTTTTAGTTTAGGGAAATTTCGAAATAATGATTAATTCTTGAAAATTGCATGTATTTTTTTTTAGTATATTTTTATGTGCATTACAGCTCATGCATGACAAATAGGAAAGAATAGTGACGTTACTACGTTAGTGATAAATTAATGTGAAAGAAAAATAAGGTTAACGTACATTAGGATAAAACAGTACGATAACTATATATCAACTTTTTATTAATTAAGTATTTACAGAAGATATATGCATATATACCGTTTAACAATTACTGGCTAGAAATGAAATTATAAGTTTGGAACATTTTTTTTAATATTGATTAATTCTTTAAAATTATAAATTAAACTATACATGTAGAATTAGGATTTATTATAAGATGACTCTTAATTACGAAAATTAATCATTCTTTTTAGGGGTACTTATTCGATTGCCTTATCACATTTATTGATTTCCTATTGGTATAGCTGTTGGAATGATAGAAAATAACATACTAGTATTAAAAATCAGAACATTTAATATATAATTATAGAAAATTGTGCAATGCACAACGGAACTTACATCTTAAGACAAATTAAAACATTTGCTTTCATTTTTAATTTAAATTAAATCTAAAATAAATCTTTGAAACCCTCCTTTTTTTCCACAATTTTTAATTTAGTATAATTTTACAATTTTATTTAGGGCTTATTCAACCCAATTAGGGTTTATAATTATTTTTTAATATTTTATTTTTATTTTTTAGTTAATATAATTGATTTTTGGGGTTGATTATTCCAAACTTAAGGTATATATAATTTTTTAAAATTTTAATTTTTAGCGATAAATATTAATTATAATTAGTTATAATATAATAAATTTTATTTTTATAAAAAATATTATTGACAATATATAATTTTAATATTGACCCACGATTCGCACACAAAATTGGGATTATAGAATCTCCGCTCTGAAAGAATAGGAGATATAATTTGTTCCTCCTTTCTTTATTTGTGACCTAAACTCATGTAAAATGATATTTCATTTTGTATTCTACATGGGTGATTGTTGCTACATATATTTAATTTTAAGACACTATATCAATATATATAATTGTATGATTATACAAAAGCAAATTATATGACTATTAATAAAATAGCAGAAAGAAATATATAATACTCTCATCTGCTTTTCCAATGCACCAGTGGTATATTGACTCGACAGTGTGTAAGCTGGAGACCTTATTTGGCGTTTCCCAAACTACTCATACCGAAACAGATTTAATTTGGCTGTAGATATACATAAAAAAAGCACTATATATACTATTAGATATACTTATATATACATATAAACCAAAAAAATGAACAGAAAAATAATATTTTTTTTCCATTGAATTTGCTTTGATGATCAAGTCGTCGACTTTTCCTATCTTTTGTCAAATTAAATCTCCGTGTGACAAAAGTCAACCACCAAAAATATGGTCATTTAGTATAAATACCAAGATGCAGCAAACAGTTAGTTTCCATTTCAATTTTACAAAAAAAAAAAGATAACAAGAAATCATTTCAACCAATTTTATAGTTGGAGAGAGAAAGCTATGGCGGATGATTTCCAGCTGGGAATTACCGGGAACTGGTGGGATACATCAAGAAGCAGTTATGACGGCGGAACGACACCGGCTGCTCCGATTTCTACGGCGTTAAACGCCGTAACAAGTTTCGGATGGCCGACACAAGCAGCGGAGGCGCCGCCGTGTAGCGTCTTAGCCAACCCAAACTTGCGAATCATGGGATCGGATTGGAACGTCCAAGCTCGACTGTAAGCTAGTTCTTTTCAAGAATTTTCATTCATTTATAATAAATAATCACGACATATATAAATATTGGACTTATGCATATATATACATATGTTTTTATGAATTAGTAGAGGTGAGAAAGGTGAGGATAGTTTTAGGTCCATGCTTGAAGAAGATATGCGTGCAAATGGTAGGCAATATAATTGGAGATCGAATTTCAAGCAAATAAATAGAGGGGCGTTTTCGGAAGATGAACCGCGTTTTAGTGAAACGAGTTCAACTCCCGATTTTCAAGTGGTGGATTCTGCATCCGTGTTACTGTCTGAATTTCAGCAGCATTCTCAAACCCAGCAAATGGGCTATTCGTATCCATTGAGCGGCTACGAGTTACACTCGCCGCCGCCGGTAACGTTAGCGAGCACCACCAATACTCATTCACATTTCAGTGGCAAAACTCCTTTTTCTAACGCATCTCCGCCGCCGGCCGCCGTGGCGTATGCTTGCTCGACAAGCTTTTTTCCCACTTTAGAACCGCAAATTTCGGATGAAAAACCGAAGGTACGTATATAACGACTTGTATGTGTGTGTATATATATATATATACGTGTGTGTCTGCTGATCTGCATGATGTGATCGATAATACGTATATATGTTACTGGATCATGCATCAAACTTTAATTTTGTTTGGAAATTAAATAAGTAAATTGAATTTGTGAAAAGAATACGTCAGAGGTGAGGGATTTGGGCACGACGACGAAGAAAAACAAGGCAGAAACAACAAATAAAAGGGCCCGTGTGGAAACGCCATCTCCATTGCCAGCTGCTTTTAAGGTTTGAGCAGATTAGTTAAAGACTGCTTTAATTTAATTTCCTAGGGAATTAAAATGATGATGAATTGAATCCTCAAAGCTTCAGCTTTACTCTCTATTATTAGGTGAGGAAAGAGAAGATGGGAGACAGAATAACTGCACTTCAACAATTAGTCTCACCTTTTGGAAAGGTGACATACATACATACATATACACACACAGTACCTTGTTCAATATTTTCCTTACTTTTAATTGAGTCCACTGTAGATTTTGTAGTTTCTTAATTTATGGGCATCCATCTTGGATAATTTTTACTAGTGGCTGATGCCAGATATATTCATATATACGAAAATTTCATCTATATATCCATTTTTTCAGACTGATACGGCTTCTGTGCTATCCGAAGCAATCGAATACATTAAATTTCTCCACGAACAAGTTGGTGTAAGTCCATTATATTCTTTCAGCTATTTATTGAGATTTTCCATGATATTTACAATGTATATATATCAAATTAAAACAAGTTTATATCTTCACTAATATGAATTATACTTGTGTAAAATATCAGGCATTAAGCATTCCCTACATGCAAAATGGAGCTCCCGTTCAGGTATTTATTAATATATACACACACACCTTTTTTTTTTTAATTTTAGAAATAAGCGAATTATCAATGCAGGACCTGAAAGATGAAAACTCTCAATCTAGGACTCGAAAGATGAAAATTCTCAATCTAAGACTTTAAAAATCACAAATTTTGATTACTTTTTATTTTTTTAATTAATTTTATATTAATTTTCAATGAAAATTCATTCATTAATTATCTATTAAATCTAATAAACAAATTTTTAAAATTAATTAAAAAATAAAAAGAAATCAAAATTCATGATTTTTGAGGTTCTGAATTAAGAATTTTCATCTTTGGGTCCTGGATTGACAGTTTTCATCTTTCAGATCCTGAATTAATAGATTACTCATATTTCATGTCCTGAATCGACAATTCTCCTCTTAGGAAATGACTTTAATTTCCAATTTTGACAATTAACTCATATTTTGCAGAACTATGATAAACCAGAAGGAGAGGGTGAGGTTCTAGCAAGTCGAGGGCTTTGCTTAGTACCGGTTTCGAGTACGTTTCCGGTGACTCATGAGACAACACTTGATTTCTGGACTCCTACATTTGGACCACCTGCAGTTTTCAGATAAATACAAATCATCAATATTATATAATTCTATCAAAGTACTTTTTTTTTATTTAATTAGGATCAATTACAATCATCCCATGAGGTTAACTTTAATTTTACCAAAATTAAACACCTTTCACAATCTTAGAGTTCGGTAAATTTCATATTACTCCTATTTATTTTTTAGAAAAATAAAATAAAAACTTTTTGCTTAATAAATAGTATAAACCCCGCCTTTGTTATTTATAATCTATCAACAAGGTCCTTTTTGGAGAGAGTGGAGTACAATTGCTAAGAAAGAGTGTATGATTCATCTTCTTCTTTTTTACATTTTTTGTATTATTTAAATAATATAATCAATATTTTAAAATATTAGCTAGTTTGATTAAATACTATAATTTTTAAATAATATAAAATATATTTATTTAAAAAATAATACAAAACTTAGGAAATTATCAAAATAGCAAAAAATAAAAGTAGTACAATCAAATACTATAATTTTCAAATGATATAAAATATATTTATCTATGACAAAAATTGTACAAAAATAAATCATACTCTCTTTCTTAGCAAGTGTAATCACTCTCTCCAAATGAGGACTTTTGATGAAATTATACATAACAGATGGGGATTTTAGATTATTTATTTAAACATAATTTTTTTTTCAGAAAAAAAAAGGAGAGTAATATGAAATTTACCCTCTTAGAGTTAGACACCCCCTTGCGAAATATTATGAACACCAACTTAGAGGTTTTCAAAACATTTCCCTTTGTTTGAAACAATAATATAGCTATAGCACATTGAAAGTCAGTGAATTTTTTCTGTAAACTCATCCCAAACCTAATTAAGGAGATTCTTGCAATTATTCCTTTAATATTATTCATATTTTTCATTTTGGGTAATCATCAATTGAAAAACACTGGCACATATGTATTTCTACGTGTGTAGCTAGAGCCTAGAGAGAGGATTATTAGGTGCTTACGAATGTATTCACAGTAGTTGTGTAAGCTAACATATAACTAGTCTGTATACATATCGTGAACGGAAGAAGAAGAAGAAGAGAAAAAAAAAAAAAAAAGCGGAGAAAGAGGAAAAAGAGAAAAATGGAGAGGAAATCGTTGGCAATGGGGTAGAGAGAGAATGATGGGGATTAGGGACCCATTGTATGCAAGATTAGTTATCTAATAATTGAAGAATTATGATTAAAGGTTGGTTAGGAATGTTGATGCCGAGTTGTTTGTTCTAACTTCTAAATTATGATGCAAAAGTATATATAAAGTATTAGTTTATAGGTGAGTTTTGTTGTTTGTAGTGAATTTATGTAAGGATAGGATATAGAAAGTTCGTTTTGGGTGGTGGACATTTTAATGTATTATTATTACTAGAGTATGTCTCGTGTGATGTACGAATAAGATATGTATAATTTATTTGTCAGAAATTATAAATATGAAAAAAGAACAGAATTATCTAACAAAATAAAATTAATTTACAACTATTGTAAATTATATAAAATTTTACATTTGTTATTATGGCCATCGAGATTAAGTTCAATGAAAAAAGGGAAGCAATGATTATTTAAACATAATTTTAAAATTCAAATTAGGCTTGAATTACGAAAAAAATGTACAAATTACTATACTATGCAATATTATTTTTTGTTTCCAAAGCATGTATGTGAAACTTTTGCTAAATTAATTCACAATTAATAATAAAATATTATTTAGTGAATTGACATTAATAATTAAAAATTAATTTTCAAAATCAGCAATGTTTTTTTTACGTGAATACTATTTTTAGCAACGAATTTTTAATTAAATAGATAAAGATAAAGATTAGTAGGATATTAAGAGCTGGCATTTTAGTAATTCTAATTTAATTTAAGTTTTATTTATCTAAAGAAATGAAAGGTATAATTGAATTCCAGGAGATTATTTGATTGGGAAATCTCACTTTGTCATTTGTTTATATGCCTGGAATATGTTTAGTGGAAGTCAGAAGCTGACCCCATTAACATCTGGCCCCCTTTCGATCCCTTCTTTAACTTTAGGGTTTTCTTATCTTCTTCCAACATGTGTGTGTGACTGTGTGTGTGTGTGTGTGCGAGAGAGAGAGAGAGAGAGAGAGAGAGAGAGAGAGAGAGAGAGAGAGAGAGAGAGAGAGAGAGAGAGTTGCCCGTGGTATTCACCTCATGCTTCGTAGAAAATGAGCGTTTCTTCTTCGTTTAGTTTTGTTTCAATTCGTTGTATGTTGTCAGTGGGAGTGGGATATATATATATATATATATATATATATATATTTATATTTTCTAGTTTCACTGTTAAATTATAATTGAATTAATATTTATTAATTTTCAATCTCTTCGGTATTTTTCTATGAGCATCCCGATTCTTAAATTAAATTTGGTCTCAAATATTAGTCCTTTGAACTATCGAACTCAGCTCGATTAATCCCCTGAACTTTTTAATTTTACCCAGTTAATCCTTCAAAGGTATATAATTTTATTTTGCTTGATTATAGATAAAAAAAGTAAAAAATAAATATATATACAACAATAACAAAAAAAAATTCTTATAAACAATTTTAGTGGTACATAAATAGCCATTATATTTATCACACATTAAAAAATCAAATCACTACAATTGAAAATAACAACATAAAATTGACCGTAATTATGATTTTTTATATATAATTATGGTCTATATTAAATTAATCAACTATAAACATTAATAGTCTATTATAATATAATCTATATTATATGTAAATTATATATAATTTATCTAATATAACATGTAGATTTCTTCTATTCCCCGAATCCATATAATATAATTCTACAAAATACATAAATACATATGTGTGTGTGTGTGTGAAAGAAATAGAGTATTTTATGGATTGTATTTATAGTGGTCAAATTAATTTGATGACAATGTGATTTTAAATAATTATATTAGCGTGATATAGATTTGGACATATTAAATGAGAAATACTCGTATATTCTTAATTTTGGGGGGAATCATATATAGTTTTGGGGGAAAAAAATCCTTATTTTTATTTAATTTAGAAACAAGCAAAAAAAAAAAAATCTTCAAGTGACTAATCGGGTCAAGTTCAAAAGTTTGAGAGGTTAACTGGAACCAAATTTAATAACAGTCAGAATGCTCCTTGGTAAATAGTTTAGGGGCCAAACTGGTTATCCCATTCCAAAACTATAATCACCTAACTAAAAAAATCGCATTTTTTTCGTCACTAAACACTAAAAATTCATCATTAAATCATTTTAATAACGGACTGAGTCCGTCGTTAATCATTTTAATGAAAAAATTAATGACAGAAATAGCGACGGATGAAAAATTGATCTCTAAATCATCGCTAAGTTCAGTGGCCCAACCCACAAGGGCCCATCACCCTTGTAAATGTTAGGGGAGCGAAAATTTGTTCCTCGGAGGATTCGAACACATGCTCTCTCATGCTCTCCAAGATGGTCGCAAAATATTAAATCGTTGGGCAAAAGTTATTACATTTGAAATCTATAACATATTATATATTTATAATAATACATGTCTTTTTTTGTATATTCTTCTTTTCTAAATATATTAATAATAATAATAATATAAATATTATTTTATATCTATTATTTTTTTTCATTAACCATTATTAAATATTAGATTATTTTAATTATTTTTTTCAAATATTATATAATTATAATTAATAATATATACCAAAAAAATTAAAGTGATAAAATTATAAATAAATGTTATAAAAATGATTTAATAAAATATAAATATTATAGTTTTATAAATATATTATAAAATACTAAAATAAATTAAAAAATTTACCAAAAAAAAATTAAAGTTTTTGTTTTAAAAAATAAAACAATAAAAAATAAAGTAGTAATTAGAAAATAAAAAAATAAAAAAATAAAAAAATTAATTAAAATTAATAAAATTTAAAAAATTAAAAAAAATAATACTCCCTCCGTCCCAATAGCAAGGTCCCCTACCGAACATAGAAATAATTAAGGAGTGGACCCCACTTATTTTACCCACTAATCTACTCCTCATTAATCTTCGTGCCCAATAGCAAGGAGACCTTACTATTGGGACGGAGGGAGTATAAAATAAAATATCAAAAACTTAAAAAAATTCTGAAATAATAAAATAAAAACAAAATTTAAAAAATTTAATTTCAAATTTATAATAAAGTAGTAATTTGAAAATTAAAAAAAAATTAGAATTAATTCAGTAACTAAAATTAAAAAAATATTTAGTGACGGATTTTTCCGTCGCTAGCTTAGCGACAAAAAAATTCATCATTAGTCCATCGTTAACTTTAAAAAATGAAAATACGATGTTTAACAATGGATTATTCCGTTACTAAAAATTAGGGACGGAAAAACCCGTCGTTAAACGTCTGAATTTTGATCCATAGTTAATTTGTTGGTAGTTTAGCAACGGAATATAATCCGTCGTTAAATCGTATTTTTTTTGTAGTGCCTCTCTGTTCACACATATTAAGAAAATAAATTTAATATATTTAAAAAATAAATTATATTATTTTTTCCTACTATACAATTATTTATTCATTCAAAATAAAAGAAGTTAATTTTAAAGAATATTAAATACATGTATATTAAAACATAAAAATTTATGGCATATATCTAATAAAAAAATGAACTTTAATTTTGAAACATACAAAAAAAATGCGAAACTACATTTTTGGGGGATAAAGGGAGTATAAAAATTATATTTGTTTATAATATAAATATATAATGATCCTTACGCAACATTTATCACAAAAATTGAATTAAAAAAATTAAAATAATGAAAGAACTTGTTTCTCCTTTACATTTACTTTTATTCACGATTAATACCATTTTAGGAATTAATAATACCTATACATTAATAATAGAAAAAAAAATGGAAGATTGTAAAAGGTGACCCGACCGACGACCGTGTCATGCATGTCACCTACTACAAGAAACATAAAGAAACAGCAAAAAAATACCATCCAACATTGTGTTTATCTTTGTTTGAAGCACATAAACAAACATCCCTACACTTGCTCAATTGATGCAGTTGATGCACCGTTGAAGACAAGCTAGGCTCGTTCGAAACAACTTCTTCAGCCCCTGTTCCCACCAAGAACACATCTCAGGCCCCCTTTCTCTCACTACAATCCTCATTTCTCCTCTTCTCTCTCAAAACCTCCAGCAACTTCTTCAGCCCCTAACAAACTCTTGATCAGATGGGAGTAAGCAGGAACACGTACGAGGGCTGCTGCAGCTCTGGTACCTCTCATTTGAATGCTTTTCATGTGAATTCGACGAGCAATTGATGGTAAAAACCTGTCTTTGGACAAAGGAGTTGAGGTTTCTTGATTGAATTGGCGTTGCTGAAGATGTAGGAATATTTAATTATGAATATGTGACAGTACAAAAGGAAATGAGTAATCTATTCTCTGAGTCAAAATTCTGCTTAACTGCAAAAATTATGCAAATAGATGTCTAAGTGGAAAAGGAGCAATCTTTACAATAACCGTGATCTGCAATCGATAAACATCAATGACTACGCGCTAATGATCCCATATTGCAGTAACTAAGAAGACAGGAATGTTAACGATCCAACCGTATTAAAATGTAGTAAAGATTCTCAACTATGTTGAAGTTCCAGACAAATGTTACTGTCTGGACGGATTAGAAAAAACAAATAAAGTGGAAATTCGCATTAAATCTAAAAGACACATATTTCCAAAGCAAAGGACACCTTATCTCTAACAAATTCAACTACAAGAAAAACTCGATTTAGCGACGAATAATATTAATTCCATTGTTAAAATACCAAAAAAATAACGGCGGATTAAGATTACGATATGTTTAACGACGGATAAATTACTAATTTTTCCGTCTCTCCGTCTCTAACTTAACGACAAAAACATCTGTCGTTACATGTCATATTTTAATTTTTAATTTGATTTTTTATGTAAACGACAACCTAACGATGATTTTTTCGTCGTTAAGTTAGAAACGGAAAATTATGTTGTTAAATATTTTTTCTAATTTTTATTTTTTTAATCTTAGTGACGGATTAACTTTTTTTATTTTATTTTTTAATGTTTAAAAACAAGTGAAAGTAAATTTTCTAAAAAAAAAAAAGAAAGTAAATCCAAGGATCCGGACGGTCGAGATTAATTACCCTGACTTTTCGAAGAATCTTTTTATTTATTAGGTGAATCACGGTATTCCATTGACGCGTTTACATTCTATGGTTGTATTGGTAACTAACGATTTAATTTGAATTGGAGAAAATTCCAAATGAGACTCGAGATCATGAATATTCAATCCAGTTTGATTGTGAGGTGCATGGGAACCGGTGAAGGGAAAAAACAGGAGGAAAATGAGTTAAAAGAGAATAGTTTAGGCAAAGGAGATTGCAGTCACGTGGCTAAAATAAGAAATTGTACGTGGAAAGGCGCATAGTTAGGCTTCGTGGGGGTATAACATAAGAGGTAAAAGAAGCTTGTTGCTGGGATGAAAATATTTTTTTGACTTGTGATTGTAAGATCATTTTGATGATATATTTTTTGGGAGCTTTTGCATAGCTTATCTATCAAACATTCATTCATCCCTAATCTTTTAGATGATCTAATGTTGATAGCTAGGTTGAAATGTAATGATCAATGACACTTACAAAATACTTTGATATAATTTGGTATGCTAGATTATTATTATTATTATTATTATTATTATTATTATTATTATTATTATTATTATTATTATTATTATTATTACGTTTTAGTTCAAAGTTAACTTTATTTTTTAAAAATCAAGATTTGATATCTCATATCAAAAAAGTTCATTCCAAACACAGATATCAAATATCAATCTGATACCCATACCTGATATCTGATACTCATACCCATATTTAATATCTGATATACTAGTATATGGATACCAAACAGGCCCTAAAAGTTTAAGATTAACTATATAATATTAATGCTAAGAATATTATTACTCTTGAACATTTGATTAGTTATGATTTTTGTTTATTTTTCTTTTCCTTTATTATTTTGCTACTTTCGATAATATTAGTTTAATATTATTCATCATTTCTCTTATTACTTAGTATTTATTATTGAGCATTCAATTTTTTAATTTTGATAATATTAATATAATATCATTACACATTTCATATAATTATTATTATTTATTATACTAATATACTATGTAAAATTGTAAATAAAATAGTTATATATATATATAAATATAATATGTATATATATACAATTCATTAGTTTGTCTGTTTGTTTATATAATTGTTACTTTTGATCATTAATTTCTTAACTTTAATAATATTAGTTCAATAGTCAATACCATTAATTTCATTTTATTTTAAATGAGAAGTATTAATTTGATAAAAGTTGCAATATAAATAAATAATATTTTAAAAAGTACAAAAATAGTGTGTCTCGAGTTCTAAATCGAATGGTTCGCGAGTCCGGCTCGAGCTCAACTCATTTAAGTACTCGCGAGTTAGGCTTGTGAGCCCGGCTCGTTTAAGTACTCGCGAGCAGACTCGTGATACAGCTCGCGAGCCAAGCTCGAGCTCAACTCATTTAACTACTCACGAGCTAGCTCGCGAGATAGCTCGTTAGACGGCTCGTTAAAAAGCTCGAGAACCTCACAAGTTGAGTTAGCTCGCGAGCTCGGCTCAAGAAAATGGCGAGCTCGTTTAGCAGGCTCGAGCTCGGCTCATTTAATAAACGAGCCAGTCTCGAACAAGCTTTTTTCTAACCGATACCCGGGTTTATTGCGAGTAGTTTGACTCGTTTTCAGCTCTAGTTATAATTGACTAATTTTAATTGTGGTGTCTAATTTACAAAATATTGAAAATGTGGTGATTTATTTGACAATAGGGATGACAATTTAGGCCCAACTCAAAAAATTGAATGGTCCGAGTGGGCTAGGCCACCGAGCCCAAAAGGCTAAAAAATCCAGTGTAGCCCATGGACTGCTCGATCCGCCTTTTGGGTTGGGTTGAACTTTAACAATATGTAGATTTCAGGCCAGACCGTCCCGAATTTACTATTGGACGGTCCGTTCTGCCACCCCTATTTGACAATTAACCATATTGTATATAGGTGAATGTATTATAGTAAAAAATACAAATGTTGAAGGTATTGAATGATATTTTTGTGAAAAAAATTGAAAGCAATGTATTTGAGATATGGGGTCCACATAGCGGGTAATCCGCATTGGGACTTGGTATAGTTATGAGGTAGCATATTCAACTCCAAATTAGGAACATGCATCATTCACAATATTGTCAATTTCATTATTTGAGTCCCAATTCAGAGAATATGTGCTGCCTGCTTCCAAATCCTCTTTATTATCTTTTTCCTATTTCCTATCCACACATTTAATTCAACTATGAAACATGTCCTTCTCTTTCTTTTCCCACCTCGAATCAAATAACGGGCTACCCTTTCGACATGTCATACACCAAGATTCTTTGCTAATCACTCCAAATATAATTAAGTATCAATAACCGTATCACATGTTTAATAAATATACATGCTCGATTCAAATTGACAACGTTAGTTTGTTGGTTAGGAATGTGATTGCATGCACTCTTTTGTAACAAAATAATTTTTGAGTAGTAGTTATATGAGATTTTTGAAATAATCGAAGGATGTTAAACACGATCAAGATAGTTCTAGCGCAGCAATGCCAGCTTGGTTCCCACGTGGGACAAGTTCACATGAGCTTTGGCGAGCTATGATGTGGGAGAAGAAATCGAATACAACACCCCATGCTTGTGTCTCTTTCACTTCTTTTTTTCTTTTTAATAATTAAATGGATAAGATTTAAAAACACACACACACACAAAAGCCGAAAAGAATGGGCTAAATTATTTGAACATCTGTGTATTTAGAGAGAGAAAGTGGACCCCAAAATCCTAGTCAGAATAATGAAGGTGGGACCTGACCACATGGGTCAATCCTTCGTATGGACCAGAATCAGCCATGTCTGCGTTGAGTTAGCCAGAATCTAATGTTGCTTCTTTAGCGTCACACGTCATCAACCAAGATCAAATTCAAATCTCTTCATTTGTACCCCACAACGCCACAAATATCAAATATCCCATTATTAATTTATTATTATTATTATCATCATTGGAGTATTATTTTTTTGCTTGTGGATTTATTTTATAAATAGACATCTACAATCACCCCCCCCCCTCCCCCGATCAATCGTTATTTTGCTCATCTCATCGAGCTCGAACCCTCACTCTTCATCAGTTGCGCGTGAGAAAATATATTAAATATTTCACATTAATTGGAAAAAATGGCATGTGCTACTTATTAAGGTGATAAGTGACGTCAAAGGATTTTATGATATATTCATTTTAAATACGAAAAAATATAATGAGAGAAATTAACCAAGTCAAATATAAATGAAACTACAATACTTTCAATTGAGACAAAGTCAATATAATGAAAGTACGATACTTTGAATTGAGACGTAACCACATGGATATTGTTCATTTATATATTGTTTTGGTAAAAAGGGGATCGATGGATTAATTAATTTGCATCGTGCCATCATTACAAGAGGAAGTGAGATTTTCTTTTTATTATAAAATATATAATAGGGAAATAGAAAAGACGGCATAAATTATAGAATGAATTTGTGTTTATAGGGTAACATCACGGTGATTATCAACACGATAAAACTTTCGATAGAGTTTTATGCCTTGAGTGAGTAGTTACTCTATTTTTATAATTTAATTTAGTCAAATAATATATCATGTAGGGATATTATTTTTAATCTGTCAATAGAATAACTGTAAAATTTACATATATATTCTTATATAAAAATAATGTCACAAGTATATTAACAAAAAATAATAATACGATCATTAATAATTTTTTAGTATACATAAATATCACTTATAAATATTAAATTGTGTGTATTTAAAAAATATCGGGTATATGAAGTTTCCCTCTTTGGTCCACTAGGCCAAGTTGAGAAGATAATGGAATGTTTAATTATGTCTAAAACAATACAAAACCAAAACCGGTACGCGTAACTAGGGGCGGTTTCCTGGTTTGGGAAGATATATCATATATATATGTATTTAAATAAGTGGATGCAAGTTGCAGTTTACGTGTGGACATAATAATTATTTATTTTCATAAGTAATTAAAGTAACTTTAGTTTTATTTTATTTTATTTTATAAATATCATATCCCCAGCCATTCCCACCCCTTCTCCTCCGATCTTCTTCTCAAAATTTATCCACACAAAGCGAACAGAAATACCTAGAGAGAGAAAAGAGTAGCAAAGTCATATCTAGAGAGAGAAACGCGAACACAGGCGACTACTCATCTCAAATCAATGTCTAGAAAGGGGTGTGAGCTCTGCAGCAACCCTGCTAGGATGTTCTGCGATTCCGATCAGGCTAGTCTCTGCTGGGACTGCGACGAGAAGGTTCACGCCGCCAATTTCCTCGTCGCGAAGCACACCCGCACCCTCCTCTGCCACGTCTGCCACTCGCCCACGCCGTGGAAGGCCGCCGGCCCCAAGCTCGGCCCCACCGTCTCCGTCTGCCACGCCTGCGCTCGTCAAGGCGGGGACGAAGAGAGCGACGGCGATCGCGAGTATTACACCTCTGAAACCGACGATTCGAGCGAAGAGGAAGAGGAAGAAGAAGACGAGGATGATGACATGGAGGAAGACGAGGACGAAGATGAGGAGGGAGAGAATCAAGTGGTGCCGTGGTCGGCCTCCGCCGCTTCCAGCAGCGAGGATGGGGAGGGATTTTCTCTCTCCTCCTCTAAAAGGAGCCGCGACGATGCTTCTGCGTCGGAGGAGGTTAATTCTTTCGATGCGGACATGGGTAATGTAGAATTCGATGAGAATTATGCGTCGTTGAGGTTTTTGAGGCGGAGGGGAAGCGGCGGCGGCGGTGCATTGATTCCGCCGTCTTCGGGGACGGCCGCCATTGTGGAGAAGCTGCGGAGATTCGAGCAAGAAGAGAGTGAGGCCTCAGCGATGATCGTAGACATTTGCAATCTTACTAGAGATTGAATCCTCTTACTAAATATTGTAGGAATTTTCGATTATAGAAAGTGTTGATTTATTATGGATTAGGTTTTTTTTTTTTTAATAATAAAACTCCCAACTTTCGTGTATTTCGTTTTTCAACATTTTTTCTATTTCAATTAGCTTATCTGAATTCTTTGTTTTTTTTTGTTTTTTTTTTTTGTGTTGAATCTAATATTAATTAGCTCAGATGAATAGATCACTTCAAATTATTATTTTGAATGCTACTTTTGAACCTCATGTAGAAATGCTAAATTTTTAAGTTGCTAGAATCATAGATTTCGAACTCTAGAATTCGAGATATTTAAAAGTAGATGATCTGATTGGCAACAATCTATACAGAACGGGCAACATCTACTTTGTTTTAGCTGCTTAATACGATTTCTATTTCTTACATGATTTGTCGGTTATTACTGGGTAGTATAGTTTATCCTTAATTAAGGCACCGTGACACAAATTGGGAATGTGAATTTTATCTTCTACTTAAATTTATCTATTTTTTTTTTTTCCTTTCTCTTCTATCAGATTTATGAGTTCACGTCGACGTGGGGTAGTACTCAGGGGTAGGGTAGACTTTTCCCACCTCATTTGATTTTTATAGTTCTATCAATTTTCTTCTTTATGGTCTAAAAAGTAAAATGAACTCTCAACGTTCAAAAAGAGAAATCATGAGTGCATATTTCTAAACTTCAAATTAATAGTATAGAGGTGCTTTAAACTTACAATTTTAATAGTACAGTTTTTTTGATTCAATGTACGGTTGGTTATTTCAACGTCATACTCACCCGCATATCCAACATGCCAAGTTAGATTTTCGTTGCCCAAAAAGAGTTGCAAAATAGACTTGCAATATTTTTTGTGAATAGTTTAAATTTGAAATATTATTAAGAAAGTTACCAAAATGTATTACTGTGTTATTATATTTACACAGTAAATATTAAAAGGCATCCCCAATTATAAAAAAAAAAAATAAAAAAAAATTGAAGTGGTAAAATGGAGTGGAACATTGGAAGGTGTGACATTGTGATGCAAACTCAATGACTACTTTATTTGGTGATGCAAATTGCGAAAGATAAGAGGTGGAGAAGTGAGCGGGGACCACCCAAATTTGTGGTGGCTACATATTTCTCGTTCCTTCCAATCAAGGTTGCAGAAGGCGCCAGGCGCTAGTCGGACGGCCGATGGGGGCCTAGCGCCTGGAGCGCTTAGGCGGGACCTAGGCGGATTCTAGGTGTTTTTTTAATTTATTATTTTATATATTTTTTAATAAATATAAAAAAAATTCATATATAAATTCATAAATCTTAACATTCTAAATAATATAAATTAAAGTTTAAATCATCCGAAATTCAAAATAAAACAAACATATCAAGATCAAATTATTCAAAGTTCATTAACATAATATCAAGAGCCAAAATAAAATAAACATAAATCATCCAAGATCCAACATAAACAAACATAAATCATCCAAGATCCAAAATAAACAAGCATATCAAGAGCAAAAATCCATAAATTCACGATTTTTAATTATTTAAATCCATTCAGAATTTTTTTTTAAAATTTGGCAGGCGGCCGTCTAGTCGGAAATCGGCCGCCTAGGCGCCGATTAATTCCGCCTAGGCGGCCAATCCGCCTAATAGTACCGATTTGCCCATAGTCGCGGCGGCATAGTGCCGATGAACGCCTAGGCGGCCACCTAGGCCGATTTTTACAACGCTGCTTCCAATATTAAAGGATACTTCAACACTAGCTACGAATTAGTAACTTCTCTTTAATTTTTAGGTTAGATGCTTCTAAAATCATTAATTATACATATATTTTTCTTAATACAAGCTTAAAATTTTGCTAGAAAAAAAAACTCAATTTAATCTTTTGTAAATATAAAATTGATTGCAATTTCAACAAAATTAAAACCAACTTAGATGTTGAAAAACCACGTTGATTGGTATCCCCGACAACTAAAAATTACATTCTTTTGTGTTAAATGCTTTTAAAATCATGAATTTTACGCATTGTTTAATTTTTAAATGAACTTCAAATTTGGGCGCAAAAAAAAAACAAAACAAAAAAACACAACCAGGACAAATTTTGCAAATTTAACATCAATTTTATTTATGACAAAATTAAAATTAAAACTCGTAAGTACCTAAGAATTCCAAAGCATAAATCTAACCTCGAAATACTACTCAAACATAACATCGAAATCCTTCATGATAAAGTAGTAATTCATTAAATCACGACTTACCATCTTTAAACAATGCTGTCCAAAAACTCATAGCAACAACAATTAAAAGAAAACATAAAGTCTAAAAAGTGACATAAAGCACTCGGAAATTGCCTAAAGCGGAATCAATGACAATCTCGATAAATGGGCACATTTATCATATTTTTCTATTAACTTTTTTAATCAGTTACGAGGCTCGTAGATTTTGAGTTTTTCGTATTTATATATAATTTAAAATTCATAATAAAAGCATAAACTAGTACATATATATAGGAAGAGCCCTTGACAAAGCCCAAACTAGCCAACTAACATCGAACTCTAGGCCCAAATGCGGAACAACTATATTCAGAAAACACAATTTTCTTTATACCCTTATATTTAATTAAAATATAAATAATACTTGAATGAACCTGTTTTCCCTTATAACCCACTACCAAAAATCCTAATAAAATACGAGTAAAAAAAATATAGACGCATATTCCCCCAATCCTCTTCGTAATTATTAATTATTATTATTAAATTAATAAAAAAGCTATAAAAAACTCGTTCCATTCCACCTCACGAAAACCAACAATTCAATGTATGGATGCATCACTGTGTGCCAAGCATATTAAATGGTTAAGATCACCTTGAAATCCTCCATAAACAAACCTTATGCACACAAAATCACAATAAAGAAAAGGTGGATTTCAAACTCATGAATATTTTTGTACAACATTTTACAAAACCAATGAAAAGAGAACTGAAGGTCCAAATCAGAAACCAATTATGCATAAGCAAAAAAAAAAAAAAAATCATCAGATTGGAAAGTAATTATTTAATTTCACATATCAGAAAGTCTCCGAGTCAAAACTATATCTGCCGGCTCTCTTTCAATTACAACAAAGTCAGAAGCCAGAATTGAATGGAATAAAATTTTTAACTCAATGAGAACTTTTTTGACAGAAAAGTGGTAAGAGAGATTCTATCTGAGTACCAAAACCAAAAGTTGAAGAAATTCAAGAGCGAGAGCTTTGAAAATTGATATATAATGCTGGGCAACAGAATTTTCAAGGTTTTGAGTTTTGAAGCAAACAAGAGATTGACCTTTGTATACACATCTATTGCGAGATTAATCACATGCAAACGAGCCTGAATGGAGAAACATGCCCAAAACAAGTTCAGGAATGAACCAAATGTATCTCAAACATCACCCTGACTGATACTGAAGTAAGCAGAAGAAATCGAGGTATACAGAAACTGGCAGCGATTTACATGTTATGCGCACTCAGCACATCAAATATCATTAAGATACAGGTAAAATGTTACACAATTAAGAGCACATAAAATGGGGCAAAGGTAACAAGACATGGCATTACTTCACATAAGAAGTCAATTCTCACAAATGAAATACGGCTTGTGTAGATATCTGCCTTCTACATGCTGCAAAAACATGGCACTAAATAATCATCAGAATTTGAAAGCAGAAAGCAACAAACTTTCAAGGAAACAGCACATGAAAATGATTCAAACTCAGGACCACATGAAGTGAAGCTGTATATGGAGGAGAATCTGGTAGTATTGGCAGTAAAAACTCGAACATAATAGAAGACAGACCTGCGCCCATGAAATAAAGCCTTGTAGCTGGGGCTGGGGTGAAATTAGGAATCTGTAAAGACAAGTAAACCACAGTGATTAAAACAAAGCTATTAAGTTTCGGTTTAATCAAAAGTACCTGAAAAGCAATTTAAGGAAAACCCAGTCATGGAGGGGATTAAATCTAGACACTTTAAACTAAAGTAGCCAACATGTAACTTTCAAATTCAGAATTAAAGTCTTGCCAATCCAAGCACAGGTGAGGTTGTGATTCCAAGATCAACCAGGAGGCATTCCTATGGCTATGAGCAAAAGGCATTCAATGTGAATGGAAAACCCTAGCAAGTAAAAGCAGCCTAGACGGTCATGTTGCTCCTTCATACACGTAAATAGTATTTTATTATTTGAATATACTGGCACCTTAACATTTTGTTTGGGCTTTTTTTTTATATTGGGCTAGTTTGTTAATTTATTATGTATAAACCCTAAAATTAAAGCCTTACCCATCATTATTTCTCCTATTTCTCCTCTCACCTCACCTGCGCAATTCGCGGTTGGAAAAAAATTCTGCTCCAGCTCGGCTAACTCTTCATCTTCTCCAGCTCGACTCTCCTCTCCTCCAATTCTCTTGCGGCGCCCGTGAAGACAAAATTTAATGTATGAAAAGGGGGAAAAAGTTCAAGGACTTATGGATGAAGAATTTCATGAGGAAGAAGAAATTGAAGGAGGGGACACTGAGAGTAACGATGGAGATATTTTAGTTGGAAGTGGAGCTAGATAATTTTAAGACTGTAAACTAATACTTTTATGAATTTTTATTATTTTTTTATGGAATTCATGTTGTTTGTTGTTATTTATATGAGCTAATGTGCAAGGTTATGAACTAAGAAGTAAGAATTATGTTTATTCTTATTGTTGTGAGGCATAAGCCTCGCGATATGGGAAAAGGCCTTGAGGCTAAGAACTGTGTTTTAAAACCTTGGATAAGTTTCATCTTTAGTGCTTATCACTACTTAAAATGTGTTAGTAAGAAAAATGGAGTTTATCGGGATGGTAGTGTGCCATTCACAATGCGGCAAGCTTCAATCGAGATCTAAGCTAAGGTGTGAAACAGATATATCGAAGAGGAAGACACATTAAGAACAAAACATAAACAGACTAGTTTGCCTATTCAAGCAAGGAAATAAACAAATGAAGATAAAATATAGATGCGGAAATTAATTTCAATACTAGAAGAAATACGAGCACCAATTGAATAAATTTAAGCGCCATACCAGCCTTCCTTTTACATCCCTAAGTTACTCATCATTCAACCAAGCATTAAATTTTGATATCATCTATCACCCGCAAATGATACAGCTCTAAGTAATCTAACTAAAGTAATGATGATTCATCAAGTTCATTGCTCAAATTACCAATGATCTAAACAAAAACACCTACATAAATGCATATCCATAATAAGTAACCAGAAACAATACAAATAACTAAACAAAACGACCAACATTCTCATTCAGATCAAGACGAGGACAAACCTTTTCTACCATCGGATGCATCATGATACTCAGGCTCCTCATCCTCCTCTGCGACAGAAGCGACGGACACGACGGGCTCGCCACTGCCTCCAGCGGTATCCTTCTCATCAGGATATCTGACGACAACAACAGGGCAGACGCAGTGCCTGACGCAATAATCGCTGACGCTCCCGAGCCTCCCGTCGCTCCCTCTCTTGGTGGCGCCGAATCCCCTGCTCCCCATGATCACGGCACTAAGCCCCAGCCTCTCCACCTCCAAGCAGAGGCGCTCCTTCATGTCATGATCCTTCACAATGTGGATTTTGTAGGGGATTTGCGCCTCCACGAGCGGCTGCGATATGTCGGACGCCTTAGTGGTGGTGAACGTATCAAAATCGTCCTCGAGCTTCCGCTGCGACTCCTCGTTCTCGGTGTCCACGATGGAGAGGTCGACGGAGCCCCAATCGGCGCCGTAAAGGACGGAGGTGGGGCGGACGTGGACGAGAATCACGGCGTCTCCGGGTCGGATGTAGTGGTGGACAGCCCACTTCACGGCGAAGGCGGACTCATCGCTGAGATCGACGGCGATGCCGATCCTGCGCTGGGCGTTGGCGGTCGGGGTTTCGGTGGCGTGAGGGGTGGTTGGGGGAGGGAAGCGCGGCGAGGAGGAGCGAACCTTGATGGCGGCGAGCGGTGGCAGGTCGGAGTCCGGCTGCATTGCGGTGGCGCTAGGGTTTTGGTTTTGGTTTTGGATTGATTTTTCTTTGACTTTTTGCTGGAATTTAGTTGACTACAAACAAACACCCTTCACTTGTGCCTTAAATATTTCTTTATCAACTATCTTAAAAATAAAATAAAATATTTGTTTATCAACTTCTCAAAGCTTCGATAGGTTGGTGAAAAATAAGATTACTACAAAAGTTTGGGGGTATTTTGGAATATGCTTAGAAGTTTCTAGGTGCCGTATTCCACCATCTTTTCATTAAGAATTGGTGTTCGCAAATTCAACCATTATTTAATTATGGATTTATGAAATTTATCCATATATAATATGTTTGTTTTATAAAGAGCTCTCAAATCTCAATAATTGCTAACATCTATGATATAGTACTTTTTGTTATATCAACTGAAAAAAATAACACAAAGGGAATGAGTTTTTTTGGCTTAATTAATACCTTTATTTTAGTTAAAATTTTAATGCCCATTTAATCTTAAAGATTTACATATATGTAGACATAACTAAAAGTCGTATAGACTTAAATGGGATAAGGACAATGCAACCTATGTGTAGCTCTATAATCCATATTTAATATCATATCTTTAATTTTAGATTATAGACACGACTCATGTAGATATAAATAAGATCGATCGATAACTATCCAGGTCAAACACGCTTAATTTTAGATTTCTGATGGAATGAGCGTTAGAAAAGAAGATGCACTTTGTGGTATAAGTAACACTGATCAAATCATTAAAACTCTTCTCAACTATACAGTCTCATTCCTATATAGCATCAGAATCCCTCTCTTTTGGGTGGATTCGATTCGTTCATGTGCCCCTTCGCTTGAAAGTCTGACGGGAGCTGCTCTTTGTCCGTGCTTTGCACCGACAATCACTCTATGCTTCGGCCCCAGGTTCCACAATTATTGACACGATACGATATCATAATATGAAAATAACGGATTATTATTTAGACTTAACATGTATGTATCGTTATCGAATTGACACAAAAAAATGAAATAATTTTGTATTATATTTCATGTCAATCTATTAAACACGACAATGACTCATTTTTCGCCAATCTATTCAGGGCATTCCATGGACTTAAGTTAGATTGACAAACTTAATTATTTAATTATTTATTTAAATTATTTATTTAATGGTTATAATTTATTTAATAATAACCTCTAGTTGCTTGATTGTTTTGTTATAATAGTATAGAGAGAGAGAGAGAGAGAGAGAGAGAGATTTTATGAATTGAACTTGCCAATTTATTTTTATATATTAACCACCAAAATTTTCTTTATAATTATATCTCTATAATTAAAGTAAAATTAATAATATATTTATATGATTAACTCACAATATGATAATTTATATAGGCAAATACTAACAATAAGTTTTAGTGATGAATTTTGGCAAAAGTTTAGTGAGTTCCTTAATTGCGCGTTTAATTAGAGATATAAGGTGATAAATGAAAAATAAATAAATTTAGGGGTTGATAGTGATATGATTGCAACGATTTAATGTCCGAAATTAGTGGGTGTTTCTCAACTTAGCAATGAATTATATCTACAACTTATAAATATTGTAAACTCAATGTAAATATTTGGTGTAAATATTTTGTTGTAGCCATAGTTTATATATGAAACAATTTTTCATACTCGCGACGACTATCTTCCATAGACCCTAAGGTGATTTTATATTATAGAAGTTTGGTTTTTTCTTAGGAATTTGTATTTGAGTTTATAACGGATATTTTATTTTAATTGTTTAGATTTTATATTTGTAGTTTTATTTTATTTTAATTGTTTAGATTGATTGGTATGTGTGTAGGAGTGCACATAAAAAAGAATTGGTCTGATTTATGGAGAAAGATTAGCGCGCACACACACACACACTTAATTGTATATTTTAAATTTTACCTTTTTCATTTTTAATTTTTTTAATTGGGGTATATATATATATATATATATATATATATATATATATATATATATATGTTTTTTTTGTTCTCAATATTGATGAGGTTAATTAGACTAATTGTCTACCCCCACACCATTTTGTTTTCTGTTTTTACTGATTTCATTGTAGCTAGATTGTGTTTATTCCTGGTCTCATGTTAGAGATCGAAGAAAATAAGTTGTATCGAATAAGTTGAGTAAATGAGACCAATTATTCGGTGTCTTTGATTAGAATATATCACAATACACTAAGATACTCCTAACATATGATCACTAGTATAGATACATACTAAATTTTGTTTTAGGACAACATTTTTGTGGTAAAAATATGTTTGTACTAATTATTAGAAGAATGATCATTGATATTGCAAATAAATGATTAAAGAAAAAGGGTTAATTGTCAAAAAAATTCACCACCTTTGATGAATTTGTAATTTAGATATGACTTTTAAAATGTTGCAATAATAATTTATTCTTTTGATTTATAGCAAATTTAACACTTCTAACTTTTTTTCCGATGATCGTAATTATGACGTGAGAATGATTTTTCCACGTGAACGGATTAATTTGGTTTATAAGAATTGAAAATAGGGATTTTCATTTTGCAATGCTAATTTTACAATCGTCGAAATTTTATGAAGATGTCTACTTTACTACAAATTAAAAGATCGAGTTATTATTCCAACGTTTTCAAAGTCGTGTTTAAATTGCAAATCTACTCAAAGATCGTGAATTTTATAGCAATTAACCCAAGAAACAATGGTAGTAACAAAAAAGAAACTACATCGATAGTAAATAAAATAAAAATGAATACATTCAAAATTATAATTTGTGATTAAAACAATTATACATATTAATGTATTTGATAATATTTGAAAAAATATGAACACAAATGTATACTAAGTTAATTATGTATATAGAAATAAAATGATAAATGCATACTAATAAAAATTGGCCCATGATTTACGAAGTTGATTTTCAGTATTCCTATATATCAACTCCCAAAATTAATATTATTTCATAAATCGTAAATTAAATATTCAAAATTATAATTCGTAATTAAAATAATTATATTTTTCCAAAATAAAATAAAATATGTCTATGATGAATATTTATGTTTACTTGATATAATTATACACACATTTTATTTTACCTTTTGTTATTATTTAACCACTCAAAAGTTATGACATTATTTGTATTATATATATATGTGTTGTTTAAATTAAAAATAAATAAAAATAAAATATTTTATGTGATTGTCACGTGGAGAAATACTAATTAAATTTAATTATTCAAAGTCATACCCATTTGACTTTGAACACCGTCATATTACCGAGGTGAAAAAGTTTTTCGTCAGAATAAGCATTTTCATTTTGAGAAAAAGAAAGAGTTGCAAGATTCATAAAGGAGGTATTTCAAACAATAAATGATGATTTATGGATTAAGGTTATAAAATAGAAAAAAATAAACTATCTATCAAAAGATTTGTACCAAAACGAATAAATAAAAAAACAAATGCGAGGTATAATATTAGTGAAACTAGAAGATAGGGTTGTGAAACAACATAAATGTTTGTTTGTTTTGTTTTGTTTTTTATTTAGTGTAGGAAACACTAGGGATGATAAATGGGTAACGGACTTTATGGACACTCGCAAAAATTACCCACGATGGATAGGGTAATTACCCAGCCAATAGGGATGGGCACGGGCACGGATAATTACCCGCATTTTTTTACGGGTACGGGTGCGGGTATGGATACCTTAGTACCCAACCCGCCCCATACCCATATGTGTATTTATACATAGAATTTTATATATAATTGTGTTTATAAAAATTATTAATATTACAATTATAAATCTAGAAAATAATAAATGTTTAAATTTGATTTTATTTTGTATTTTATTTCATATATATTATGTTTTAGTTTGTTTCGTACTTTGTACTTTTTACAGGAAATTAATTATACATACATACATACATACATACATATATATTATAAAATTTGAAAATATTTATTGATAATTGAAAATAAGGCAACATTATACTTGTATATGGCCACCGCCTAATTTGTAGACATTTTGCATTCATTAGTCTACGTAATTATAATTTTAGAAAAATTAATTGAAGATGATTTATTTCGTGTTTTTTTTCCAAGTTAGTTTTTTTAATTGAAACACATAATACAAGAAATAAAGAAAATTAATCGATTTTCTGCTACAGGTTCACATAAATGTCTTTCATTTTTTTTTGTTATTCATAGTATTGTAATGTTTGTAGAGTTATTTATTTAATATAATTTTTTATGAAGATTGTATTAATCAAATGGTTATTATGGTTTTAGTTTTTTAATGTTTTTAAATCTATAATTTTTTATAATTAGTTAAATTGTGGGTAATGGGTATGAGTATGGGCAGTTAGGTACCCAGAGGATATGGGAACGGGCACAACAATTGCTACCCACGCGGGTATGGGGACGGGTACAGGTATTTTTTTTAAACGCGAGTATGGAGACGGATACCATAGTACCCTACCCATACCCTACCTATTGCCATCCCTAGGAAACACCATAAATGTTTCTTGTGTATATAATGATAAATATGAGCCAGAGGTTCACATGTGGACGTGCCGGAGTGGTTATCGGGCATGACTAGAAATCATGTGGGCTCTGCCCGCGCAGGTTCGAATCCTGCCGTTCACGTTTTCTATTTTTTTTCTTTTTTAATTTTTTTATGGACTACCATTATTTAGGTTTTGTTTACTCGTAGTCATTTATTTATTCATTTGGAAAGAAATAAACATAATTGTATAATTTTTCTTCAATTTCAATTTCTTATTGTTTAGTTTATAAATTTTATCAGTGTTAATTATTATTGATTCTAGTCAATTAAAATTTATATTTATTTTTTTAATATTTAATTTGTTAAAAAAAGAACTAGCAACAGGTTGTGCAATGCATGAATATTCATATGATACATGTAATTATTTGTGATTACAGGGCGCAATTTTTTTTTTTTTTTGAATTTATGGATGATTAATTTTTCCATATATACTACGTGCATATATAGTAGACCATGCATTCGACTATATATCATCAAATGTATTATATCAAATATCTCTAATATGACTACCAATTAATACGATCATACTTTTAGCTGCGCAATTAGTGCTTAGTAGAATCTGTGATTTATATTGTGAAACGTACATTCATTTCCATTGTTGGAGTAATATTAAAATTCCTTAATTTTTGAAGAAAAATCTAATGAAGAAGTATACATATCAAAAGTAGATTAATAAATTAAAGAAAGAATAGAGTAGAAGGGCCAATAAGAAAATAGGGTAGAAAGAGCCTTTTTCTCTCACAGCTGCTTTAATTGGTTTTACTCAGAGTCTTCTGCACAAATCTATACTCATTACACAACTTGTACTTGTTTGCTGCAGCAGCTCTCTCTCTCTCTCTCTCTCTCTCAAGGGGTTTGTTTGCTCACTGCCAGTTAGAGAAAGTTATCAGAGATAATCCCTGTGTTTCAGCACTTACTGGGCATAAATAAACTGCGTTGTGGCAATGCCTCTCTTAAATTGGTTCTGACAATAAAGCATCTATGGTTTTGGTACATATTTATGTCGAAATCAATAATGCATGCATCAAAAATTTAAACCAAAATTTAAAACACCGTGGCCAATTATACATATATAACGTTGATTTAATTTGAAATATATATATTAAGTTTGAGTTAATTTTGTGCTTTTGGGAAATTATCTCAGGCTAGCCTTGGGAGCTAACATAAATTTGTGAGAAGGGACAAAATGTTAATTTCCCATGTGCTAACTCAGATAAAAAAGGAAAGCAAATATCATATTTTTCGATATATGTATACGTAATATGAGAAGAAAACCCTATTTGAAATATTAGGATATATACAGACATATATAGTCATTTCCTAGAGATATATATTTAGATACAAGTAAATAAGTTATCCACTTCTGAAGACCAAATGCATGACTCATCACACTACAGAAATCACCATTGCTAGTAAATTAAACATGAGATCCCAATGAAAGCTACCAGTAAGATCACAATATATAGCCGCAGCTGAGAGAGAGAGAGAGAGAGAGAGAGAGAGAGAGAGAGAGATGGTGGAGCCTAAGACTTCAGAAAATGTAGTATTGCCCCATTGTGGGGATTTTAACAACCAAAAAGGTAAAGAAAAGACTGTGTTTTGAAGGTGTAGATAAATGCATTCCATAGAAATTAAAAGATACGTTTTAATTACTCGTAGATAGCTAGTGAGAGAGCTTGAGAGAGAGATCAACACAATTTGAGGCATCAAATCCTGCAGGCGGCTGCTTCACCGCCTCCAACTCGCCGCCATCGTCGGAATCAATACTTGCGCCGCCTGATTTCCCCGCCGGAAAGAAATCATACTCCATCAACACACGATTCCCACCATCCCAACTACTAGTACACGACCCCTTCCTGTGAACTGCCACAACCTCCACCTTACAAAATTTATGAAATAAATCAGCACATGACATATAAAAAAGTTTCAATCTTCAATTAAGTTCCAATATGTATAAATGCTAATTTTGTATTTATGCGTCAACAATAAAATATTTAACCTGACAAAAACCAAATCAAGGTATATGTACATATATATTAATGATTAATTATATATCTAGCTCGTTGCCATATATAATTTCCAACCTGCGGTTTGTGCATGATGCTATCTTGATTTATCATCATCATATTTTGGTTGTCTCCGGCTTTACACATCTCTGATCTCACACCAGTATTCTCACCGTTTATCTTCTTTTTCTGAAATGAAATGAAATTATATTAGGATTTAGAAATGACAAATTAAAGACTGACTATTAAATAATAAAAAAAAATATTAATTACCTTGTGACAAGCATTACAGTGAAGAGAGAAGCACTTGACAACATTCCCAGCGATGACATTACAATTCTTAGGGAGAAAATCGGAATCATTAATTCCAAAGACATGAACGTGATTATGAAGGACCGACCCGTATTGGAAACCCGGGTTCCGGGTAAACTGAAGAGGACTCATATCCGAAAACGGGTTAGTGAAGCTTAGAAAGCCGGGTTGATCCGTTTCTGGGATCTCCTGCAGCCTCAGCTTCTCCAGCTTCTCCACTCCCATTCCTCTCTGCGGCTGTTTCTTCTTCTTCGAATCGCCGCCGCCGCCTTTCGCCTTTCTTCTCCCGGAACGTCGTATTGGGGGGTTGGTGGTTTGGTGCTCACTCAGCATACCGGAACTAGCCATTGTTTTAATTTAGCTGGGGGTATAGAGGGTTTAATATAATGGAACAGTGGCAGTCTCTGTAGTTTCTTATGTGAAACTGAAACCCAAATTGAAGAGAGAGAGAGAGAGAGAGAGAGAGAGAGAGAGAGAGAGAGAGAGAGAGAGAAGTACTAGTACAGCTGAGAAATGCAAAATGTGTCCATATGAGCACACACACAGGAAGATTTATGTAGAGTTTTTGGAATTTGTCTTTACTCATTTTCAGGTTTTTTTAACTTTTTTTTTTTTCGATGGCTGAGATTAATTTCACTCCTATGTGGAGTTATGATCAGACAGTAAAACAAAGATTTAGGCGAATGTTGTTTGCGATTGCCACTTCGATTTAAATGAACCACTATTTAAATTAAAATATAGGATGGATCCGAATTTATCCCACTGTCACCGAATGAAATTTACCTTTTCCCCCTTAATAAAAAAAAACCCAATTATATTTTCTAAGCCCTAATTGACAAAAAATAAAATTTGCCCACAACTACAATTTTAGTGAATTCTTTCAAAATTGTCGATTATTTAACCATGGTTTTAGAAATTTGTTGTAATTTTGGCCGATTAATTAGCGAATTCATCAAAATAGTGACTTGCCAGTATATATGAAGTCTCCATAACACACATGCAGGACCTTTTTTTTGTGAAAAAAAAAAAGAAGAAGCTCAATTCAACTAAACTTCACCTTTAACTAACATTTTTTTTTGTTATGTAGTTTACGTCAACTAATTTTTTTCGGATATCGACAAATTAGCCAATAATGCATACAATTAATTAAGTGTAAGAATTATGGTTAACTTAACTTGTGATTTCCTATTACACTCTCTGTGTTACACTCCGTGTTAATTACACTTTCAAATTATGTATTTTTTTATATTTTTTTTCAATTATAGTTTTTGTAATTTAGTTTAATTTTAAGATCGTTTTAGGGTTCACCCTGCACCTAGTTAGGGTTCTTTTTTAGTATTTAATTTTAATTTTTTTTCATTTTTCAATTAATAATTCATTATTATGGTTGATTAATTCAAAATTCAATTTTATAATTTTTTTAATTCATTTTTTGTTGATAAATATTGACTGTTATTATTTATGTTAGAATTGATTTTTATTTTATAATAAATATTATTAAAAATTAAAATCATAAATTTTATAGTGAAACATATAAAAGTTTAACAGGAAATTTGAACTCGGTTAATGCCAACTTTAAAATAACCCAGAAATAGTGTACTAATTAATGCGCGAGAGATTTTTTTTTAAGAAATATTGGTCAATTACTTCTTTAGAATATTTACAAAATAATACATTAGCACTCCATATTCTGTTTCAAAGGTAAGTGAAAAAATGAAAATTTCTGTTATGTACGATGGGATCAAATTAAATGTGAATCAAATTATGACGTGTTAATTGTGAATTAATTTGAACCGTTTAAATTAATTATATGAGCAGATAAGATTTTTATTTTTTCAATAATTTATGATAATTATATAGCATTGTATAATGTATATATATGTTATTTGTTATAAGCTCACTGTATATATATTGCATGTTAGCATTGTTTATATTGTACTTTAGCATTTATAAGTTTTCGAAAATAATCTGACTGTATTACGTAAATGTTCCCGTCATTTTCACGATTTTCATTAAATAATAGAATTGCATATATCGCTTTTATAGTATTATAAATGTTGTACTTTAGCATTGCATTTTCAAAAATAATATGACTATTACTACTAAATTGTTACCCACTTTTCAATCTATTATCAACCATTAGATTTAGATCATTCTATTAAAATGTCGAGATCGTTTCCAATCCTTAACACAATACTCACTAGCCATAATTATATATGTATATATATGTGTGTGTTTTATATAAACATAAATATTTTTTTATATTCGTATGTACTTACCTATAAAAGTAAGCACAATGTTCTTCAAAAAAAAAAAAATCAAAATGTCGTCTTTATTTGCATATATGGGATCAATAATTCAATATTAAATATAATATCTATATATACAACCGCAGAGTTTGTCCTATCTGGGCCAAAATTCCTACTCCAAAGCGATACGAGACATTACACATATATCAAATAAAATTTTATGTTTCATCATTCATAAATTGTTCTGTACCGTTATTCTACTTGAAAAATATATATATACCATTATTTTCCTAAATTCATTATCAAGAAATTTAAAATCATCAAATGATAAAAAAAAATGTCTGTCAACAATGATTAATTAATAACGGAGCTATAAATTTTATCCAGGAATCCATCTAATATAAATAATAAATTTTATAAAAGTTTTCAATTTATCTAAGGAAAAATGAATCATAGTTAAATAACAAAGTCTTGCTTAAGCCAGGAATTATGCAAGAGTTATAAATTTTCTATCTACCTAAAAAATCATGCACACTGTTCGTTTTGTTCCAGAAAAAAAGGGCATCGTTTTGTCAACGTATAATCATCTATTTCCAAGTAATTTTGTTTATTAATCTGGAAATTCCACGCACACATCCGGCATGCCACCCGAATTTTCCAAAACAATCGCATGGTAATTTGTAACAGCCTTAAAAAATTAGATATTATTTTGTTAATAATTTCCATCGAATTATTTATATATAAAAGTTGAAAAGAACAAAATGTAGGGGTTAAAATGTAATTTATCATTCATATATATACATAATGGATATGGATGTTATGCATGGCCAAAGGTGAAAAAGCATGAACCTATATAGGGCTACAAAATATGCAGCATAGGGTTACTTGTTTTGGTTGTTCATGTTTTGGGTGTTAGGAATAGGATGTGCCACCATTTCTAGCAATCATAGAGACTCAGATTTGCCTTACCTTTCCTTCTGGCTTCAACATTATGTGATATTATACTACTCATCCACTAGGATCATCATTACTCTCTCTCTCTCTCTCTCTCTCTCTCTCAAAAAGATTGTTTTATAATTGGAAAAGTGTAAAATATTCCATAAGGTCTGAACTGGTGGTCTTTTACTTTCCGATAGGCCACAAACCTTTTTTTTTAACATACAGATCAGCCTTGCTCTGCGTCGTCGTTTCCGGCGACAATCAGTATAATTTCTTCTTCAATAATTAAGTCATTTTACCATATGTAACATCTTCGGAAATATTGAAGAGGTGAACATTCATGTGTAAGAAAGTGATCGATCTTGAATTTCCTAATTAATAAAGAAAAAATTTTATTTTTTTTATATTTATGTTTTTTATTATCACTTTTAGTAAGTAACCCGTTTTACAAATTTTGATCCGTAGGATAATCTCACATAAATTTTTATCATTCGTGATTTACATATTCTAAAAATGAGAAAAGTTATGCTAAGTAGACCTGAATTTATATATAATTTTTTGTCATTCTTCAGTGGATTAACTTTTTTATTAACCGAGTGATAAAATTAATAACATAATCTCTTACATGGTTTAATGTAGATAAAATCATATTTTCTTAGGAGATAATGATATATGAGTTAATCCAAGTTTTATATGCGAGAAAAATATGAAGGAAGTCAAAAATGAAAAAGAAATTCTATGCAGAGGCCTCTGTTCCTTAAGGAGCCCCCAAAATCCGTCGTGTCTCCCCAAATCAGCACAAAGTCGAACACCCAAACACATCTCCGCCAAACACGTGTCACCCGACACGTGCCAGTTCCCCATCTTATTGCCAGCCGCCTTCCCCAGTGTAAGGGTAAGGGGACCACACACCACAATATATATACATACACACACAGTATTATATATATATATATATATGAGAGAGAGAGAGAGAGAGAGGAGAGAGAGAGGGACCACTGAGAAGCCATCTGAGGTAAAAAATGATTCTCACCGTTAGGTTGTTTTTGCTGAAGATCGTCTATGGGGTTTGTACGAAGCGTGGAGGCCCGATCGGGAAAGTGGGCCCCATGGATGACGTGTACCAGTCTGCTCTTCTACCGACTAGAACGGCGCGGGTGCACCATACATTCTGTGGAATTCGGAGGACCTGATCCTCTGATTCTCACCATAAACTAAACTTCTGGTGGTTCACGCCATTTCGATTTTCATAATTAGCTAACTAATAAAATGAATAAAACAGCATCATGTTCCTTTTTTTTCTTCATATAATATATATATATACACACATATTTGGTCCAGCCAACTTTCAAAGTTATTCTTGGCTCATTTCGTAAATGGTTAATTGATTTAAATAAAATAAAACCATACATTAATTTTAAAACTTTACTCCCACAACACTAATTCATGTTTTCTTGCAATTACAACATCAGTTTGAAATTATTACGAGGAACATGTCATGAATCTTAGGAATACAATCAATTTGTTGTTGGAGAACATATATATCTGATTTGTATAATCAAGATGTTAATTTGCAGGGATGGAGCCATAATTTTTTAGTAGGGGGGCGAACTTTTTCGATTTCAAAATTATAAAAACTGAATATATATATATATATATATATATAATATCGACGCATCAATAATACTTTGTTTCATAATATATGAATATTTTGTACATAAATATTCAAAATATTCAACAAACGATAAAAATATATGAATATAATATAACAAGACCAGTCGATTATCAAAGTCTTTTATACATATTGGAATATTGTTCTAGTAGAATTAACTTTGCAAAATAAAAAAGAACATATTATTATATCATATCACATGTTTATCATAAAATAATAAAAAAATCATAAATTTTAAATAAATAAAGCAATATAAAAAAATAATGTTCACTAATCTTATAAGTTTATGCATTTTAATATATTCACGTCACTTCTTCGTGCCATCAAACACATCAATGATTGATTCAATATAAGAAAAATAATTAGTAACTAATTGTTTGAGTTAGCTAAAAAATCACCAATTATAAATGAGATATAAGACACTTAATTTTTTATTTAATTAATGATGTAAATGATAAATGGAGAATTCATCTATTTATTTTCATTTTGATTTTAGCCCAACCTACACTATTTCACTAATTAATTTTGAGGGGGACAAAATAAAACTTATTAAAAAATTTATCTCATACATATATATAGGGCATATCAAAAAATTTGGGGGAGGGGGGGGGGGGGGGGAAGCCACTACCAGCCGCCCCCCCAACTCCGTCTCTGTTAATTTGTAATAACATCGGTTCTCCAACACTTAAAACGTTGTAGTTAATAATAAACTCAATCTTCTGATTTGTAATAAATTTGACAACTCAAATATTTATTTATTTTTCCGACGATTGAATTATGGTGGTAATATATTTTTAATGCGTACATATTAATTCAGTTTTCGGGTGTCAAGTATGCAATTTTTCATCATGTCCAATGTGAGTTTTTCGGTCGCTGATCTCTTTTGGTGTTTATTTTAATACAAATAAAAAAATATCATTATAACATTTTAAAATTCATATTTAAAAAACGGGTGCACCATGTAGCATGCATGCACGTTGAACCGGCTAAGTGGACCAATTAAGTCATCATCATATAGATCGAGATGATCATCTTCGAACATTTCGTCCTAAGGCAACATGAATGCGACCTGACTTCTTTTTTATTAAATATCTTTGTTCGGAAATTCCTAAAGGTATTTTTGAATTTTAGTTGAAAGAAATATTTGTTTGAGAATTCACAAAAACTTTTGTTAGATTGTCTCACGTTGAAAAATTATCTAATGCTATTCATATTGCACATTTGCACCCATTTATATTTTCTCGGCTAGACTTGAGGGAGTTGTTTTCACAAGAAATTGAAATCAAAGAAAAAAATAAAAGAAAAACTAATAAATTTAAATATAGTTTATCTCATATTAATTAATAAGCATTAAATTAAATTTTATACACTAATTAATGAAGTTAAAAACGTAATGGGATGTGATAAATATGAATACACCGACGATAAGGTATTTTGTTGGTTTCACAAAGAATAATTTCTAAACGATAATTTATATAAGTATAAAACTGAGTCAAATTATTACCTAGTATAAAATTAACGAGCATTTACCTTTAGAATATTCTAGCCAGCCAGATTCTGGCTAGCCAGAATCTAATTTTTTGATGATTAATAAAACTGTATTATTAATAAATTAATTATGTTAATTATTAAATGTTATGTTTTTACTATATTATCCTTCTGTCATGAAATTAGTGATTTGTAATTAATTATTAAAATCACTCCAGAAGCGGCGGAAGAAAGGGGCGCAGCTTCATCTTCTTTCTTTTCTTCACTTTATTTTTTTTCCATCTTCGATTTCCTCTGAATTGAAGCGCATATAGAGTTGCCCTAATTATTATGGAGGGCATCAATGTAAATTTATTGAATAATTAGTGTTTTATTAATTAAATTAATTAATTATTAAAAATAATAAAAGATTCTGGCTAGCCAGAATCTGGCTGAAAATCACTACTCCTTTAGAATATTTTCAGGCAGTCTCTTTCTCAATTTTAATTCAGCATTTATTATATATAAATTATTTGAAAAATTCAAAAATAATAATTAAATTTATACGAAGTGTGTATTAGATTTACTATAAAAGAACAATCCATGAAAATTTATTTATTCCTATTTATAAATGCTAAAATATTCGGTAGCCGTCCTACTCTGCCCTATAAATTTACTAAAATAGAACTGGATTTTTTTTTTAAAGGAAGGGTAGGGTAATCATTTTTCGTGGTCAATTTTCAAAATTTCAACTTCAATTTTTCTTTGTCCAGAAAAAGATAACTAAAATTAGTATGCCTGCTTCAGCAGTGAAACCATAAATGTTAAGGAGATGATTGGAAATGATATATAGAAAAAGCACTCTAATTAAATTTCTTTTTTTTTTTTCCTAATTTCGTATTACACTTTTAGTTTTTAGTTAAGTTAGAGTTAAATATTTATTATTAGGGTTTAAAATCTTTTAATTTTTGTCTAATAATTGTCAACTAAAGTTTATTACTCCCCCGTTTCTATATAAATGTCATTTTGGATGAATGCACACAAATTAATAAACTAATTAAATTACCTAATACACCTATATTAAATGAGTTAAACATAAAAGTTTGAATGCATGAAATGAGGGTAAATATGTGAAAAATGTGAATTTTTTGTCTCGAATTTGTAGAATGACATTTTTTTAAACAAAATTAAAATGCAGTAACTATCAATTTGTATTTTGTTTTAGTTAATAATTATCAATTAACATTGATTATTTATTACAGGAGCATTTATGGTTATTTACTCTTTTCAGTTTATAGTAATTATATATTTAGTATTATCCATTAGAATTGATTATATCAATATTTAAATTTGTACCTAGTAATTATAAATATTAAAAAATCACACTAACCAATGCATAATACACGACACCACCACATCACAAAATTAGTGGGTGAACATTTTGATTATATTCTATATGATTTATGTGAAATTATTTTAAATTCTTTAGTCAATCAAAATATTGCACGAAAGCTGCTTGTATTTTTAAAATCATATCAAATCCTCTAGTGGTATTAAAAGTTACGGACCAAAATTTGGACCAATATAGCTATATTTACTTGTCTGAATACTTCAATTTTGTTTGGAAAGAGTATTGTTGGTAAAAAAATATTAAAAAATTAAAAAGAAAATTTGTCTTTTTTTTTTTTTAAACAAGACAATTTAACACATTTTATCCCTAAAACTATGTGGAAACATGGATATGAGCATTGAGCATTGATTGTTGTTTCATACAACGGTGGCAGGGATTTAGTAGCGACTATTAGTGGTAGCTTTATGCAATTTCTGTGGTAGCCTAACTACTTCTGGCAAACTGATCCAAATGTCAGCTCTATCTCTCATCAGTTTAGAGAGAGAGAGAGAGAGAGAGAGAGAGAGAGAGAGAGAGAGAGAGAGAGAGAGAGAGAGAGAGAGAGAGCAAATCTCAGTTCAGATTCATATCTGCACTAATAATCTTTGATCTCTCTCTCTCTCACATAAACATACACACACAGTGATTGTGATTAGTGATTACAGTTTTTTGGTTCACAGATTGTACAATAATAGTACAGAAGGCCATTTAATTGATAGAAAGAAAAAAATTTAGGGTTAAATCAGGACCGTCTGTAATACATATATCACCATAGTAAATGTGTGCTTGTACTGGAATTCAACTGAAAAGGTACAACTTTTTAGCAGCCCTATTTCCATGCAAAACAAACAAACCAAGTTTTGCTGTTGCTGCTGTGGCTCTCACCTGTTAGTTGTGCTTGTACCTTCACAGAGACACTAAATAAACCAACACCCAATCAAAATCCAGATACCTCTGCAACATGTGGTCCTCAACTAGTCTTTTTTTTTTAGGCCTTTTTCCAAATATGTCATAATTAAATCCAGTGAGTCCTTGTGTAACACTGTCGGTTATGATCCGTGAGACGGTACTCATATCAGATCAACAATACTAACGAAGCTACTAAGACAAACATTTATGCGAGATTGATCAAAATTTGGACCAACCTCTTGTTCAATGGCACAATTATAATTTTATTATTGTTTGGATCCGAATCTTAACCCGTTTTATGAATTTTGATCAATAAAACGGCCTCTCATAAGACTTCCAACTACAACTATGTCATTAGATATGTGTTTGGAACCAAGTATGAGTACTTTCTTACAAATCTTAACTTGTGGGACGGTCTTAGTGAAGAATATTCACCGCGAACATGAATTTCCTTAATTTTTATACACAAAAACCTTGTGATAGATATGATTACTCGTAACAGAACTTTATAGTTCCCAAATAATATTGCAAAAATCAGAGTACGAGTGTTAGAGTTTTCGATTGTATGATAGCATGATTTGTTCATTTGACCCATGTGCTTTGAGAAATGGCAACACTAATGAGAAAATTATACACATTAAAATAAAAAAACAAACATTTGGTATTTAGGAACAATGCATTGTTCATAATCACAACCTACAATTTGAACAAGGAGCCAAATCTACAATTAGACGTGGGAATAAATTGCTAAAATATCCAAGTTTAAGTTTAATCATTTTTGGGAAAACTAATGTAAGTATCCTAAGGTTTAGGTCTTTTCACAAAAATAACTCATCGTTTCATTTTCATCTCCGTTGCACTTGAAGGCGAGCATTTATGTGCTCGACCCTCGCAGCACCGGTGAAGAGACTAGCAAATGTAAAATCCATAGTTCTAGTGTAACCATCAACTAATGCTTCTAAGAACTCCAAAGCTTCTAGTAATTGAACAATGAGTTATTTTTGCGAAAAGACCTAAAACCTTGGGATATATAGAGCAATTTACCCTTCATTTTTTATAAGTCAAATTTTGAGCGACATAATGCAATAACAAGAGGAATGAAAGCTGCTCGAGTGTGATCATAAAAAGCATGACAATTGAAGGCCAAGAAAGAAAAACAGTAACTGCCATAATTGTGTTTTGTCTATTGAAGATGGAGAGTGAAAAGAATACTTTATACTGAATGTATAAACACACGACTTCACAATTTCTAACCTCTTCTGGAGTATGCCACTCTCTCTGGCAAGACAAATGATGCGCATAACATCCATTTCCCTGGAGCAACGAGGCGAACTCTGTGCATCTGTACATCGAAACCCACCTCCGACACTGCAATTCTAATTCTCTGGAGATAGATAAAACAGAAACAATATGATCAAGTTGTACGTGAACTAAACCAAGTCTACCTTGTCTGATACACATAAGACCATACCTCATGAAATTCAAATTCCGGATCTTCAGCTTTTGAGAACCCATAAACATGAATTCTTGGCAAAGTACAACCTTTAACAAGGCCTAGTCCATGGAAAAGTCCCTTAAATGAATCTGCAAGCAAATGAATGCATTTCATATAAACATCACGTTGCTATCCCTGATAGGAGATGGTTCATCAACTAATAAGGTAGATTATCAAGGCAACCACAGAAAACCTATGCCCGTAATAACACATGGGAACCCTGGAGAAATTGACCCGTAAAGTTTTCTGGTAATTCTAAAAAATATATATATAGTAGAGAAACTTGTTTGGAGTTACTACAAAATTAGAAGAAAATTTGGCATGCTTTTATTTTTTTTGGTTTTGCTGATAAATTCAAACCTATCATCCTTGAACCCCATGTTTCTGAACCAGGAAAAAGAATTATAAGACCTAATGTGATGAAACGCATTATATTATGGTAGTGTTACACTGAGAATCATATTCCCAAGGTAAGATCATCAAGTAACAAACACATAAGAGTGATGAACCAACATAAGGGTTGCAGTGATGAAGCACTTGGAAGAAGACAAGTAATCTTATGTGGATGTGAATACCAAGAAACTCAGCTGCATCCCGTGGCAAATTCATGACTACTTGAGTAATGGGTTGAGTTTCCTGATTAGCAAAAACAGCTTCAATGAATCTCCTCCCGTCCATGTTATATACCTACAAATTGGCAGAACGTGAAGTTGGTAAAATTATCCTCAGCATACTCAAACATTCCAATCAATTCCCACATTCTCAATTATAATTTTGCAATCCCTACAGTAAAACAGAATAGCAGACAGTACTTCGAAAGAGAATAGTTACAGGCTTTCACAGCACATGCTGTCGAATAAAGTACTCCAGTTTCAAAGATGATCTTGATAACAAAAAAACAGGATTCTACAGCTTTCACGGAATGTGAAATCTACTCAGGAAAATTAAATTTTCATCATTCAAAATGTGATGTATTTGCAGCATTTTTCTTGAATATTCTAGAACTAGAATGTGGCGTGAGGAATGAGGATAGCTCTCTTTACCTCAATTTTCCTCTCAAGTTTATTGAGGACACAGTTCTTCTCAAGATACTCAACAGCACAAGGGTTCAGATCATTAGCATACACATATTTGACTTTCTTTGCAGCAGATATGGCAATTGGACCAACCCCAGCAAAAACATCACCTGCATAGAGGGGGAGAAATTGCAGAAGGCTCCACGAAATTATCATTAATAATATGAAGGGCTATAGAATTTTAATAAGGCAAGAAAGAAGGCCATCTTTTGAGCTTGTATAGGATGACAAACTATGGATGCTCTGACATTAAAGGGACGGTTCATAATCTGCACTTCAACATTTTAACATCAGGTAGAAGAATCAAAACAAATTTACACAATAAATTTGGATGCCATGTACCAGCATTTCCAACTACTCAAGTAAAAATCTACAATTTTGACATCTTATTCTGATTTTAAAAATGCCATTTGGTGCTTAGTTTATTTTCCTCCTTTCTTGATAACATATCTAAGACATTTCAACAGAAAACTACCATTGCGTTCTCTTTACTCTTAAATCATATTCTCCTACGTCATTGGAGAGGGTGTAGAACTTCACTTTGGCAAAATAAAAAGCATCTTTGTCAAGAGAAAGAGTAAGCAAGCATAATAGTACTTTGATAAAATTTAAGTGCTCAAAGATATCAGTCGTGCCCGAAACATTCTGAGTGCTAGCCGCACAATACTGAATTAAAGGAAATCCTATATGGTATTACTGTCCCAGTGTACACTTTTCCCTACTAACTATTCAACCTAAAATATATCTTAGGCATTTCCAGCACGGTGCCCCTTTATCCTACAAAACACCATGATAGCATCCAGATAATAAGAATGACAATTTGCAATAATTGAACACTATAAGTCATAACAATTCATTAGATTATGAAACATAAATCCTGACAATATTTGGAAGTTTGAAATATGAATGATTCGGGTATTATGTATTAACATACATACAACATCGCTATGCGAGAAGTAACTTAGTAGCCGCTGCCTTTCAGTGGAAAGCCTTGAGTTCCAATATCTACACACAGGAATAATGTATATATTAGATTAAATCACTACTTCCCACTATAACACTAATACCTTGATCCTTTCCAGACTTACACTGCCGCTAAATCAACATGGAATCGCAGTCTATTCTCTACTAATGTTGTCATAAGGGAATTATTTCCTGCCAAAACTTCTAGCTGCATCGTTCTGTAGTCATTTTGAATAGAATCAACTTTGTTTACAACTGTTTGTATCTTTGGCTTATTCTTATCCAAAACCACCTGACGTGAACATAAGTAAAAAGAAAATAAACCCAAACAAAATGTTAAATAAACCTCACAAAGCAATAATTCCACTCAAATTCAAAAGCTATACTACAAGAAAAAATACCTTAGCGATAATGTTTTTATATTGAAGATGCTCATCTCTCAGATTCAAGTGAGCAATATGCCCAACTGTTTCAAAAGCTGAAGGAACGATCATTCCTTTTGGAAGCAAAGCCTCTAAGATCTGCAAACAATGCATGATATCTACATAGACTCAACTGTTAACCCACAACACAAACAAGTAATCATTCATGGATGCATATTATATATCATAGCCCCATCTTACATATGCAAGACACAGAGATGCAGTTGGAGACATTTTCAAAATGGAAAATAGGTGATTTACAGAAAAAGCATGAATTAGTGCAGGAGAGTTTCACATTATAGCAATTTATATATCTTATCTCCACATAGCCTAATATCAACGTAATCAAAATAGACTTACAATTATATGACAAAGCTATAAAAAAAAAAAAAAAACTAAGAGATTATCCTAGTTTCCATGGGGCACAGCATCAAAAAGAAAACAAACAATAAAAAAAATGAAAAAAACTCAACAGATGATACTGATCAAGTGAAATAAAATACCTCATTCAGTTGCCAATAATCATAAAACAAAGTCAATTTGCATGTCACAAGTTCAAAAGCAGACCTCGGGTCATGCCTATCATGCTCGTTAAAAATCACCTGAACAACACAATTAAAACAAATGTAAGACACTTTGTCATAGCACATTTTAGCCTCAAGAAGACATCAAAACTAGTCATCCTGAAAGCCATATCAACAAAAAGTGTAGGATTCGCAACAATAAAATATCTCTTGGGATGCATGCACAAAAAAAAAATCCACTGCCAGGTAGCTAAGTAGCCAGACTACTTTCTTCTTTTGAGCCTAAAAGGGTTCAACTCCCTCAACTCTAATGCTTATCTTAACAATATGCTGAAAGTTTCGAATTCATATTAATATACTATGAATACCATAATCCATTATTCAACAGCATCGAGAAGCTGCAAGAAATAACTGGCAGTTGAATTTCATTCATAACGAAGCTAAGCCACATCAAAACCCAAAAAGAATTTCACAAATGAAGTTACTAGCATAATCTGCCACAAACATGGAATTCGAACGAGCAACCTAATAAGATATCCAGTCATAATAATGCCTAATATCCATAAGTAATTGAAGCATAATAAGTATAACAAGAAGAGAGAATGAACAAGTATCCACACACTACTCTCAAACAAAAAATCAAACAACCAAGAATTAAAACAAAACCTTAATAGCCTCAGGAAGTTCCTCAATCCTTTTATTCGAATACCGCTCATCCAAAAGCAGCAGCCTCGTCGAGCCTCGCCATTTTTGCTGCCATTGAACATCTTCGCCTAGCAACCGACTCAAGTCCTCACTATCATCAACCTCAACAACCTCAACTAAAACCCCCTCACTCCTCCTAACCCCTTTCACCACCCTCTTTTCACCACCATCCCTCTTTTGCCCCTTCTTCGGTCTCGACATCTTCGCCAGATTCCTAAACCTAGCGTACCCTTCCGAATTAAAATTCTTCGCAAGCTTATCCCGATAAAGAACGGCATTCAGCGGGTCGCCGTCCCCCACCACCTTCCCGTAAATCCTCCGGTTCAATGCCACCATCGTTTCCGCTCCATCTTCCGCTTCAGGTTCGGATTGGGGCATAAGGGTTTTCATTTCATCATCAATTTCGTCGCCGGGGACTCTGGCAATGTTCTTGATTCGGGGCCAGTTGAGGAGGTGGCCGCGGAGGCGATTTTCGAGCGCGGAGCAGATTGCGGAAGGGACACGGAGTGCAGAGATTTCGAAGACGCGAGTGAAGGCAGCTTCGTCGAAGTAATCGCCGGAGACGGAGGGGCAGTTCGGTAATTGAAGAGGGAGAGGCGAGTGGCCCTTATGCAGTGAGGGGCCGTATGAGATAGTTGAGAAAGCGAGAGCGGTGGTACCGCCTCCGCCGCAGCAGCAGAGGAGTGGGATGAGTCGGGGCTTGGCGGCGGAGCGCGGCGGGGGTAAGAGTGTGAAGGGCGGGAGAGTACGTGGTCGGAAAAGGGAAAACTTAGTCACCATTGCTATGCTCAACAGCTCAACTGTATTGAGTGTCAACTTGATACGTTTTTTTGTAACTATTTATTTCACTAAAAATTAAATACTAAAAATAATTATAAATTTTAATTCAACTAGATAGAACGAACCATAAAATTACAAGTATGAAATTAAATTAAAATACAAAAAATTAAAATTAAGAAAAAAATGAAAAAAAAAAAAAAACCTAATAAATTTGAAAGGAGAAAATTACTATAGATAGGATTATTTTTATCTTTTCCACACTATTCTTATACCGATGCGGAAAACTTTTCTGTTTTTTTGATTTTCGAGAATGTGGGATGAGTGTCCATGCAAGTCCATATCGAAAACTTGACAGTGGACAATCTTATCTTGAAATATTTTCAGATGCTTTTGATTTGAGAAATATAAAGGAGAAATTTTTCTGTGCAGTCTTTCAAAACGACTTATAAAAAGTATTGAAAAAATATGCAGACTATAATACCCCCAATCTTAAGTGATATGGTCACTTGTTTATATGAAAAAATTGGTGGTTACAAAAAGATATTTGAAAATACGAGCCGACTAAAATACCTCAGTCTTAATTGATCTAGAAAATTATTTAAGGGTGCAACTCACAATGAAAATGTTAATTGAAGAGTGTCATTTGCCAAACATTTTGTTGCTAGGTGCATTGTGCAAAACGAGTATAGCTTGAGGGTGTTTAATTGAGGCTAAATAAATTTTGATGTCTATCAATACACAAATTGGCCGTTTGATAAAATTATGTTATTCGGAGATTTCATTCCATTTTATCGGAAAATTTAATTTTATAACACGTGTAAAGGTACCGTATACCATAGCATAGATCACAACGTATTATAGAATTCCCACCACCTTGTCCTCATATCTACAACTTCAAGAATTCACCTCTTCAAGACGACAAAACAAGTCTCCGACACACGTACACACAAAAACAGCCTCGGACAAAGTTCAAATTAAAATAAATATGAAGAAAACGGTTTACATCAAATCATATACAGTTTATGTAACATTTACCAATCATCTCAACAATCAAGAACCTATAAATGAAACCGAGTTTCTATTTAGATATTCCACAATGTTACACTCTCACTAAAACTTACATGCAGACACTAGTAACCTACTTTCTCAAACACAATACAAGATGCCACGCACAGCTTGAGAAATCAAAGAAGCTACCTTTTCATCTGCAGCGTTAATCACTGTTTGCACTTCTGTGACCTCCACAACGGCCATGCTAGGCTTCGACACGTGTATCAGAGAAGCATTGCAAGATCCACCATCACCTTTTACTTCTACCGTTGCGTCCATACCCATCTTCTGCAACTCCAACACAAGGGCTTTTAAATCGATTTTTCCCAAATGCAGCACTGGCCTTGTTTGGGAGGGTTCTTGCTCAATGCACAATCTATATCTTGCTTGCTCTACCATGAGCTTTCCCTTCAGCCTCACGATATCCACATTTTGTTCTTTCAATGTCGTATATTCAAGCTTCCAGGTCAAGTTTACATCAATGTCCAATTTTGAGTCACTCTGTGCATAAGGGATATGCAGCATTTCGTTTTCTTGGTAGTAACTCAACGAAAATGATGTCTCCAGAAAGCCAACATGCCGCCTGAATATCTCAGGAAACTGCCCAAGGTAGAAATCGATTGGGAAAGTAAATCAAACTAACAAATATTTAAGACCAGAAGAAGAGGTCAAATTCCTGAAAAGAACATTTACCAGAACATGTCTAGGTTGTAATATCTTCAGTAAAAGGTGAGATTTATGAAGCCTGAAAGCAGGAGGATGTTAGAGGTCTTCATACATCAAAACAATATAGCTCAAACGACTTGTCTTATAAAAAATATTGAAAACAATAAAGAGAGCTCTAATGTAAGGTTCTATGCACATTTCACCACTTCAAAATATATAAATGGAACACAACTTACTGAATTCCAGAAAGAAAGGAACACTGGAGGACTTTCATCGCAATTGGCTTGTAAGGTAATAGAGCCAAACTGGCATCCACTCCTTCCTGTACATTATAGAAACAGGACAATTAGTGAAACCGGATAAAAATAATTTGATAAGAATAAATGCTGGCAGCACCTCCATAACAAGTAGTGAATTCTGATCCCCAGACCATCGCCGCAGCAAGTGGGTAACAGGTCCAAGTCGAAGACTCCAGTGAGGACAAAATACAATGCAAGGTTCCTGCCAAATTTTTCTGTCCCACACAATATCAGCATTCAGTCTAACCATCCAAGAACCTGATAATGCAACAAATCTATCAGCTGACTTTGAAACCTATATATTCTTAATTCACTTGTCATGATACCCCCAAACAATGACTCCTTTACTCGACCAAAAGCGTACAAATTTTACCCCGTGACTTTGTATGACCAGTTTGGTAACTGTTTAGAGGAATTGAACAATCCAACAAGCTTAGAAGATTGATTCGATGATGACCAGTTTGATAACTTTTTAGAGGCATTTAACAATCCAATAAACTTAATTAGAATAAAGCTTCTGAAAGATAGATACACCAAGATGTACACATGAACTTGGATGAGGGTATTGGAAGCAGATATTCAAGTGTCCAAATATTGGATGAAGCCAAGTGTAAGAGACTCTTAACTGCATTAATTATAGAGCATCTAGCATATAAAGATGCACTGGTCGATATAACTTAGTTAAATAGGAAGAATGGTCAATGTACATGTAAGAAATGATAAAACCTAGTGATTTTTTTACTTTTTCATTATGATTGTTTTTTATCTGTTTGGGGATTCGGGGAACAGTGTTTAAACGGAACCTAATAAGCATAACTTGTGATATAGAAAATAATATATACACAGAATTTCTAATAGTTGAATCTGCATTGCTATTAACCCGATCTATAAATTAATACCAGTATAACTTGGGCCACTAAGCTATATGGCAGAAGTGTAATGCGACTCGCATTGTGCCAAACCAAACCAAACCAAACATACTGGTGAAAAATCTCTTTCTCCCTCTTTAGTCTGTGTGTGTGTGTGTGGTGGTGGTGGTGATGGTTGGGGGGGGGGAGGGGTCATGCATGTGCTCAGCACAGTAGAAAAAGCTACCAGTGTTTCTCTCCTCTCCCTCTTTGAGGTGGAAGTCTACCTAAGAGGAAGATTACACAAAAGAATCTCTAATAACTTTATGTGACATCAGTGATCACATGCCCTCAACATAAATCCTCCACTTTGCTATTCGGAAATGCATGAAGTCTACCTAAGAGGAAGATTACACAAAAGAATCTCTAATAACTTTATGTGACATCAGTGATCACATGCCCTCAACATAAATCCTCCACTTTGCTATTCGGAAATGCATTACCATATGAACATTATTAGATCTGCAGTGGTCAAACCAATTATTTTAGCATTTGATGGACATCATCTTTCAACCACTGCAGAGCTTAAGGTTGCAACACCTGATACATTTGTCTAGCAATTGTAAATCACCAAAGATAAACATAATTGACATAGGTTTCCTGAATTCCCCACAGAACTTAAAAAAGGAAAAGCACAGAAGTGGTAGAAAATAATACTGAAGATACAAAAAATAAATCCCCAGCCAAAGAAAAATGACAATATAGAGTGCATAATTGTACTAAGGGTTCCATTATGAATTTTAGCGACTTAAGTATTCCATGCAAATGATATGTGTTACTTACAATAGTTCAACCGAATGAATGTCAGGAAACAGGTAAAGCCTTCCAGTTTTCAACATCTCCACATGCGTGAATAAGGGTTGCCCAGAGTAGAGCTACAACATTTAAAAAGGGAGCTTATATCAGCTTGCTTGCAAGTAAAGACCTGTAAGTTCCAAATCTGAAATTCAACATACACGATCTTGCAATTGCCCGCATAACCATTCTGGAATGATACTTGTAAATGCCATAAGCTCTTCTGCAACAGAAGAAACGACGAAAATAGGAGCCTACATTGCAGAACTGTGGTTATGAACTATATTGTTGGGGGAACAATGAAACGTAACACTAAAAAGAGAAGCTATCAAAACTGTGATCCATTAGCTCTGCATTTTAAACTAAGTGATTGAATAGTATTTAGCATAAAATCATGTTACGGAGCATGTGTAATTAGTCTTTTCACCTTTACTGGCTACAATACTAGATAAGGGTATGCTTCAGATTCTACCATCCTACTTTCCAAAGGTAATTATTATGACGAAACTACAAAAGAGGCTGCACCACCAAATATTAGATTGTGGTAGTAATTTACAAAAGAACAAATTGAAGCCAAGAAAATGACAACCTTCTAAAACTAAGACCTCAAGTTTGTCATTCACATCTTAAGCTCCAAAACACGAGTTATTATACACCCTATCACTTCTTTAAAAGGTATCCCGTATTTTGATATTTACACTTAAAGTGAATTAATGTACCTTCATATTTTCCGATGCTAGGATAAGTTCAAAGCGCTCCAACAGCTGCAGAATGATCCCAAGACGTCCAGTAGGAATTAGAACCGAACCCCCAGCTTGAATAGAGCTCATGGAACAGGAGCATATGAAATCTAACTTATCTATTTCCTCTGAATAATCATCAGTGCTAAGGAGGGCAGAGCTAGCTTCTGAGTAAACATCGCCACTACTGCATTGATTGCAAGTATCACAGTAAGAAATACAACAAGGACTAAACCTGAATGCAACTCCAACGCAAGTATAAGTTATATGAAAGTTGGTAGGACCAATTGTTGAAGAAAGCAACAATAAACATCCCAAATGGACATTCTAGATCAACTGAAAGCAGTCACCTTAAATTTGAAAAGTTGTTAGCAGGACTAGAGCAGTTACTATCATTGTCAAATTGTTCTGGAGCATTGTGGGAAGAGAAATCTGAATATAGAACCAGATCACTTGTCTGAAGAGCCTCGTAATCAAAACTTGCAGCTGTAGCAGATCTAAAAACAGAACTTGAAATGTAAGCAATGCTCCCTTGAGGACCAGTGATTCTCCAATTACATGAGCCTATTTCTAAACCAGAACCAAATGCTTTTACAATCAGTGTACCATTGTAGCACACTTCCTCAGCATATTTAAGAGATTCAACCTTCAGAATGCAAGACTTCACATCAGCTGCACTGAGAAGAATCTCTCATTAAATCTTAAAATACATATCATTTGAGGGAGAATAAAGGAATACACGTCAACAAACTGTTTTATTTGATGAGTTTCTCTTACTCTAGCTACAATATATATGAAACAGATAATAGATTGCACTATACCTGTACAACAGCTTCCAACAACCAAAGTCTGTCCCATCTGCGCCAAAAAATGACTGCTTGAACTCCAAAGGTAGCAATTCAAGTTTGTCCCACTTCATCCACATAGGCGCATCAGACTCAGGTCCGTAGAATTGTCTAAATTCCTTATGCATATTGACAAGATCCTCCATCATTAGTTGCCCAATTCTAGCTGCAGCCTCAGTTGCATACACCTATAATACCATGTATCACCAAAGGTTGTCATATCCATACCAGTTCAGTTAGCAAACAACAATGATTGAAATGAACCATTTAAAACATAACCTCAGCTACCTTAGCAGAAAAATCTTTATTCCGTGTGAGAAACGGTAAACCCAACATACCCATCGGACTAGATATCAAAACTACATCAATGAATGAAACATTCCACAAAAGCAAGTTCTTGACAGTTCTGTAACGCGGCTCAGCATAAATTAAACCATTGCCCCCCTTCTCTTTATTCGTGTCCAAACCCACATAATTTTGGCATGAACATGAGAAATTATAACCATTAACTATGGTATTAGAATCAACTGGGACAGGAGAAAAGATTGTTAGAGATGAAAGGTCCATAGGGCAATCAAATAAAACCCGAAAACCAGAAATATCCATAATGTGGCACGGCGGGAAATAATAACCGCTGCCTTCACTCAAGCATATCTGCAATCAAAATTCACCAATATTATCAACAAGAAACTATGGCATAATCAAGAAGGAAAAATTGTATAAAGACAAAGAACAATCTAATCCAGATAACAAACTCGATGAGTGAGAATAACACAAATAATATTCTTGGAAAAGAGACTTACATGCTCCATAGAGCTCAACGTGAGCGAAATTAAGTTCGATTCCACTGTGTCCAAATCCAAAATTCGACGAAAAAATCTAGCTTTTTAGTTGTTTGTCAGTTTTTTTTTTTATCTGGCTGTTGTTGCGCAATAAAGTAGCTTTGCCGGATTCCAGTTTAGAGTGATTCTTGACGGAGTTGTATTGTAGGCAGGAGAGAAGGTCGTGAGCTGAGGAATTACTGGCGGTGATTTTGAAGGTGGAATGGCGGCGGCGGTGGGGATCTGGAAATCGAGGTGTTCGTCCGATTCAGATTGTGGCGGTAACAAAATAAAAATTGGAGCATATAATTAAAGATGCTGTTTTATTTGAAATAATTACAAAATAATTAAATGTTGTGATCATTAATGTAAATATAACCTAAAAATATATCATTAAGTGTTTTTTTTTTCTTTTATTACCCCCACAATCCACATACGATCTTTTAAAATCATTAACGAATAATATTTTCTGAATTTCTAGAATAATTCAATCGGAACGCAGATGAAGTTCTAATTTAAATGTTATTGCAAATTTATTAAAATTATGCGAGACGATTGCGCTGGATTTTAAATTGCTCTAGTGATTCATAGTAATGGAACGGTGCATTTAGAATCGATGGTTAAGCATTTGCATCTAAAATTAATTAATAATGAAAATATTCCATACTATAAGTTTATTTGATTTATACAGATATAGATATAGATATAGATAAAGATATATAATGGAACGGAACTAAAATTGGATCTCTCTTTACATTTGTAGAAAGGAAAAATAGTTTACGGAAATTAGAAGAGAGAATTGAATGCTGAATGTGGACTAATAATAGACGGGTTTAAATTTTCTGTTATATTTTTCATGTTTCATTATCAAATTTATGATTTTAATAATATTTATTATAAAATAAAAATTAAGTATAACATAAATAATCATAGTCAACATTTATAAAAAAAATAAAATTAAAAATCAATAAAACATAATTTTAAAAAAATCAACCATAATAATAAACTATTAATTAGAAATAAAAAATTAAATATTAAAAATAATTATAAACCCTGATTGGATAGCATGACCCTGAAAACAATCATAAAATTATAAAAAAATAACAAAAAAATATAAAATTGAAGAACAAAATACAAGATAAACTCGTAATTTGAAAGTATAACTTGGAGTACAACTCAAAGAGTGTAACAAGAAATTCCATGTAATAATAGACAACATTATTATTATTCTTTCTTCGAATTTTCCTTGAATATTTGAAAGTTTTTACTTCTTCGGGAACAAATGTTCTGATTTCTGCATCTCAACTTACACTTCATTCTTTGTTCATCATCAAAAGTGACTTCTATATATCCATCTTTTGGAAAATACAAGTTATAAATGATCTATCTCCTCTACAAGGGAAATAATTCACAAACATACTCCTACAATTGCAGTTTCTTCTTCCCAGATGCAGAAACAAATTCCCATATCTTGACTGTTCCATCATCACTGGCAGAGGCAAGACGTCTGTTTTCCTGTAACGTTAAGACGAGCAAATGGAGGGGTGAAACAAGCAATTCTAAGGTTTATCAAAGAATAAAACAATAGTTGAATACTGGGAAGGATTTCTCTCCCAATTCACATTACTTCTATTAAGGGATAACCCATCAAAGTGAATTGCAATTTAAACAGAAGCATCGAATAAGACTACTGAATTTCACATTTTTGTTTGATTAAGATATTCATAATACATTTTGCAACAGGAGAATTGAATCAAGAAAGCATTTCTGTTTAGGACAGCCAACGATGTAACCTTATAGATACCAATTCATATGTTTTAGCATGTATCAGCTTTAGTAATCAACAATTCAACATGATGTTGGCAGGAAAAAAAATCATGCCAGAGAAGAGCACAATATTTTAGATACATTGTTTTAATACGAGGCATTTCTAGTTATGTACGCTATCTGTACACCTCATCCCCAATTTCCACAAAACTATCATGTATTGGAAGTTCAGCATGAATCACAGATATGTTTGTCATCAATATTATTTACCGTGGAACTCCATTGCACGGCATTTACATCCATCTCATGAGCCTTATCTTTTTTATAAAGCAACTTGTATGAAGGTCCATTAACCTGCCGTAACATTCAAGACACAGAAGCAAAATTAGAGATCCTTGAGTAATGAGTTCAACCTCTAGAACTAGTTTATTTGGCCACCACAATTTGCTTCTAACTGGAAGCAAGACTTCTTCCAAAAGAAAAGATAATATGCAGGCACAATGACATTATCAGGGTTATTTATGCTACAGCCGAATTCCATTCTAATTTCTAGTTCTTGTGTTCAGCACTTCAGCTTCAGTTAACCACTTTTTTTTTCCTGTTAGTAAAATATGTGCATGTGGCTTTGTTGAATTTGGACCTTGATTAATACTAATTTGATCACCTTATACCCTATTTAATGCCATCTTTCTCATTCCTTACAAACAAAGGGCTATTTGATCACCTCATACCCTATTTATATACATGTGGATATACAATATAGACATAAGCATACATATATATATGTCTGGCTGGTGTATACTAAAGGCAAACAGAGAAAAATGAGGAGAATAAGCCAATTAACAACATATACCAAGCCATCTTCGCTCTCTACAAAAAAGCGTATGGCATCATCAGCTGCTCCACTGCAGATTATTCCCTCCCTGCAACATTTGTAGCTCAAAATAAGTACACAATAAAAACCAATAATTTTGACAAAACAAAACATGAACTCATTACCCCAAGAATTATGATTAACAATTTCCTGAGTACGTCTGAAACTAAAATAAAAGTTTGAAGAAAAAGATATAGGATGTCTTCCTACCTTGACCAATGGATGGAAAAAATAGTTCGGTCATGATAACCAGAGAGAGTACATATATGTGTCCTGAAAACAAAGGCAAATGGAAGTTCAGTCAAACTAATAGAGTTGTGAAGTGTATAGGAAATTGTCTCCATTTGAAAAAACTTGTTCATGAATAAATGTTTACCAAGCCATCTCGATCTAAATAAAATAAAAATAATAAGCATGAACTGCAAATAATTAGCAAAAGAAGTCCAAAATGATCCATGATGATGATGAAATATTTCATTTCAGAAGTATTTTGAGACATCAAGACAAGCCAATTAACTTTACTTTGTGCATGCAATCATAGTGTCTAAACAAATTATATCATAACAAACAAAACATGATTTAAAAGTGTTGTTAAACTTTAATTTCTTATTTTCCTTTTTTCCCGGTGTTTAACTCACAGTTTTCTGATAAGAGCTAATCATTGTAGCTCATAAAATTTTAAAATTTAAGCATAATTCATAGGAGTAAGATAGCCAATCATTTGACAATAAGACTCGAGTCATACATATGTTCTAACCTTCTCTTATCATTTATTCAGAGAACCAAAAGACCGAACTAGAAAATAAGCAAAAAGAATATCATAGGAGCTGTCATATTACTCATATAAAAAAGATCAACCACAAACATCTGCTCACCAAGGTGCATTTCCATCTCCAGACAGCATCCTCATAATGTCACAACCCCATATTTTAATTGTAAGATCATCGCTGCAAAATCAAGCTAACTGAATTAGACTTGGAATCACAACAATCTAAATTGTAGTTATATATATTGCTCAAATGTCACGTAATTCAAACGATGAAGACTTAGCACTAGTATTAAACTTCAATAAGCATAGAAACATCATGGAGGCCGTGAATACCTGCAGGATACCATCTTGTCTCCACTTGCATTAAAAGATAATGCCCAGACAGTTGATGTGTGCCCACTTCATTAAACAAGAAAAAAGGAAATGTTACTAGCAGAATCCTGTATAATCTCTTTCTTTAGAAAAATAAAAATAAAAATTACAAGTTACTCAACATCTAAACTTTAAAATCTAGTGAAGCGCATAATTATGAACATAACTAAGCATAGAATAACCTTTCCATATTAAATGACATTCCACATTCATAAGGATCCATTTTTTTTCTGTTCTTTTTTTATTGGAAGTGATTAAATTAAACATGGTTGATATCCATATATGGTGTAGTCATATGAGTGAAGAATGTGGACATAAAAGCAATCTGTGGCATTCCCTGTGTTCGTTCAAACAATTAAGTTGGAGAACAAACTACCTGCTGGATTCATTTAAAGTTTGGACACAGTGCCAATCATCACTATCCCCATCCTCAGCCCAGACCTACACCAATTAAATGAGAGCTATCAGAATAAAAATTGATTCTTGGATTAAATACTAGGCACAAAAGAATTAGAATATACTCAAATATCTAAATTGTTTGTAGCATTAGTCTTCCATACTCAAAAGTACCTTGATAGAATTGTCGTAGCTACATGAGAACAGAATATCTGTTGCAGGATGCCATTGTACCATTTTAACATCTTGTGTGTGTCCTTGCAACACCGAAACACACTCGAACTCATTATGTGGCAATACTTCCCATATCCAAACTGACTTGTCGCGCCCACAAGTGGCTAGCAATGAGCCAGATGCATTCCACGAGACACTTTTAACTTCATTCTCATGACCCTGAACGTAATTTTGCCTCAAGTCAGCATTTTAATAAAAAACTTTCCAACAACAAACCAATATCAAAACAGTGGATCACAAAGAAGGAACAGCAAAACAACATCTCCTTGATTAAAAGAAACAAATCACCTCGAGAGTGGAAACACAGGAAAAATCACCACCAACATCTTCCCAGATAGCAGTGGTGGCATCAAAACTTGCGGTTGCCAATAATTTCCCAGACGGAGACCACGCGCAAGATCTAACAGTCCTAGTATGAGTGTCCTCCAAGACTGCCTGCATAATATCATTATTAAACACTCCCAATTTTTCATTCACATGTAACCACACTTCGAAATCTCAAGACATTCATGAAAGCAATCTCACTCAAAGCTCACAAATTATGCCAATAAGAATTCTCTATCATATATAGGTACCCATCGAGTTATAAACCCCTCACACACACAATTCTCAATCTGAAAAGTTTAAAATCAAAATAGAAGCAACAAATTGAGGCTTATGAGAAGAGAGAGGTGAAACCTTGCAGTGGAAAGAGCCAGAGGCAGGACTTTGTTCCCAGATTCGAATAGTTTTATCTCCGCTGCAGGAGGCGAGTACGGCAGGGACACCGTTGGCACCAGTGGCCGGTTTCCAGGCAAGGCTCCAAACCCTATCGGTGTGGCCTTCGAGTTTCTGAACTTCAGTCAGCTCAAAATTCTCATCTGCGAAATTCATCATCCCAACAGCGAAGATCGAGTTTGAACGAACAAGTAGAGGCTTTATACTGGTGTTGCCCAATCTGACGAGAAAAAAAAAAGTTTGTGCAAAAATAAACATGTGGGAACATTTTTGACATAGGTTAGAAGGTAAATATTAAAAAATATTGGTGTTGCCCAACCTGACATTTGACGAACAATGTGGGGCCCTTTACAAAAATGCCTGCATAAAATAATTTAAAGAAAATGGATCTGAATTTAAGGTGTGGTATAAAATGTAACCTATATACTAATTTATGAATTAAACATATGGCCAAACTTTTTCCCAATAAAGTAAAAAAAATTATGAAATAAAGGAAGTAGCAAAAGGGTGGCGTTTATGTTTCTGAGTCTAAACAAATTATAATTCAGTATCATGAACTTTCGGTCTAATTTGCCAGTTGATCACTAAATAGTTATTAATAATATAAGTAGAGATGTCAAAACGCCAATCCGGCTTAGCATGAGCCCATCGAGCCACCAACCAATACTGGGCAGGCCAAAATCTAGACAAGGTGCAGTTTTTCAAGCCCAGTCCATGGGCAGGCCATCAGGACAAAGAGAGGCCAGATTTTGATTTGAAAACAAAAATGTATAAGGTTTTTAACTAATTAACCACCACATTAAATAAAAAAGCTCTGATTTTGATTTGAAAAAAAAAATTATATAAGGTTTTTAACTAATTAACCACCAAATAAAAAAAAAAAAAAATCGACAATCATAGAAGTTACTGCTTATAAAAAATATATTCCTTCTCATCAACAGTCATTTTCAGCATTTTACAAAATACAAGAATTAGCGATGCTTGTAAATTAAAACAAACCTTTTTTCCTTCTATAGATATTTGAGTTCATATGTAAATATTCCATTTCTTTTTATAATACATTCATCGAAACAAATAAATCTATGCTGCTGGATTTAAATTTCCTAAAAATCTTTCCTTCATGAAAAACATGCCAGAAGGCTGTATGGATGCATTTTAATAATTACTTAGCTAGGATGAAACTTATCTAATATCTCATAGCATGTGTGTGTGTGTGTTCTTGATCACCACAGATCACACCACCATCAAAACCAGAGCTTAAATTTTAAATCCAATAACAAGCATAGCAAACAAGAAAGGCAGGCAAAGTAGGCGTGAATAATTCTCCAGCTAGTTTTCTTCAATTAGGATTTCACTAAGCAATTCTAAAGCATCGAAACGGTTGATTGACCAAAAAGTACAAAGTAGCAATGCAGCTATTCAGTCCGCTAGTTTTCTTCATCAGAACTGGGAAATGTCAATCAATCACGCTAAAATTACCATGATTTTACGAATTTCTAAATTACTAACAACATAATTAAACAATAAAAAGAAGGCTTAAAATTTTGGGGAAAAGAGATAGAAGAGTTGCCTGCCTATCCTGAAGGAGAGATAAGCTGTCAGTGCCTGGCAGCGCGCCGGCTGGGCTTTTACTTGGAAGGATAAAGGAAGATATCCCCCAATTATGCAGTCGTTTACTTTGTTTGATACAAAATTTCAAATTATCCTAACTCTCAACCAATCATATCCTACCTGCACACCTCTGATAGTTCTTTGAATGTGATGAAGCTCCTGTCACAGTGAATTTGGAGCAGCTCAAAATATTCTGGCCTTTTATGACTGATCTCTGTTGAAATTGAAAACTGTTTGACTCTTGGAACTGGGTTGATTTTGAAATTGAGGAGGAGAGAAGCCAGAGAAATTGGTTCAGCCGCCGAGACGAGGAGGAGGAGAGAGAACCTAGGGCTTAAATTTTGAGCCCATGGAATTTAGAGAGAGAGAGAGAGAGAGAGAGAGAGAGGAGGAGGAGGAGGAGGAGGAGAGAGAGTGAGATTATATATATGCATTCAATAAATTCCGTAGACTTTCAAATCAGAGGTGCAAGAACTCGCAACATCGCATTTTTTATTTCAATTTTGAGCTACAATTAAAAGTGAGATTGAGCCCAATACTGTTGTTGAGCCACTTTGGCATTATTGATCGGTATAAAATGATCATATTCAATTTATTAGCGTCAATATCATATTTTAGTTTCATCATCTATCGAGTAATTCATAAAATTATTTCAATGTTTTTATAAATAATTCTTTGAACTTACTATAAATATAATACGTGATTTTTTTTGGGACTTCGAATAACTAATGTGGTCCGAATATGACGCGACACGAGTAATTTTACACGTTATTTAAATATTTCGACAAAAAACACAGTAAGCTAATCAAAGCACGAAAATTGATTTTAAACTATACATATTTGAAAACGAGTGCAGCCTCCTGCTCTTCGACATTGTTTAATGTCGGAAATCGACTTTTTTTTTCCCTTTTTTTTCCCCCTTTTTCTTGTAGTGATGTGATCTAGTGCAATTGTTTATGAATCAGAAAATAGCCGATTTATGTATGAAAGAGAATACAATATAATTGAACTCCAAAAGTCTACGTCCAGTTATTAATGTATTAATCTTGACAAGTTCAGTGTAAGTATTCTATTAAATTTGAGAGTAAATTAAAGATGATTTGATAAATTAAAGGTAGGTACAAAGATATTTTGTCTTCTTTTGGAGATTATATATGATAATTAATCAAAGATATGTGTGCCAAGTGCAAACACTGTGTCTACTGATTACCTTTTGATGGCTAAATTCGATTTCTTCAACAACAATATTGGAATAACATGTACTGTGTATCTTGTGACAAATTGATGTCATTTCTCCAATATTATCTATTAATAAATAAATAAATAAAGTACAAATATCAAGAATGAGGGCCTAGGGGATCCAATTAATTAATAATAAAAGCTCTCTCTCTATATATCTGAGTGTGTATATATATCATTATTTATTAATTTGGCATCCCCAAAAACTTCTACAAACCTACACCCACAAACCAATACCATCAATGGAACAAATAGATGTGCACACAATTAATTAAAGAGCAAAACACAACCCATAAAATTAAATACGCATATAAATATATTTGAAAGAAGACACACACACACTCATATGATATATATATATATATATATATATAGATCAGAAATCAAAATCATCGTGATTAGGCTTGGGAGAGGTGAGCAACGCCGTATAAAGCCTGAGCCTGTCTTCTCCAAGCGAGGAGCACCTGGAGAGCGGGCGGCGCGGCCTAATAAAGGAGAGGGAAGTGAGCGTGAGGCGGTGCCTGTACCTCCGCCACGCCAGCTGGATCGCCACCGCCGCCCACGTCCGCCAGCCGGGCGAGTAGTAACGCGCGCTCCTCTTCACTTTCTCGTTCACAAATGTGTACCTGAAGTGCTGCGTCACGTATTTGACGTCATCCGCCTCAAGGCCGAACGCCTCCGTGGTCTCGAGCGTCACGAGCGACGACGACGACGGCGGCAGCCTCTCCACAAACGGCCTCCTGAGGCACCACGACAGCAGCTCGTCGCCGCTGAAGTTCCCCGGCCCTAGCATGCAGCAGCTCTTCACCCCGTCCCGCAACTCCTGGCTGCTCTGCAGATGCCCTCTTACGATGAACAGCATTCGTTGCACCGGGTCACCTTCCCTTGTGATCTAATATATATTCAATATTTCATTATATATATCTTTATTTTATTGAATAAAAATCAAATTACTAGATATATGTATATATATACCGTTTCTCCCTTTGTGAATATGAGGGATTTGACACGGTCACATATGTTCTCGAGGACTAGATTATCCATGTGCTGGAACAATGGCACCTGATATATACATTATTTCATATACAATTGATAACTAATGTATATATATGTATATCTGTGTGTGTAGTCGCAAATTTAATTTGTTGATTAATTATGAGGGAGGGTACGTAGTGGATTGAGATTCTCTATTCCACATATGGTGTTTCAATCCGTATTCCACGATTGAATTTATGAATTATTCTTCCATTTTTTCGTCAATTATAATTCATTGTGTTTTAGTTTAATTTTACACTTATTAATTATGGTTCATTCTATCCAATTAGGATTTATATATTTATTTTTTAGTATTTAATTTTCAAAAAAAAAATGATTATTATGGTTGATTGTTTTATAAATATGGTTTATAATTTTTTAAATTCCACTCTTTTGTTGATAAATGTGACTGGGTATATTATTTTTATAATATCTATTAATAAATTTATAATTGGAATACGGATTGGAACACCAAATGTGAAATAGAGGATCCATTCGGATACGTACGTACATACGTACCTGCCTGACCAAATCCAAACAGAGATGGTATTTGATATCTCTCCGGAGGCCTTCGGGGAGATTTCGAGTCATTTCACACTCATCAACTCCGCGCATGGCTGCCCAGCGCTGCCTCTCGTAGTTGCGTACTCTCTGCCGGAACGCGAGGGGCAGCCGCCTCTTTCTCATCCACCACTCTATGTTCCTCATCTTCAGCTGCATTGCTTGCTTCTTCGAAGTAGTCGCGTGCAAGAAAACCTGCATATGCATATCCATGCACCTACCTCAGCTAATCCAATATTAATTAATAATACGTACTAGCTAGCTAGCTCTACTTATATATAATACTCATGCATGTATATATGCATTCAACACTATATATATATATATATATATACATACGTACCTTGATGTTACCAATCAACATGGTGACGAGCAGAAGTCCAGTGGTGAGAACAATGATGATGAACACGACTTCTAACCAATCCGTCGTGCTCTCCAGGTTCCCAAAAGTACTGTACATGCGTATATATATACGTTTCAAAATTGAAAACTGAAACATGCATGCATGCATCTGATATATTATACATAAATATTACATGTTGAAGGGTAGTGTATACCTCACCTTAGAGTCATGAGCCCCCAGAAAATAGGGAACAAGACCTTCTCGAGACGATTGTTGTTGGTGACGAGCTGAACAGTCCACTTGTAAGCACCGTAGTCGAAATTGTCGTAGTTTTGAAGGCATGAAGATCTTGCATGGTGGTTCTCTCCCCAGATGAATCTGGTTCGATCACTAATAAGATCTTTGGTGCCGTAGTAAATTGAATCTTGGCACGCCATCATCGTTAAATCGCAACCCTTCGTTACCATGCATTGATCTTTCAAGCATCGAGCACCCCGTTGGATGCCCAGCAAGTACCAGCATGCTCCCACAGCCTGTACCAGTACAACCCTCTATTACTACTTTCTCACTAACCAAACGACACCATTTTCACATGGGAAGACCGATGCACCCATGCCTTCCGTCGTACGGGCGCATGGACCCTACGCACCGTGTATTCTTTCCCCTCCAAAAAATATATATCTTAAAATTAAAGTGAATTAATTTAAATTTTTTTATCCGGCGAATCACAGAGTGCACACTCATCCGATGCTAATGCATGTACTCGTGCACTGTGCTCAACAACTAATTTTTTCAAAATAAAGTTATACCATAAAATGAAATTAATTAATCCTAAAATTAAGGTAAATTAATTTATTTATTTTTTACCCGGTAAATCGTGGTGCACCACACTTGGCAATTAATTTTCTTGAATTAAATATAAACTATAGTTGAGATTAATAAACCCTAAAAAATCTAAAAACCTTAAAAAAACCTGCTAACTAATACTAAACCCTAAAAGAACACATAAACCCTAAATTTTAATTGAGATGAAATGAACTCTAATTTGGATGTAATAATAAATCCATATAGCTAGATAGCAGACTTAATATACTTCTTTAGGTTACAAGTGATACACGAATACTTTTTAGTGTTATGAGTGATATTTTTTCTAATAAATTTTTCGGGTCTGGTTGGGTCGATTCATAGAGTGCCTGTCTGACTCTAACTAACAAAGTCTGATACAAGATGTGAAATATACATGTCATATTAAACATTATCATTTAGTCATTGCATATACATAAAATATGCATGATATATATACACGTGTAATGTTTAATGCTACATTAATTTTACTTGATTGAATAGGTAGTCATTGATGTTTTAATTGCAAAAATATGTAAAGTTTTGGTGTTATTGTATTAAGATTTAAAAGTCATGTCTATAACCCAAAATTGATAAAATACTGTGATTTTTCGTGCAATTAACATTAAAAAGTATTTCTAAAATCACAAAATTTATTATCATAATTAAATATTAATGAACCTAAGCATTAAATATAACATATGTTGAAAATGCGATGGAGGAGGAGGTGCTTAGATAGATAGCTAGACGATTTTAATTTGGAGAGGCCCCCCTCCCCAAAATTAGAAGCTAGGAAATTGCATATGAGATTCCTTGTCATATTTTTTTTTTCTTTTTGTGTTTCACTCTGCTCTGTATTTTCATAATCAAATTCTAAGTTTTTTTTTTAAAAAATTTAAATTAAATTTATTATGATTGATTAATTTATAGTAATTAGAATAAGAATAAATAATTAATAAAGGAAATAAGAAGGAATATAAAGCTTACGTGGGATGCGACAAAATAGGCGATCATATTGAGAGCAATGCCCCACCAAACAGTGCCGAATATGTAGCCGGAGAGATTTTGCATACGGCGGAGCAGGCACACCGAGTGGTAGATTTTGGGCAAATATTGGAACACAAACATTATCAACAACACCGTCATCACCACCGTCGTCCACCCTCTTTCTAGAAGCTTCGGGATTACCACCCAGATTACTATCTGCATTCATATGATTAATAAAGATGAAGCTAGAACTGGGATTTTTTATTTTTATTTTCAATAGATAATTATAATATAAGGAATATATATTTCTTTAATTTCTGAATCCTGAATCCATATTCTGTATATAATGTATATATTGTATGTATATACATGACTATATGTATATGTATATGGAGACACATGTACAGTGACAGACTCACATGTGGTTTGTAAGGCTAGCAATAGCATATCAGTTGTTAACGCCCAAGTAAATAAACAAACAATTCAAGATGACTACACGTCCTATTTTGTCACATTCCTTCATAGCTGCAATACGTTAAAGCTGGCTACGTACCCCATAATAATTCCAAAACAAAATTAACCCTTCCACTTTCCTATTATCATACCATACCTTCTAAATTCTAATACAATAAAATTACTTACTTCATTTTCTCTCACTATATATATATACTCTCGTGACCTGACCCCGCCCCTAAAGATTAATTAATATTTAGTTTATATATAAATTAATTTCACCAAAACGTACAATCAATCCCCGATTTAGATATATACACATATATAACTTATGTCAATTAAATTAATTAAAGGATATATATATATATATATATGAACGATCGATCACCTGAGGCAGCGGGAGGATGACGAAGAGATCAAAAAAGAAACCCTTCTTAGACTTGAAGTACTTGAAGGCAACATCTCGTGGGGCGGCGGCGTCATGCATTCTGGGGTCGGGGCGGCGGTTCATCTTGAACTGCAGCCACACGTTCCAGAGGTGCAAGGCGTCGATCATGCATCGGAGAACGGTGACGGTGACGGCGAACCACCCGTCCACGAACAGGCACATGCAGCTCTCGCTTATTGAGAGTGTGTAGAAAAACAAAGGGTCCACAAATAGGCCCACGGCGCAGACCAACAGAAATAGTCTGTTCCATTCCTGCACCCACGTCGCCCTAGGGTCTAACACCCACCGCCCCTCACGGCGGCGGAACCCACAGCCGCCGTCTTTTAGGGTTTTTCCGCCGTTGTCGTCGGGATTTACTTCTCCCTCTTCCTCCTCCTCCTCCTCCGGTTCGTCATACGAATCACTGTCGTCATTGTTGTAGTTGTAGCGAAGCTCTTGTTGGTCGGAATTCGGCATGGTCGATTATTATTAGTAGTGGTATTATTATATATACATATGTATTATTTTATTTTGAAGAAAATTGAATGTGTAGGCGGTGGTGGTGGCAGGAGAGGGAATACTAGGTTGGTGAGACAGAGTGGAAATGAATACACATTTAATTGCAGATATGGAGTGGAGAAGAAGAGATGTCATGTTGAATTACTAGAATGCCCTTGCAGTTACTTGTCAATTCATGACCTCTTAATTTGGATTTATTTGCTCTCGCATTCTTCATGCTTGCGCTGTATTATTTTATGGTTGAGAATATTCTTAATAGTTTTTTTTTTGTTCCTCATGTTTTTTATGTAGAAATTGGTATATATATTGTTAATACTTATGTTTTTTGGATTAATTAGTTGCTTTTTGGTTGAATTCTTTGTTATATATACGTACATTGCCGATCGATACATATGTGCGTTATATATGTGTGCATTTAATTATTGTGTCATATAATATATGAATTTGATATTTACGGGCGTTGAGGATAATGAATTAGGAAATATAATTAATATGATAAATGTATAAAAAAGCAAATGTATATATGAGTCTCGAAAGTCATAAGTGAATGCAAGAATGAGTATATAATGATTTTGAGTTGCAAAATATATTTCAATTTTTTTTTTTGTTAAAAGTAAAATTGATGATTACGTACATATATATATATATGTATATGTATATTGATTAATTAATATGCACTCAAATATTTTCCCAATCAACTGATGGATGGGTCGATAAATGTGATCGGATTACTTTAATTCTTTTAAATGATTATATATAAGTGGAAAAATAATTTAAATAGAATCCACAAATTCATTATTATTTCTCATGATATTGAAAGCTCCAAAAGCTGGTTAATTAATGTTTTTGTTTCACCGTAAAAAACAACGAAGCTGCTAAAATTATTTGGTTAATTTACAGTTCTCTAAAATTCTTGGTGCATTTATACATGTTTTTACAAAAGTAAATATATTTTTCACTTCTTGTCATCATGTTTATATTTGAATTTCAGTTCATGCTTACTCTTTTATTGGCATGGTGGGCAAAATGGGACAATTATATGTCACACTCTTGTGTCCCACTATTAAATTTAATTTACTATTATAATAATATTTTATTATAAAAATATATATATATATAATAATCAATCATATTTAACATTTATTACTAAGAATTGAATTTTTAAAAAATTATATGCCATAATTATGGAATAATAATAAACTTAACCCTAATAAATGATTATATATTAACTAAAAAATAAAAATTAAATTTTAAAGAATAATTATAAACATAGGTGGAACAAACACTAATTAATAATTGTAAAATCAAACTAATTAAATCAATATAAATTAAAATGGAAAAAAATTAATAATGAAAAAAAACTAATAAAATTTACAGTGAGTCATCAAACGCGCGAGATGAGTAGAGATCCTCTAGTCCCACTTGTGTGTACCAACCGTGTGCCACCATTAAAATTATATATTGTTAATAATGTTTTTTATAAAAATAAAATTTGTTTTATCATAACTAATCACAATTAATGTTTATTGTAAAAAAATTAAAATTTTAAAAAAATATATACCCTAAGTTTGGAATAATCAACCCCAAAAATCAATTATATTAACTAAAAAATAAAAATTAAATATTAAAAAATAATTATAAACCATAATTGGGTGGAATAAATCCTAAATAATAATGTAAAATTATACTAAATCAAAAGAAATTAAAATTGAAGAAAAAAATAAAAGAAAAAGTAATAATTTTGAGGTGTGGTACACGATTGACACACACAAGTTGGAACTAGAGGATCTCAAGTGCGCGAGATATACATACATATATATAAAGTGGAGTATGAAATCTCATTTAATTGCTCAAGTAGTCAAGTATATTGGGCAATTTAAATTGTGCCTTATGTATATATATATACATAAGTTTAGTGTGGGTAAGTATATGTACACAATTTGACAATGAATACTAATAGCTTGATATGTGTATATATATATATATATATATATTATATATATATATATATATAGTAATTCGGGTGGGGAATTATATATGAATTGAGTTGTATATTCTCAATTATAAATGTGAGGTATACCACTATATATTACATTAATGTTTATGGCTATTTACTCGTTGATTGTTTGATAACATTGAAAGAATACAAATGCTTCTAATAATGAAGTAAAACCATTATAATTAATTATTAATGCATGGGTATTAATTAAGTGGGGAGAAAATGAAATTCTGGTCCAATTAGAAAGACTTTGAATTATTTTGGCCTTACAATTAAACTAGCTAGTATATCACTTGAGATCCTCTAGTCCTAACTTGTGTGTGTCAACCGTGTATCAAATCTCAAAATTATTACTTTTTCTTTCATTTTTTTCTTCAATTTTAATTTCTTTTAGTTTAGTATAATTTTACATTAATATTATTTAGGGTTTACTCCACACCCACTTAAGGTTTATAATTATTTTTTAATATTTAATTTTCATTTTTTAGTAATATAATTGATTTTTGGGGTTGATTATTCCAAACCTAGGGTATATAATTTTTTTAAATTTTAATTTTTAACAATAAATATTAATTATGATTTGTTATAATATAATAAATTTTATTTTTATAAAAAATATTATTAACAACATATAATTTTAATGTCGGCACACGGTTGACATACACAAGTTGAGACTAGAGGATCTCTACTCCTAGCATATTGCATGCATCTCCTTAATCCTTAAATATATACTAGCTACTTAGATTAGCATCACACAACAATCTACCGAAATTGATTAAATTAAACTGATTACAGTTTCATTGAAGGTTAATGACAAATATTTAATTCTTATCCGAGATGATAGTTTTGAGTCATTTTCAATAGTTCAATTCGGGTACTAAAATATAATTTTAAATAATATAATATGTGATAGAATTGCAATTCCGACAATAAATCAATAATATGAAATATTAAATCCTAGCTATTTACTCTTTTACTTTGAACTGTTAACAAAACGATTGTATTCAGTTTTTCGTAGTTTCATATATTCATTATTTTTCTTATATTATATTGCAAGTACTTCTGTGATCTGTCTGATCATCTCGCAAATTAACTTGATCTGTCATATTTCTATAAGCAGTTTCAAATTTTTGCAATTTTTTTTCTTAATTCTATATAAGCTTTCAAGTAACAAATTAAGCTCACTAAGTACTTTTCATAATTTTCTGTAGTATTAACATGTTTATAATTTTTTTGTTTAATTGTTTATAAGTTCTTAATGATCAGCTAGCTCTCAAAGGTTTTTGGTGATATTGATCTATGACCTAATTATTTGGTATGATTATATATATTCATCAGATTTGTCGCGTCTTATATATAGTTGTAAATATTTGTAAATAACTTAAATCTTTAAGGAGCTATACTTCCTAGAAATTATTGAGAAATAATTTATGTATTAATTACATATTATATATATATAGTAAGTTATCCCATCCCTTATCCGATAATCTTTGTTTGGTTAAATATGGACAGCATATAGCAAGAAGGCAAAGTTTTACTTGATCCGTTGTGAAGAATGATGCGTGCGAATGAGAGAGAGAGAGAGAGAGAGAGAGAGAGAGAGAGAGAGAGAGAGAGAGAGAGATGGAGCGAATCATATCGCGATTAGAAGGCAGAATTCGTTGAGTAGGGCAGCGCAAAACTGATATTATTCTCAGATAAGTTCGAACAACACAGTTTCCATGCACCTTCGTCGTTTTTGTTCTTTAGTTGCATCAATTATATAAGTAATAAGTTAGAGAAAGTAGTACATTATACATCTATAATTTCCAATCCATATATGTGTTGTATATATATATATTTAAATATTATGAATTGAAGAGCCGTTTCAAAATCAAACTGATCATATATATCATTTTCAGCTTCCGAAGAATCACATGATTATATCCCACCCACCGTTAATCCAATGCTCATCGTTTTTCTAAACTATACGTACAAAATTCTATGACGACTCCCTCTCCAAGTTCGTCATCCGTATCCTCAAGCGGTGGAGATATAGAAATAGACGTCTCAAGTTCGAGACTCACCGCTTCCTCATACTCTAACTCAAAAAAGTAAAATAAAAAATAAAGAGTTAATAACCAACTATATATATATATATATATATTTTTTTTTTTACTATAACGATATATTTGTATATTTTAACCACCCAGAGTGCATCTTATAAATCTTTTATATAAAATTTCAAAACAGTAAAGATAATTATATTTATAAGGAAACGTTGTTAATTGTTGATGCATAATTCATGTTTTAACTATATGTCATAAACTATTTTACAATACACTGCAATTCTGACAACATGACTATGAAAGTACGAGTCCATAATAATATGCATACATATACATATATATATATATATATATATTTTATTTTAGTTTGCAAATGGGAGAATTAGGGGATCAACCCCGATCTCTTGCCCTTATATGAGTAGGAAAAATCATTAGGCAACACAACTCCAGTAATAGATATATTTCTAGATAATTAGTGTTGCTATATTTTATGTGGTGGTATATATTCAGCGTGTGAGGAGGCGAATCACGAATAGTAAATAATCATATATTGAAAATTAACAATCATATTTTACAAATGGGCCTCGATTTAGATTCAAATTAATTTTACACCCACGTATTGCGTGGTGAAATATGGGACAACAATATTTGGTTCAAATTAAATTGATGCCTCACGTAGCTCATGAATGTTTAAAACTTTGTATTACAAAAATTTCTAATGTCCGTCAAACATAGAGTGGAACACCTACATTCTATAAAAATAATTTTTCAAACTATTCATGATAAGACATGCATGTTTAGGAAAATGAATAGCAGTGGACTGCTTCATTTTAATATGTAGTAATATATTTCAATTTTTTTACTGATCAATATTTTTTCAGTGCAAAAATTCATAAATTCATAATAAATAAAACAAAATAAGTTCTCACACTATTCATGATAAGACATTTTTGAGAGGGAAATGAATAGCAGTAGACTACTTCATTTTAGTATATAGAGTAATAGATAATAGATACATAGAAACCAGCTAAACGGTGCTTTTCTTGTCATGAATGATTAGTGTTCAAGTAACATAGTGCATGACTAATGCACGGGTTCGAATTGACAAATTATTATGTTCAAAATACATGTTCAATAAATTATGAGTTGATCCATCGTTCAAAATTCAAATCAAACATGGTTCTAGCACATTCTTTGAATAGACATCGTTCAGATATCTCGGGTTCGAGACCACCGCTCCCCCTCCCCCAACTCGAAAAATAAAAACTTATACTACATCGTTAACACGCTATACACTTTTGCTCTCTCTCTCTCTCTCTCTCTCTCATTTTCATAAGCTTGAAGAGTATGACAGTTGAGCCCTCCAACCAATAACAAAGCAAAACTCATGTTACATATATACACACTTCATCTTCTTCACCTAACTAGCGTAAACTGAATCGACTCCGTTGCGCGATAAGATCATTCCTGTAAAAAAACATTTCATAGTCATTGCAGGCTGTTTAAACCAGCAAAAAGAATGATAGAATCTGATGATGGACTCATATTCATGTCCTCACCATTTTCGACGAATTGTTTCAGCATCAGTATACCCAGGCTTCTGTACTTTCGACCTTGCTTCCTTCAACCTCCCCTTGAAATCTGTTTTCCATGCCATAAACCTGTGTTTTAAACTCTGCAATTCATCTCCACTGTTTGCAAAAGGTACATTCACTGGCTTGAACTTCACGATTGCCCGGGCTTCATCATCAAACTTATGTTTTTTCTGCTCAAACTCCTTCACAAGAGGAATAGCTAATTCTAAGCCACGATTGTTGTCTCCACTTGCAGCTGCTTTAGTACCTTTTTTAGGAATTCTGCCGGGGTTGCCACCACCGGGAACCTGTGCTCCCGAAGAGGTATCCTCGCAATCAAAAAACCGAGGTGATTCAGTATCGGACACCTTTTCAGGTTGACCTATAGTTTTGTCGGCACTGATGCTCTTTCTTGCGGAAACCAAACTCATCTGCAACAACAACAAAATAAGTGAACTAGGAAGGACGCGCTAAATGGCTCAGTAAATTTAATCGACTAAAATCATATTAACAAGCAAGCTATAAATGGCTTTCAGACTAAAAAAGAAACCATTGTGAATCACTCACTTGTAATGATGCCATCTGGTTGTGCCACATCTCTTCCATGTATTTCATCTTGGCTTCATGTTCCAACCACTTTGCCTCGTATTGTTGCAGTTGCTCTCTCAAGACAATATTTTCTTTTTCCTTTCTTCCAAGATTCACTTCTACTATCAATAAGCGCTTTTGTATATCAATATCTGAAGGTGACATTTCTGTTTTAACGTCCTGATCAACCAACAAAAGCTTTCAGATTTTCAAATTGATAAGCAAATCAAGCGTCAAAACTAAGTGAGGAAAGGGGAAGCAGCACGGGTTGATTTTCACAGAACCATGTTTTCATTTCTTTTGTAGCCAGTAGAAGCAAGTTTTTTTCATAGACAGATAGAAGCAAGTTTCTCTTGTAGCACAAACAAGGATCTAATAAACGGTCATGATGGCACTCCCATGTATTACATTCAAGTCCAATATTTTATGATACATACCTTCATTTCAAAAATCATCCTCTCTGGTGTTTCTATACTGACATTGGACTCTTTGAAGTCTTGAATGTTACTAAAATGTCTGCGTGCCATCCATCCACGGATTACTGCATGAGATGATACTTATAAATAGACAAGTTAATTGGAATTCATCATTTACAACCAAGAGGATTGAAGCTTTACCGGATTGTATTTGCAGAACAGCCGTAAGCTGCTCTGCCAGCTTCTGGCAAGCAACCTGCTTCTTCAAGCTAAGTAAAGCAATATACTCTCTTCTCGCGATTTCACCACGGACATCTGCAGTTATATAACTGTCACACTAAAAGAAAAATCCTTTTCATAATACACATGGAACAGTATTAGAATTATTAATGGATGAAAATCACACATCTTATAGAAAAAAATAAACAAAATAGATTCTTATTGAAAAATTAAAGAAAATAAGAAGCCTCAGCATTTGGATCCAACAGCTAGCTGAGAAGTGTGCATATGTACCCTCAGAACTAACAAATAAGCGTGGCAAACATGCATAGGTATTTCTTGTTTGACTAACTTATTCGCATTGGAAATTGGCTGCTTCAATAAAAAAATATTGGACTCCAATCATGATAATGCTGAAGGTGATGCCTTACATGATTGCAATGTGGTAATCACATCCTTATGTTTGTGAAAATTCCGACGAGCAAGATGACCACGGAAGCATTTCTGGACCTCAAGAGTACCTTTCAAAACCTGCTTTCTAACATCTTCCAGGGAACCAACCTGTAGTCAATCATAATAAAGATAGAGAAAACATCAACAGAACTTGAAATATTCAATAAAGAATCTAGAAAAACTTCACCCTTCAGAGTATAAAAGCAAAACTGTGAACACCTAACCCATGAAAATGCATTAGAAAATTATTGTCTCTAATGTGAATATAAAGTCACCTGTCCTGCTCGGAAGTATAATTTCTTATAACCAACTTCGTACATTTCAGGATGGATATCAAACTGCTGTAGAATGGCAATTGAGGCACTTAAGGGATCTTGGCATACATTATTGTTAGGAAGTAAGATTCCATACCTAAAGCCATGCCAGCATATTATGAAGAGATCTAAAGTAACCACAAGAAGTGAAATGGAATGAAAGTAGCAGCAGTTCACCTTCTTGTGAATTCTTGATGTGTAATCCGGGTTGGGTACCCAGATCTCGAGATCCTAACAACTTCTAGAACGCCACAGCATCTAAGTTGCTCTGATACAAGATCCTTTTCAAATTCACCAGGAATCTTCTTACTATTTGGCTTTATACAATGAATGAAATGGGGAGTTGTGCTTTCAAGCTGCTGCATTAATTTAAAGAGCTGGTCCTGCATCCATAAAATTTCAACAAACTTTTAAGAAACATATCACATATGAAGAGAAGTTCTATGACATACATACCAAAGAAAAATATGACGGTCATTAACAAATTTACAAGCGAGCAGCATTGTATTATAGCATTGTATTATAGATTCAATTTTAAGCTGTCACATGAAGAATCAAATCAAACTACTTTGTGAAGCCTGTCTGTAAAATGCACTTTTCTTTTGGTTTCTTAATGGCTTATAATTTTGATCTGTACATGCATGCACAAGAAGCAGGTTGAGCATAGAAAGAGAAAAAGACCACTCTATGCACCTTGAATTTAGTTATAACACTTTGCTTCTGAGAAGCAGGCATTCCCAACTGCGCTGATGAGCTTGTTCTCTTCAGGGATGGATCAACCATCAAGGCAAATAACTGAGGCAATTGGCTGTTGCACAATGAGAATAGTTGAATGATTTCCGATGGCAATGGATCTCTGTTCTTTTCCAGGAATTCTCCGGTGTCATAGAGAACCTGAAAATAATATCTAATCTCATTGACAAAGTGTTTGAATGTCCAATAGAAGAGATCAATGTGACATGACATGTCAACTGTCAAGGACCAAAACAATACCATTTTACAACTTCAATGCTAGTATAGCAACCTTGTGATTCATCGGAGGAATTTCTACAATGCATGTTCAGTACCAATTTGACAATTAGTAAACTGGCATATCAATCAGGCCAAATACATGCAAACAAACTGTATATGCATGATGTAATGCTTTGAGTCCAGCAGGTCTAAATGACCAGTTTCCAAGGCAATGGGAGTTGGCATAATTTACTCTTTGGGTATGCAAAACTATAAGATACGAAATAACATAGATTGAATTTTGAAACGCTTCACATATTCAGGAGAGACATTCCCTACATGTATCACATAGCTGTAGATCAAAATTAACCAGAACTTCACTTTGTCATGCTAATAACAAACATTGAATCAGGTTGTGTATGTATAGAAATTCAATGAAATGAAGGTTGTATGACTAAAATCCACTGTTAAGCTTTACTGAACGCACAGATACCAGGAAATATTCACAGTTATGTTTAACTTTCCAGCCTTATAGCTACAGTCATTATCAGACAGGTTTCTGTAGAAACTCTGTAAAAGTATAGCCATAAAACTTACCTCTCCAGCATAATGGTGAACAGTAAATGATCCAGCCCCTTCTTTAAAGCAATTATTAGCATTCAAGTGCTGTTTCAGCTTAGCGGCGAAAGTTGAACTTGTGGCTTTGGGGAAATTCGATTCTTCATCCAATAAAGATATTAGTCCAAGAGGTTTCTGTTACATAACACCAATATGAACAATGAATGCACAAAATGAAAAAAAAGAAAAGAAAAAAGGAAAACAACCATAGCTGTGTTTCAGCAATGTAGCAGGCACAGATAACTCTATTAAAATGTGAAGCATACGATTTACAAGACAACTTGGCTTTGGCTCAGAAAATAACTCTTGCGCCAAAACATGGAACTCATAAATGAATTTATTTTGATTAAATTACGAATGACCAGAGAGAGAGAGAGAGAGAGAGAGAGAGAGAGAGAGAGAGAGCAGCCACACACACTCAAAGTCTCCTACATACATATAGAATTTATCATTGAGATTCTTGAATATGGGAAGAGAAATACCTTCTCAAAAAGATCCATACACTCTTGGTTATCTTCAAAATCTACTTTTCTCCAGTCGATTCCATCTAACTCATATTCCTAAGACAATATGATTAAGAAAAGCAAATTACAATAGCTTTTTCCAGAAAAAAAAAAAGAAATAGTAAACAAGCAAAAGAACTAGTGATATCATTATATATAACATTAGGTGTTGCATATGGATCTACTTAAGAGAAAGAAATACAATAAGATATAGAGCAGCAATCAAGTGTCTGGCTGAGATTAATTGCTTCATTCAGCAAAGCCGCAGAGTGTTCTTAACTTTCTGAAATACCAAGTGACCCCGCCATGCAGCCCATGCCATTTTGAAATAACTAGAGTATTGAAGATGTTTACCTCTTGCTCAAGTTTGAAGAGATGGCGGTTAAAATGTTGCTGGAGCCTCTCATTAGCATAGTTGATGCAGAACTGTTCAAAGCTATTTTGCTGGAGCCAAGACCAATGGAAAATAATAAGAACTGAAGCATTGCTCAAAATTATAAGAACTCCAAAAAAATTAACATAGTTTACCTTAAATGATTCAAACCCATAAATATCTAATATGCTTATGGATCTTCCAGTGTGTTGCTTGCCCCTTGCAAGTGATAAATTGATCTTTTCTACTAACCAGTCAAACAAGCTTGCATGGATAAACTTAGCTAATGAGTCTCTTGTATCGTTTGCCTAAATTGAAGGGAGAAATATCATTGGTTGAGATATACTTGGACCGAATCACTTGATAGACGTGTACAGGTACGTGAAAAAATTAGCAACAAAAACTTGTCTCCTCCAAGTTCATGTCTAAGTAAAAGTGAATCTCAGCTAATACACTACCTGTTGCAGCGTCAGCCTTTTGGCGACCTTATCCTTTCCAGCTTGTATGCTATGCGTTGATAGGGCATGCATTAACTCCGGAATACCACAGCCAATCAGGTTAGCAACATTGGTAACAGCTGTAGATAAGAAGAAATAACATTGAATATCTTTAGCCAAAAGCACCAAAAACTTATTTTTAATGTACAAGGAGCTAATTGAGCCAAATAGTCAACGAGGGGGAAACAAGCTCCTGGGGCTATAGCGGAGGGGTCTAGATGAACATTTTCCCTTCTATTGTTTTTGTTTTTACATTTTAATCATTGGACTAGAGTGTTACACATACTGTTTTATCCACAAATTTTTTAATCTAATACCAAAAGATAGTAAGCTCATAACCTATAAGAAATGTATTAAATTTGAAAGCAAAATCTTAACATGTAAAAATTTAATAGAAAATAAAAGGAAAGAATAAATATAATGTTGGGCAGCAAGGATGTACAGGAGGGCCGAATTTAACTAGCAGATGATAATTAACAAACTGGCATGCTAGGTTTATCTATATAGTTGGAATTGTAATATAGGTCTAGTGATGTTGTTTATGATGAAACAGTGAAGAGGGAAATGTCAAATGTGTATTTTCACAAGAATGGATTCAACATGGAGTTTTCATAAGAAAATTAGAAAACCCAAAAATTAACCAGTGGGAATGGAGCCTATCAAGGGTTTCATGTTCTCTAATGATTTACATAATAAATTATAATATTGACTTACATTGTAGCTTCCAAATAAAAAAAAGTAAGGAATGAAAAAGAATGCAAGGAGGAAGAGCAATCTGGTTTCCTAGTAGCAGAAAACAGAACTAAGCAGCATCGTTATAACTTAGACCTAAACAGGAGTTTAGGGCAGAGGATGCTTCTTTTAGAAGTTCTTTAGTTTTAAGATTAGTATATAGAAAACAAAATATCATTTTAGACAATTAAGAGATAGTGTTCATCCCAAGGAGAAATATAAAGGAAAAAACAATTACTGAAACCAGAGGAAGACAACTAAAGATTGAATACAGCTACCTTCATCAGCAACAACCTCTATGTGGATTTCATTGTCAATGACAAGAAATGATATGTCTCCCAGCCACAACACTGCAGCAATCATCTTGAAGGCCTGCTCCTGATCATCTTTGCATATTCCAATAATGTTTAATGCTTCCTAGTACAAACAAACACATTACTGGCATTAGTAAGACTTTGTAAGGACAAGAAAATGTACCATGGCGGATTATTGGATTAGTTTCTCAAGTAACCAGGTTTATGAAATCACCAATTTAAAATTGAGTGATTTTCTGTAGTCAAGAGTCAAAAAAAAAAAACTTCCTAGAAAAAAATATAATGAAAAGTCTTCAGATCAAAAGCAAGAAGGGCTAGTTAACTGAAGGCTAATAGCTAAATAGTGGATGTTGAATCCCATATGCAACAGTTGTTGGTTCTGGTACATTACCATAAGCATATGAAAATTATGTGCATCGTCAACGCCATGAATCTCTAAGCTATCACTCTGATTGAGATAGGTGTAATCACAAGCCCTTTTTAACCTCAATCTACCTGAAAAGGAAATAATATGGACAATATAAGTGATAGAAGATGCTAACATAAAGCTGTGTCAGGAAGCACACTAAGTCATATATCTTATCAAATCAGCTTATTGTATAATTTATTTATAATTATGACTTGATTAGCTTATTCTAGGGAAAGCTTATAATCTTTTTTTAGGAGTACACTGCAGAGGAATGGATCATTAAGAAAATAGTGAATAAGTTGGTTTTATAGTAGCAAGGCCACTTTTATTTTTATTTTGGCAATGCCAAATTGCATGTTATGATACACAACTAGAAATGTGCTTGGTTTTAACTAATAAAAGAAGGCCTGATTAATCAATAGCTAATCAAATTATTTGGAGTCATTGATGTTGTACAAAGATTCATAATAAGATAAAAGCTTATATTCAGAATGTACAGGCCTGGCAGGTTTTAAATAGAATCCACTATGACTTAACCGAATCTGTATATGCAATACGTACACAATTTATTGACTTGGTGAAAGTTAGAATGCTTATTAGCATCCATCAATACAGACATAATAACATTTTGCAAATGTCTCACACATAAAAATAAATAAACTAGTCAAAAAGAAACTTAACAAGTTCGGTCGCACAAAGTCATTTTAAGTCTCCAAGCTATAATGAACATTGAAAAAGAAATTCGAGAAAAGAAAAGAAAAAAGGAAAAATAAAGGACACCATTGGAAAATGGGGCAAAAAGCTGAAAACAGACCTCGGAGACCAGAAGGAGCCCCAGCACAAAGCTGATAGAAAATATGGTATGACCTCTCTCCTTGGGCCAACTGAACAACTCTTGACTGATACAATCAGATATTTTGTTTCAAAATTTAATCTATGAAAGGAGATACAGTATCGAAGATAGTTAACACTATGTCAGATAGATAGTTAACACTATGTCAGATAGACAAACTGACCTTTTCAAGAAGGACTATAAATTGATTCAGAGGTGGATGTTTGGCATGTACAAAATTGAAGAAAACAAGTCAGATAACTATTTCTTAAAAAAAAAAATCAATTAGGTACAAGTATGCTTACAAGTCTGTATTTTAGCACCGCATATTTTTCCAGTAGCAGTAAAATGGATTTCAATTAACTTTCCCTGAACCATATTTGATATACAAAAGTCAGGATTCACATAACTAAAATTTCATGTACGATGTCTCTACAATTAGGACACTCCAGGCAGAGAGAACTCACAAATCGGCTGGAGTTGTCATTCCTGGCTGTTTTAGCATTGCCAAAGGCTTCCAGTATAGAGCTTGTTTGCAGGAACTCAGATTCTATTCCACCGTTACCTCCACCAAGTGCAGCCAAATATTTCATTGCTAACTTAGCTGTTTCAGTCTTCCCAGCCCCACTCTCCCCACTGCATACCAAATGAAAACATCATTTGTCATCCAATATACTGATCCATATCATAAGCAATTATTTTCTGCCAATACCTAAAAAAAAGGAAAACGAATGAAGCATGGTGGGTTTGAAACCATATAGATTTCAAGGATTTCTTTGTATCTGCTACTATTACACTTTGGAGTAGAGTTATTTAGCTCATTTTTGCTAGCTTTGGGATGCCTCATCCTTCGCACTTAATTTTCTAGTCACTAATAATTTTTTTGCTTCTTGTTTATTATCCACCCCCCAAAAAAAAATGGAAAATAATTTGAAGCAACGGAAGTAAAGAAACAAGTAAAATGGAAGCCGAGAGGCAGGAACACTTCAACAAACCTTATGACAAGGGACTGATTTCTTTCATCTGCAAAATTCACAATAGTAGCAAAAACAAATGAGATTTAACACCTCTGGCTAGGCATTATGTCAATTATAAGGAGCATTTGAAGTACTTTAAGGTATTGTATAATGCCTGTCATCATTTCATCGTATGCTCTGTCAGCCATAGCATAAACATGAGGGCTGTCTAGAAGCTTCTGTCTATAAGCTGTAACAAAGTCATCCCCATATAGCTGGATATCTTTGAAAGGATTGACTGCCACTAAAACGGGCCCTGCCTTACTCTAGGTAAAAACAGACATAAGAAATTGCTCAATAGAGTACACAAAATGCAATCATAGGACACACTGAGAAATGCTGGATTACTTCTTACATATACTATGTCTTGAGAAAATCTATAGTGAATATTGTGAAGAACTGAAGGCTCATTCAAATAACTAAGTTGTATAAGATCATCCACCCCCTCAAGAATGTCGGGATTGGCAGGTAAAATATCCTTTTTGCTAATTGTGGCAACCTATAACAACAATTATGTAAATCTGTATCATTCAGAGCCACAATAATTACTATAAATATAAAAGAAATATGAACTAACAGTTCCATTCGGCAGCAGGACAGAGGCTTTGTCCCCTGAAGTAGATTGTATTTCCCCTGATTCCCATGGGCCATTTTGTAGCCGACACCAAACAAGAAGATTCTGAAAAGAGTTTGGAAACAATGGCCATTAATCAGATCTATGCAGCATGACAAAATGTAACATACTTAGAATCTAGCACAATACATGACTCAATCATTGCCATTGTTGTAGTTATATAATTACAATTCCAGCTACCGATCTGAATTCCTCAATTGCTCTGAATAAGAGTTCACCTTAAACTGACATCATGTAATTCATAGTGGACATTGGTTTACCCCAGCTAAAGTTTATTGTCACGAGTATTTATTCCATGCAGTACGTTAGCCAAAAACGACTATGGCACATTCAAAGGCACAACGGGGACAGAACGGAGCAAGTCATGCATTACCAAATGAGTAGACACAGTTCAGACTTTTGATCTTGCAGAAAAAGGCTTGATATCAGATAAGGAAAGCGTATTACTGACAAAAGATAATGATATTCCAGATTTTAGTTGATAATATGACGAAAACAATCCGGAAGTGATTCCTTTATACTAGTTTTCAAGCATACTACATAATCATCCAGCTTAATGTTGCTCCATTTGTACAACCTTCTTGATCATAAGAAACATAATTCACATGCGCATAAATTAAGCCATGATACATCTCAAAGTAACTAGAATCTGACTAAGTGAAAGCAAGATCAAACAGTCTACCTTTTTAAGAAAATATTCCTCATCATCGTGCCACTCGGACTCCCTAACCCTCGAGCCTGGGGAAGAGTGGGCGAGCTCAGAAATGGGCTTCTCTCCTCCCGACTTGAGGTAGGGTGATTCCCCTGGCTTCATTTGTTTAGCCTGTTTCTCCCCAAGACTCTTCCACCTCGAGTTTCTCTTGTCCACATTACAATCTGATGAGCTCAGCTCTACCTCAGATTTCCCTGGTTTGACTTGATTAACCTTTTTTGCCCCAAGACTCTTCCACCTCGAGTCTCCCTTGTTCACATCACAATCTGATGAGCTCAGCTCTACCTCAGATTCCCCCTGTTTCACTTGTTTAACCTTTTTCGCCTCAAGACTCTTCCACCTCGATCCTTTCGAGTCTGATGAGCTCAGCTCTATATCAGATTCCCCAATTTCAGGCAGCGCCGCGCGTCGGGCAGAAGGGAGGCGAGTGCGGGAGGTCGGCCGCGCCGGGAGTGCCGGAGGCAAGTCCTTAGGATTCAGACTGTTTCTTCGTCCCAGAAGATCCAGCATTTCCTCTAAGGAGCTCACAGACGTTGAATCTGGCAAAATTGACGACATTTTTTCCTCTTTTTCCCCTTATGTTGGAGAGTGAATTCCCCGAGAAACTTCAAATTACAGTTATTCCTTCCAACAACTTTGCTTCATTCAGATTTCGAACAATGTCTAGGGCGACATTGTCCAAAACATCGGCCTAAAACCCTACCCAGACAATATCCTGAAAATATTTAAAATCGAGATATTAAAAATAAAAAATGTGGTTCGCCAAAACCTGTTCTTCAGGCGAAACGCATTAAAAATGAAAAAAACATGAGAACCAAAAAAAAGAAACAAAGCAAATTAAGCGAACTCAGAGCTTCGCCTGCAGCTCGAACGCGTCTTGCAGAAATTCGTTTCATATAACAAAGTATTAATCAAACAAATTGGCTAAAATTTGAGAGGTACGAGGATAAGGATTCATATGGAAAGAAACCTAAGAGATGGATCGATGGCGATTTGCAGCAACAGATAAATGTCCCAATAATCAGGAACGAGATCTTCGGAGCTTTTGGAAGATTTTATTGGCTATTATCGGGAAATTAGAAAGATGCATGTCGAGAAATAAACAGAATGGAAACGGAAAATGAGAGGGAGAGGGAGAGGAGGAGAGGTTTCAAATATTTTCGAGGGAAAATGAAAGCCGTTAATCCTTCCGAGTAACGATAAAAAAAATAAATAAAAAATTATACCATAAACTTAATATAAATATGACCCCAATCTTTCATTTTATTCACCATGTCGAATTTCGATCATTAAATTAGTCAATTATAAGAAAATTTGACATATGATAGTGTAACACAAATTCCGAGTATTTAAATTAATAAATATCGGAAAATCGTACAAATAAAAGATTTCGGATTGAAATTACAATTCGTGGTTCGATTCTCTATCAAAATCTTCTGATTCTTTTCTTCAAAAATTGTTCATCGTCGTTCTTCAAGATCTTCGAGTTTGTTCTTGCTCTTTGACCTTCAGAAATCCGATGCTGGGAGGTTTATAACGTTGATTTGGATTGTTGGGACCTTGATTTTGGATCAAATGGTGGATTTAGACGATCTCTGATGAAGAACGCCTTGAATCTTCAAGAACAATCTTGAAGATTTGAAGGTTTGAAACGTTGATCGGAGGGTGTAGCACCTTGATTCCGGATCAAACGAAGGTTTTGGGACGAACTTGATGAAGAAAGCTTTTGAATCCTCAAGAACAACTTGAAGATTTGAAGTTTGGAAACGTTGATCGGAGGGTGTAGCACCTTGATTCCGGATCAAACTTCAAGCTCGGATGATTTTGATGTAGAACGCCTCGAATCTTCGAGAACAATCTTGAAGATTTGAAGGTTTGAAACGTTGATCGGAGGGTGTAGCACCTTGATTCCGGATCAAACGAAGGTTTTGGGATGAACTTGATGAAGAAAGCCTTTGAATCCTCAAGAACAACTTGAAGATTTGAAGTTTGGAAACGTTGATCGGAGGGTGTAGCACCTTGATTCCGGATCAAACTTCAAGCTCGGATGATTTTGATGTAGAACGCCTCGATTTTTCACACGAACGCCTTTATTCTTCACACGAACGCCTTGAAGATCGAGAGAGAACTTCTTCACGTAAGCTTCCTCAAAGTCTTGAGCTCTTGAACTTGTTGTGGTTTCCTTAGGCCAAGCCCTCTATTTATAGGCAAATGAGGGTGCATTTAGGGCATAGGTGGCGACGTCTCATTGGTCCATTTGTTAGGGCTTATGTGGCATAATTTTATTGGTTCCTTGCCATTTGTGATCACATACATCAATATGTTGGTTCCATGCATGAGCTCGACACTTGTCAATCGTTTATTGGTCGAGATTTTTTTCACATATTGAATACCAATTTATTTATTTAATTTAGGAATTAAAATTCCCAAAATATAAATAAATAATATAATTTGGCTATTTCAATTGTTAATTTCCACGTGGCGCCATTTGATTGGTAATGACAATTTAATTGATTACAGATAGAATTATATAAAAAAAATGAAACATTAGGTACGTATATAATTATTTTAAATATAATTTGGAGTATTTAAATTGTGAAGACATGAGGCCTTATCTCAAGCCCAGTTACAACACATATTGGGCCCAGCCCATTCAATACTAGATAAATGGCGAAATTCAATTCATTTTTGCAGAATTTTTTCTCCTAGGGTTTTCGCTTTGTCTGGGCTATCAAGAGCAAACTCCAGCTACGGCTGCTACGCACAACAATGGCGAAGAATAGAAACAAGAAGAAAAATGGTTCCAATGCAATGGCCGTCGATTCAACCGCCGCCGCTCATACGCCGACGGACGAGCCTCAAGGTCGCAACTCTCTGCGTGTGTAGGACTGTAGGTGTGTGTATTAACACGGTAATCGGAACTAACTATGTTTCTGCAACTCATAAATTTTTCAGCCATGGATGAATCTGAGACTGTAGCTGCAAGCGTTTCTGTTGGCGGAGGAGCTCTCAGGTTGGCTCAATTTCTGCTTCGAATTCATTTCTTTGTTAGAATATTGCGTTTTATTTTCCGTGTAATTGTTGCAATAATGGTTGATTTTGGTTTATTGAGGGGATACTCATTGTGATTGATGGTGATGTGAGTAGTTAGTGAAAATAAGGAATCATTTACCTACATTTTTTCCAGCTTCCAATCATCTCATACCTCCTGTTTCCCTGTTCAAATACCTTAAATCAAGCATACATTTGTTCTAAGTTTACTGGAATAGGTTAAGCTAATGCTACAACTCCGAATTCCACCAATTTCATTAGGTTTTGTGTTGGCAGTGCCTTTTGTTAGGGACTAGGGTTTTGACTGATATTATGATTTTAACTGATATTATGATTTTAACTAATATTTAGATTATTAAGTACACTGAGACAAAGTTACTTGCATAGGGGCAATTTTTGTGGCAAATAAATTTATGTTAATTAACTAACACGAGTCGAATACGATTATGATAAAAAGAACTTGTTTAGTTGAAGTAGAATAAAATGTCTATCAATTTAATTGTGGCAATAGCAGTTGTTTTGATTTGGTTAGTCATCTGTTACTTTCTTGTTGGAATACACCCTTGGTAATCTAAGTTTCTGTGGACATCGTTCTTTTCTAGTTTATTTGATTTGGTTAGTCATTTGCTGGTGTGTTGTTTTACATCATATGTTTTTATGCCTGTATAATAATTTGGCATGAGATTGAAATGAAACGTCGCATCCTTCAAATATCTAACATATAAGTTATTTGTACAGGAAAGTAAAGGGGGGGAGAACCATGAAGAGATCAAAGAATGTTCGGAAGAAGAAGGCTGTAGCTAAAGCTCTATCACGAAGTGAGAAGTCGGATGAAAAAGTATCAAAAACTGAGAGCAAGATTTTGAGGACTAAATTTGCCAAAAATCTTTACCAATAGTGGCGTTACCGAGAAGTATATACCTAGCTTCTTTTTTTTTTTTTTTGGTGGTTGTGTTTTTTGAGTTTAGCAAGTCGTAACTAATTCATTCACTACTTTATTTTCAAATTTGATATTAAGTTTCTCTTGAACAGGTTTTTTAAACCGGTGTCAAATTTCTTGACAAATAGAGTGATTTTGTAAATCCATATCTAATCAATCTACCAGTTTCTTTGATAGTAAGCTGTGATGAACCTGTACCAAACTATGCCCACAAATTTCGGCCCATCTTTAATGGTAAATTATTTTACTTTGGTTTATTGTCAAAAAAACACATTTTACTCAATTTGCCAATTTGACATCACTTATAAAACAATTCCACTTCGAAAAATGCTCCAATGTCAGATTTGTGTAGTTTTAATCACTGTTGCAGAATGCGCTAGTCATTTTTCAGATGATGTCATTTTTCACAAGTCGAAAAATGCTCCAATGTTAGATTTGTGTAGTTTAATCACTGTTGCAGAATGCGGCCTAGGCGCTAGTTGGTACTTTCTCGATTCGGGGCATTTGTCTTCTGAAACATATTAAAAAAAATGATTTGGTTAATGAAGTTGGAGATGGATAGGATGGTTATTATCATATTATGTTATAGAATATTTTTGCATGTTTGAACTTTGAATGTTATTTTGTCATGAACTTTGAATAATTTGATCTTTATTTTATTTTGAATTTTGGATGATTTAAACTTTAATTAATATTATTTGGAATGTTAAGATTTATGAATTTATATATTAATTTTTTTCATATTTATTAAAAAATATATAAAATAATAAAATAAAAAAGGTCTAGAATCCGCCTAGATCCGCCTAAGCGCTCCAGACACTAAACCCCCCCTCAGCCGGCCGACTAGCACTCTCTGCAACCTTCATTTTAATTAATTAGAGGTTATTTATTGCCAACGCTCCATGTCTTTAATGATGTGTTTAGCAGCCAAACAATAAAGAATAAAAAAACTAAAAAGATTACAACAGAAACAGACAACAAATCAAGGATTTAAACATCCCTCACTGATTACACTACAAACGCTTTTCCACTCTTTTCCATTAACCCGTTTCTGAAAGAGAGAGCTTCTCCCCGACTTCCATTCAAGATCGCATCGTAAAATTTACCAGCATTCGCAAAATTTCTAGCTGGAGCCACGGTTGATCATTTCCTTGTACTGGTTAAGTGAGTCCTGCCGCTGCAGCCTCATCTCCTCATTGAACTTCTTGATGAATGCCTCGACCCGCTTGTTGAGCTCGTCCTGGCTCAGCGAGGGCTCCTTCCTCAGCTTCCCCGAGCCCCCGCTGGCCGGGGACATAACATTGGTGGTGGTCGTGGTTCGATCGTTGAAGGTTTCTACTTTCCTCATTGTCTTCAACGGCGGAGTGTTCTCCTGCTGGTTGTGCCGCCGGCCGCGCTCCCACGTTTCGGATTTCTTCAAGTGTCGGGAGATTGGGATCGCCCGCCCCTCTGTTATTGTCTTCCATGTGTTCTCCAGTGTGTCTTGCTTCTTTGGTTTCGACACTCCCAACACTGTTCTCCCACCTGATGAATGCGTAAAATTGTTTAGCAAATTAGATATGAGACTGAACTAGAGAATTTCATCTGACTAAGCTAAAATATTACTTGCCCATTTTTATATGTAGCACTAGGGAGTAATTCATTTTAATTAAATAACTAGGTGATGATGCTTAATCGTTTAGTTGGTAAAAGAGGAGGGTGGGTCTCGACACCCACGAAGGCGAGACGGCTACGACGAAATAGTTATATATTTTTGCATATTGCAAGTATAAATCAAACTACAATAGTAACTGGATTGAGACTTTGACAGTAATTAAACTAGATAGACTACATGTCACACCTTATCCTCACTACTATTGAAAAAAAAAATGAATATTTCGGAAATGTTCAAGTTATATTAGTAGAGAAGAGCAAGTGAGCAAGTGAAAAGGTAAAGGTTGAGATTGTGCACTTATTTGATAAGGAAATGCAACGGCTCTTTTTCATAAATGGGAGGCGCGGCTATATGGGCTATCAGGCTATGACTTATCGTTTCAAATAACTCCTTGACCCACCCACTTAGCGACAAATTTCAAAATATTTAGTGTATATATATTCGCCTCTATCAAAAGAGATTCATACTTAATATCTAGTTTTATTAATTTAAGGAATAAGTTAATTGTACGGGTATTTCGATTAAAATTTATTATTATTAACAATAACACCCGAGTATAAATTTCTATAATAAAATAAGAGATAAAATTATACCTTTCTGGTTTAGTACTTAACACTAGAGAAATGTGCTACATCATCAATTTTAGAAATATATATTATTGTAGCACAATCTTGACGATTCTTATAAGTAATATTGTAGGAAGTGCCACATCATTAATTTTCAGAAAGAATTATTAATATGGCACAATTTATTTTTATTTTACGGTGTTCAGGATCCTATGGGTAAAATGGGGTTTCTAATATCGAGATTAAATTAAATTAATACCAAAAGCATGTAACTTTTTACTGCTGGATATGCTAGACGAGTAGACGACTAGATCTATGGAGTGCTAACTTAACTCGTGTGGACTGACACACACATGATTAGAGCCAGCCTTACCAACGGTAATATTTTGCCCAACCACAACATTATTATTCCGCCAAGCCTATTCATCATTTAATTTCAAAAAAACACTAGCTTCTTCTTTTTATTTTTATTTTAGTTTTCTCCAAAATCACAAGCACACGAAATAATTGCTGCCTCTTTCACTTACGAAATAATAATGATAATAACCAAATTAAAATTCAAAAAATAAATCGAATTACCTTCGGGACTGCCCTTCACATTTCTCCGGTGACTGAACCTCGCAGAGGCCGGCGGCTTCACGTAATTACTCACATCATTATTCTCTGCGGCGGCGGTCCACGTCGATTTATCCACCGCAAAGAACTCGTTCTCTTTATTTCTCATCGCATCGTCCGCGCCACCACTAACAACAATCGACGGCGGCGGCGAATCTTCACTCTTGCTGCTGCCTCTCGAACCGGGCTCGTCAAGCTCCAATCCTTTCTCGACGCCTTCGTATTTAAAATCCGTCGTCGGAATCAGAAAATTTAGTTGACTGATTTCAACAGGCTGCTGCTGCGCGGCAGATATGGTGTTCACCGGCGGCGCAATCGGCGGCGGCGGTGCAGGTACGTCGTCGCTCGTCGGCTGGAGTTTGGAGGAAGCGACGATGGTGATGATGATGCAGTTGATGACGAGGTAGAGATACGGTGGCCGGAGCCAGGAAACGACGCCGTTGTAGATCCATGGTACATAATCGGCGATATCGGTGGCGCTTAGCATAATAGCAGCTGATAAAACGCTCGTAGATATTAACACGACTTTGATGGACAACATCTTTTTTTATTGATGTTTGATGCGTCGTCGGCGTGTTTATTCTACTATGATATATTTATACGAGAGTGAAACTTTTCCGGCGACGGTTGGGAGAGAGAGAGGGGGTGGGGACTGTGGAGAGTGAGAAATGGGATGGAGTGGTTTCATTTTAAAGGTCGGGGCAGATGGGAATTCGATGTTCAATTCATGGGCAAAATGGTAAATTGAAAGTAGTGTGAATTTTTCTCTCGGCTGGTGCAATAAAATTTGGTGTGGAGACAAGTGGCGCGTACACGTCAGATGCCTACGTCCAGTTCATGTCTATCTGTTTACACCTGAATTATGTTAAATATTAATGTTAAACTTAATTTCTACATAATCTCATAATCTCAATGGAAAAGTTAATATAAAGGAAAAAAAACATTAGCTTATTGTTATATTTGGAAGAAATATTGAAGGAAAAGATTAAGAAAGGGGGGGAAAGGTAAAAAAACAGCATCTTGTTTGTATTTGGTTAATCCAGAAACTCGAAAATTAAATGATTAATCATCTTAAAATTTATAAATTTTTTATATAGTTGTGAATTTTCGATACAAATTTTAAAAGTAGTCAATTATGATATCAATTTTTAATTTGAGTGTTATCCGTCGTCTATAAATTTATGGAGAAAAAAAAAATACACCCAATTCAACTTTTAATTTATAGTATGGTACAATTAAAATATTGTGCCAACCATATATTTCTTATTCTAATTAATCGTTTTTCATAGTGGATAACGAAGAAACAAATTACATGTATAGAACATGAATGTATAAGTGTATAATATAATATAATATACACATAAATATTGTAATATAATTTAGAGTATGTATGTATATATATATATATATATATATGTTTGTGTGTGTAATGTTATCTCCTTATTGCATAATGCTTAAGAGGAGATATTATTAATCTTGTTTTCTTCGATGACTATTACAAAAGTGAAATTTATGCAGAGACTGCGAACTAACATTTTTAGAGCTATATTTGAATTGAATGATTAATTCTAAATTTTGGCAATAAGCCTTAATTGGATTTATTAAATTCAATCTACTCTATATATAATTTGAATTTTCATTTCCAAAGTCTCATTTGAAATATTTTAAACCTCATTATAACGACTTTTAGGGGGTGTATTCAATTAGAATTTTGATGGATTTTGATGGACTTTAAAATGTCTATGGATTTTATAAATCTATAGACTCCACATGGAGTCTCCCAACTCCACGCAGAGTCTGTCGGATTTCGTGTATGGATTTCAGACCGATTTTGGACGATTTCAATGGATTTCAAATCCTTCTTGTCAGCGCTCGATGGAACACAGTGATCAGTGGACCCGGAAAAAAAATCGGGCCGCAACGGCGGCTGGGCAGCAACCCTTGGAGTGCCATCATCGGCAAAGCCAGCAGCTGCCGGGGTCGGGTGACGGCTGGGGTGTCCGATTTCAACTCCTCACCGACCGTTGGGACACAGCGCGCGCCAGGTTTTCCAAATCCATCGAAATCTCGTGTCCAGAGGTCGGATTTCATCATTTGTATTTTTGACATGATTTTGAGGTGAAATCCAATGAAATCAATGACTTTTAAAGTCCATAGATTTTTGAATACCTCTGGATTTTAAAAGTCTGGATTGAATACATCAGGATTTTAAAGGACTTTTAAAAGTCTGGATTGAATACACCCGAATTTTAAAAGCCCTTTAAAATCCAATGAATCTGGATTGAATACACCCATTATATTCATTACAAGATCTCCCCCAAAACTTGCGTTAAAATTTAAATCCCTCCACACAACTCTCAGCAAGCTTAAAAATCAAATCAAATAATTTGGTATTCCACCAGTTATTCTTTGTTAAAAGTTAGTTTTAGCTTGGTTTGAATATAATTTTTTATTGGCAAGATTTAAAAATCACGTCGAATTAGTGTTTGATATATAAAAATGGAACAAACATGTATGAAAATATCAAACTATTTGAAAAAGTGCATCACAAACTCAATTCATTTACAACTTATAAGACATTGTTTAAAAAATATTGCTCGAAGTACATATAGTCATAATAGCTCTTAAGACTACCATTATCAGCAACCGGGCAAACACCCCAACCAGGCAACCACCCTCAATATTTAATTAATTTCTCTCTCTTCCACATCACTAATATTTTATCCAACCCAACCACATATAATTTGATAGTTTATCAGCAATCACCCCAAACACCCAACCACAACATTATATATTATTTTTCCTTTTCATTTATTAATAAATATAATATAATTAATAATAATTAAAATAAATAATTATTATTATTGAAAATTGTAATAACATAAAATAACAAACTTTTATAAAATAGACAATATGATAAAATACAAAATAAAGAAAACAGGAACATAAATAACAATAAACTCAACATGAATTGAAATAAACAAATGACGATTAAATTAGATGAAAACAATATAAATTTAGTGTTAATGGCCGAATTTTTGCCATATGTGCTCGATCAAGTCGTCATGAAGAATGGCGTGAGCTTCTCGATTGCGAAGTTATGACCTAGTTTTCATATTGCCGAATTTTTGAGAGGTTTGGTATTCGAGATTATGTGAAAACTGCCAGTTGATATTAACGAACTGTGAGAATTCTTCGGAGTTTGGAAGTTTTCGAGGTTAGAAAAATAATATTTGGAGTGATTCTCATGTTGAGGATCGTAGAAAAAATTATTTCCCCGATCCATAGGAAGATAAACAAAAAAATGCTAAATGTTATAGAATGAGATATTGATAAATTTGAGATGTGTCAAAATATAACAATATTGGACTCTATTTATAGAGAATGAAAAAAATATGAATTTTGATATTTTTCTAATTTTTTTTAATATATTATATAAAAATTATATGAATTTTATCTATTTATTCAAATATAATTTACATATCCAATATAATGGAGACACTTGTCTGCATTCTATTGGAGAGGAGAAAAGTGGATGAGAGAGGAGAGAGAGACCACCCGTTCGACTGTTTGCCCATTCTCAATCTCGGTCTGCATGCTATTTCTGTTTTTTTTTTTTACTTGCCAACATGGCGTTCGACCGTTCCAACACAAAACTGACCGATAATAATGGTCTAAGTCTCAACAATTTGACATTGTTAAAGCAAGAAAAGAGAGAATGAAATTTCTTATCGCACTCTATGTGTTTTACTTCATGTTAAACTTTTAAATTATGAGTTTTTTTGCCTTTAATTTAATTTTATAATTATTAATTAGCGTTCATCCCACCTAATTAGGTTTATAAATATTTTTTAGTATTTAATTTTTAATTTTCAATTGGTAATTCATTATTACAGCTGATTATTTCATAATTATAATATATAATTTTTTTAATTCACGCTTTTGTTGATAAATGTTGATTATAGTTATTTATTTATAATTAAATTTTAGAGATAATTTCACTTTTAGTCCCACTAGAATTGGTTCAAAACACTTTTGGTCCCTATTTTTCATTTTTGGTCCCATAATTTATTAGCTCGACACTTTTGGTCCATATCTTTCATTTTTGATCTCATAGTTTATTAGCTCAACACTTTTGGTATCAAGTGTTTTTTTCCGACATTTTTAGTCCCAAATGTAGTGTATATATATATATATATATATATATATATATTCAAAAGATATTTTGACGTCATTTTTTCAGCAAATCATTAAGAAAAAAAGAGAAAAATATCTAGCAAAAAATTCAACATAATACCCAACAAAATAATATAATATCTCAAAAAAATTAAGCAAAATATCAAGCAAAATGCACAACAAATATCCAGCAAAATTCCTAACAAAATCATTTCAACTTCTTGCCAATATTCAGTTTTTGTTCAGCAAAATTTTGGCAAAATATATGCAAAAAAAACATTGAAAAAAATGTGCTGTTAGTTTTAGGACTAAAAATGTCAAAAAAAAAAATATTTGGGACCAAAAGTGTCGAGCTAATAAACTATGGGACAAAAAATGAAAGATATGAGACCAAAATTGCCAAGCTAATAAATTATGAGACAAAAAATGAAAGATATGGGATCAAAAGTGTTTTGACCCTATTCTAATGGGACTAAAAGTGAAATTATTCCTTAAATTTTATTTTATAATGAATGTTATTACAATCATAAAACATTGACACTTTTTCAACGGATACATATACATTAAATGTGACCGTTGCATCCGGGCGAGGTTTTAGGATCCGCATTCTGCCCCATTTTTTTATTATGGATTGCCCAAACCACGTGACAACCAGCTGATCAATCCACACCGCTCACCGCCGCCCATCGCTAAATTCATATTATTCAATTAACTATTATTATCATAAAACATAGAAACATAATTGTACTCTCTATGTTTTTTTAATATAATTAAAATTAAATAAAAATTGTTAACAAAATAATGCATAGTTTTTCGAAGAAGTTGCAAATCCTACCTGCGATTGGTTTTCTAGCACCGAAAGTCCCATGTGGCACGATGTATGCATGCGTGAAATTTATGGTCTAATGAATGAAATTACGCGAAAATAAATTATCATACATCCGTCGAACCAAAATAGTGGTATTTTAAATTTTGTTTTATTTTTCGATTTTAGAATCAAAATATCATTTTGGTTCGACGTGATTTTAGAATCAAAATATCATTTTGGTTCGACGTGATTTTAGGATCAATTCTTAGGTGCTGCTAAAGGGATGCCGGCGATCCTGCTCGAAATTTCAAATAAGATTATTAGCATAAGCTAAGAAAATTTGCTCTTTCTTGGTTGGAATCAAAGTGTTTCAATTTCACACTCAAAGATCGAACATTTCCGACCAATCGAAATTGATATGACAGAAATTGAACATATGTGTTATTTTAAATTTTTTTACACCTATATGTAGGAGTGGAAAATTGGACCATCTGGCCCGAACCCATCAATCAATGGTAAAAATCAGGCCAGGCCAGGACGTCTCGAAATGATTTCATGCCCACACTTTGGAAGGCCGACCTAACTCGTTGGGTAGTGCATTGTATTTTTCAATTTATGGGCTGACGACTAGACCTGTTCTGACCATTTGATTTTTTGGACCAGACTGGGCCAATCTGAAATCATTTCAGGTCAACAAAATTTTGGTCCAGGAGAGCCTAAATTGACACCTCTACTGATATGATGACGTTTCTGATTATCCTCGTCTGCACCTCCACCCACATGCACTTGTCGATGGCTCCCTCGCCGCCTTAGCTAATTTTTTTTTTCTTGTTTGCTATCCGAAATTGAACTGCTCACCAACAGATTTCTTAACTTATTTGACTTAAATTTGGGAGAAACCCCATTGAAGGAGATAAGTTATAGAAGAAATATTGTCTATAATTAGAGCTGTTAAAATGGACTAGCAGGGTGGCCTAATCCGCGGGCCTCGAAAGCCCGCCATTTGAGGGGTCTAGGAGGGATGGCCCTAGGTTGATGGGCCGGCCCACGGGGCCACTTCAAAAAAATAATAAAAAAATAAAATTTATATTTATTTTCACATCACTATTTTTTATTTTTGTATAATGATATATAGATATGAACGTGAAGATTTCAAAGTCTAAACTATTATTAATATTGCACCAATTTCAATATTTTCAAATTTTATAACGTTTGTATATTTTTTTCTTCACCATCAAATTGTATTAAAACATATATTGCTTCACAAATAGAAATGATCACATTATTTGATATTTTTAATTTCAATCAAAATTAACGATCATTAAATTAATTTATGATTTCATTTATTTTTCAAAATACATATATATTATTAAAAAAATTAAAAAAAAAAACATAGGCTCGCGGGCTAAGCTCACCCCGCCGAAGCCCGCCTCTGTTTGTCAGGCCTCCAAAATAGCAACCAACCCGTCTATTTGGCGGGTACGAGCTGGGCCTATTTTGACAACTCTTTAACTACAATTTTGTTTGGTTAAATTGGAAAAAAATTATTTGAGAGATCACTGTTTGTTTGTTTTTTTTTTGTTTTTCTCAACTCTATGTAAGTAGTTTGTCTTCTTAAAAGATATATATGTACCATAATATGGTTCAGAATTAAGGTTAAGCATTGAAATTTCAGACTGTACACTGTCTTGGCCTAATATATGTAAGTGGCTTGTCTTCTTATTTTGTTCTCTTAAAAGAATTGTAAGCATGTGGTTTATGCATTTATTTGTTTTATCTTCATCTTAGAAGATGTGTAAACATATTTAATGGTGTATTGGTTTTGGAAATCTCGAGCTAACTTTTACTAGATTGTGTGTTGAGTTTTACGGAGTTAAATATTAAACGAAACATAGCTGTTAATATTCTATTTGGTTTTGGGAATTTTGACTTACGTTCTACTGAATTATATGTGCGTCGAGTTTCTACAAATAAAATGTGAAAACGTATTTAGATTTATCAAAGATAAATAAATAAATAAATAAATAAAAATCAAGATGAACATAAACTAAACATTTCAATAACCCAATAGGTTCAATTTAAACCGACGTTCATAACTTTCGTTTTACTCTCTACGTACTCATTATTTTATTAAATATAATTATTAATATTATAAGAAGGTGTTTTTTTTTTCTTTTCTTTTTTTCCAATACCTAAAATGTTATCCTAGCACCCAAATCTTTTATAGATTTTTTTTTTCTTTTTATTCACACACCCGACCTGTGGTAATGAGAATATTGGAATTTGTGACCTTTGATCAACATGCAATTTCATTCCACTGCTAAGCCATCTCCACCACCAGGACACATAGAAAGATTTCTTTACTACTTAGTTATTAAGTCTGGTGGCCTTATTCATCTTTGATTTTTAATTTATACTTCGACATTGTTTAACTAGAAGAAAAAAAAATATGAAAAACTTAGTTATGAAGAAAGATCAGAGAATGGGCTATTGGGCTAGGAGTGAAATAAGGGCAAAAACATTTTATCACATTAATAATCTATATCATATATAAAAACATTTTTCTTATCAATTTATTTTTGGCGCCAAATCTTAAGGAAAATACGTATTCATGGGCGTTTTGGGGTGTAAAAACTAAAGGCCAAATACCCTAAAATAACTCAACGTTTAGGGGTTTTAACCATAACCTAATATATCGATGATTACTATAAAATATCTATTGTTTCATTTTTTTTAATAAATTTATCCTACGTTCCAAAATTCGGCAACTTAAGCATGACTGAACTCACCGAAAGTGCTTTATATGTACATTTGTCTTTTTATTATTCATTATAGTTTCTTAATTACATTAACCCTCAATTCTTGTCGATCGATATTTGGTTTTGGGATGTTGTTTTCATCTTTTTTTTAATGATTCTTATATTATATTATCACGGATTACTAAATAAATTTGTAATCAAAGAAGAAAAATGACGTAATTAATTTATGACGTGTCATCTCTTTTATTTTTATTTTTTAAAAATATTCATATAGGATTCTAAATAGCCAGATTTTGGGATGCATGATAGATTTATTAAAAACAAAGCGGATAAATAATAATTACTTGGGATGTTTCCAAATAGAACTCCTAAAGTTAAGGTTATTTTAGGGCATTTGCCCAAAAACTAAAAGGGAGCGTAGTTTAGATTTTTCATAAGATTAAACCCTCATCTTTTCCTTCGGAAAAAAAGGGAAATCAAACATTAAACCCTCATCTCGACTCCTCTCTCCTTCGGAGCCAATCCAGCCTACTGAGGTGAGTCTTTTCCTATTATCGATGGGATTGTCTGCCGTTGTGTATATATGTTTGCCTAAGAGGGAGATTTTGCCGTGTTTTTAGCTTTTCAGGGGAAAAGGTTATCTTTTTTGTTGTGCATATCAGTTGAAGAGATTTTGGATCTGAATTAATCAGTTTTACTGCCTCAATATTTGGCAAACTTGTGTTGTAGACTGTAGTAATTTTCTGTTAAGCGATTATTATTAATGTTATTATCTCTGATGTTTATAATTTAACTGCAGGTTTTTTATTTAGAAGTTGCTGAGTAGTTTGCTGTCGGATTTTAGAGACAATGGCTTCGAGATTTTGGACTCAGGTTAGCAATCAATGCCATCTCTTTTTTTTTTTTTTGCGAACTATTGTTCTCTCTAATCGAGGCTCGTGCTAGGCCTTTCTCAATTTAATCACTACGATTAATTTTTGTTTCAAAAAATTGCTTTGATTTATTTGAATATATTTTTGCGAATTTCTTCTTTCTAATCTAGGCGCATGCTAGAAATCCGTGGTTATTATTTTTATTCCTTTCAAGACTGAATTTTTATTTCAAATTTGGCTCGGGTTTATTTTGAATGTATTTTTAGTTGAGACCTGAATTTGGGTCCTGCTTCTTTTATGTTTAATTTTACTCAAATTTCTTATAACTGATTGTTAAGCTAAGAGATATGCTTATAGATCCCAATGAAATTAGATTTCTATAAGCGCAGTTTGTCTTGTATGTTTAAGAGTTTATTTTATGTGTGATTATGTTGGCCTTTTTGGGATTTGTAGGGTGGTGATAGTGACACCGAGGAGGATGAGAGTGAATACGATGATGAGCAGGAAGACAATGTTGCAGTGGAGACAACAGCCCCTGCAAAAGCTGCAAACAAGTATTTTTCTGGCAATGCTAGTGATAGTGATGATTCTGATGGGCAGAAGCGTGTTGTTCGCCGTGTCAAAGACAAGAGGTTTGATGAGATGGCTGCTACTGTTGATCAGATGAAAAACGCCATGAAAATCAATGACTGGGTGAGTCTCCAAGAGAACTTTGAGAAGATCAATAAGCAATTGGGGAAGGTCATGAGGGTGACTGAGTCTGATAAGCCACCAAATCTATACATCAAGGCTCTTGTGATGTTGGAGGATTTCTTGAACCAGTCCTTGGCCAATAAGGAGGCGAAGAAGAAAATGAGTAGTAGTAATGCAAAGGCCTTGAATTCAATGAAGCAGAAGTTGAAGAAGAACAATAAGCTCTATGAGGATACGATCAATCAGTGTAGGGAGAAGCCCGAACTTTTTGAGGAGAAAGCCGAGGAGGAGCCAGAACCTGAGGATGATGATGATGATGAAGATGATGATGAGGACTTTGATGAGGATCCAGAAAACCTGGAAGATGAGGAGAGTGAAGATGATGAAGAAGCCGGAAAGGATGATGCCGATACTGGATCTGGATGGGAGAAGATGTTGAGCAAGAAAGATAAAATGATGGATAAACAGTTCAAGGATCCTAGCCAAATTACTTGGGACACAGTAAACAAGAAATTTAAGGAGGTTGTTGCTGCCAGGGGTAAGAAGGGGACTGGGAGAATGGAGCTGGTTGAGCAGCTCACATTCTTAACGAGGGTTGCCAAGACACCTGCGCAGAAGCTTGAGATCCTTTTCAGTGTTGTCTCTGCACAGTTTGATGTTAATCTTAGTCTGAGTGGGCACATGTCAATCAATGTATGGAAACAGTGTGTGCAGAATTTGCTTGCGATACTGGATATTTTGACTCAGTACCCTAATATTGTGGTGGATGATATGGTAGAACCTGATGAGAACGAAACCCAAAAGGGAGCCGACTACAATGGTACAATTAGGATCTGGGGTAATTTGGTAGCCTTCTTGGAAAGGGTGGATTTAGAATATTTTAAGAGCCTTCAGGTTATTGATCCACACACCCGTGAGTATGTTGAGAGGCTCAAAGATGAGCCGATGTTTTTAGTTCTAGCTCAGGATGTGCAGGAGTATATGGAAAAGGTTGGGGATTACAAGGGCGCTTCGAAGGTAGCTCTTAAACGGGTTGAACTCGTTTATTATAAGCCTCAAGAGGTGTATGATGCCATGAGAAAATTGGCTGAGCAGGACAATGGAGAAGCAGAGTCTGGAGAGGATAAAGGCGTGGAGGAAAGTAGGGGACCAACTGCATTTGTTGCAACTCCTGAGCTCGTTCCTCGTAAGCCAACTTTTCCAGAGAATAGCCGTACTCTGATGGACATACTCGTTTCACTCATTTACAAGTATGGTGACGAACGGACTAAGGCTCGTGCAATGCTTTGTGATATATACCACCACGCCATCTTTGAAGAATTCTCAACATCCCGTGATTTGTTGCTTATGAGTCACCTTCAGGATAATGTTCAGCACATGGATATATCAACACAAATTCTTTTCAACAGAGCCATGGCACAGCTTGGTTTATGTGCATTCAGGGCAGGTCTTGTTCCCGAGGGCCACAGTTGCCTCTCAGAACTGTATTCTGCTGGCAGGGTGAAGGAATTGCTGGCACAGGGTGTTTCTCAGAGCAGATATCATGAGAAGACTCCAGAGCAGGTTATTTTTTTATGGTTATGATTTGACTTCTTTTGGGATTTATTGCACGTTGAAAATCTTTACTGCATTCTAATTGTCAATGCACAGTTCAGTTTATCTGATTTTGAAGTGAAGGACATATTTTTCCCATTTTATGCGTGTATATAACATGGATTAGTGCCTAACTTTTTTCAATTATGTATACTTTGTCTTTTTTGTTAAGAAACTTGCTATTTTTATATGATTTTCAATATAGTTCTTTTGGCGAAGTGTGTAATTCCTGTGAGTTTTGATATTCCTAGAATCATCTAGATTGTTCTGTAAGCTCTCCCTCTGGCTTCTAAGTTTCTGATAATTTGCAGGAGCGGATGGAGAGAAGGCGTCAGATGCCTTACCATATGCATATAAATCTCGAGCTTCTAGAAGCTGTACATCTGATTTGTGCAATGTTGTTGGAGGTCCCCAACATGGCAGCCAATGAGCACGATGTCAAACGTAAGGTCATAAGCAAGAACTTCAGGAAGCTGCTTGAAATGAGCGAGCGACAAACCTTCACTGGCCCTCCCGAAAATGTCAGGGACCATGTGATGGCTGCTACTAGGGCCCTTAGGCAGGGAGATTTCGACAAGGCATTTGCCGTGATCAATTCCCTTGATGTTTGGCGGTTGCTTTGCAACAAAGACAAGGTGCTTGAGATGCTCAAGGCTAAAATCAAGGAAGAGGCTCTGAGGACCTATCTCTTCACTTACTCCTCCGCTTATGATTCCCTGAGTCTCGACCACTTGTCCAAGATGTTTGATCTATCCGATGCACAGACTCGTAGCATTGTGAGCAAGATGATGATCAATGAGGAGTTACATGCGAGTTGGGACCAGCCAACAGAGTGCATTGTCTTCCATGATGTTGAGCACACTAGATTGCAGGCTCTGGCTTTCCATTTGACTGAGAAGCTCACGATTCTTGCAGAAACTAACGAGAGGGCTATCGAGGCTCGGATTGGTGGTGGTGGATTGGAAGGTCTCCCTCTTAGGAGGAAAGATGGTCAAGATTATGCTGGAACATCAGCTTCCGGTGGTGGTGGTGGTGGTAGGTGGCAAGATTTTTCTTTTTCACAGGGAAGGCAAGGGAGCAGTGGCGGCAGAGCAGGCTATACCATCAGCGGTGGCAGTAGAGCATCAGCTCCCGGGCTGGTTAGCAGTGGTTTCTCAAGGGATCGACAAGCTCGATCGGGCGGATATCAGGGCTCACGAGATGGGCCAGGTCGGGCGTACCATTCAGGTTCTGGTTCGAGGGGTGGTCAGGCCGATGGCTCGAACCGAATGGTTAATCTGAACAGGGGAGTTCGAACTTAGGAGCAAATCGAAGAACTCAGTGTAGCTAGGCGGTCCCCTTCCTTTCTCATAATTTAAATTTTGATATTTTCTGATAATTCGACCGACTTTGTAACTGTATGCTATCTTGTTCTAGTTTATAAAATATTGTTATCAAATATTGGTTGATATGTTCCGAACTTTGGAGACACTTGCCTATGTAATTTATGAGATCCAATTGTGGCGCTTTTGTGGCTTATGTCCTAATATAATTTTCCAATTGATATAGGCCTTTCAAGGCCTAAAAAGGGGAAAAATAAATCATATAGTTGATTAAATTTTTATTTTTTATTTTTTTAATAATGAATTGATGCTTAATGTAAATATATTAAATAAGAATAGATATTAACAAATGAAATATATATATATATATATATATATATATAGAGAGAGAGAGAGAGAGAGAGAGAGATTATCTATATTTGAATTTTCTTTATAAAAATGCGAGTTTGAAATTTGAATTTATTTATATGTATATAGAAATTAGTCAATTTAGAACATCCAAAAAAGAAAAAATATATATATAGAAATTAGCCTACTTAGAATATCCAAAAAGGTAAAAAAAAAAGGCGTTAAACCAAAGATCCACCTTCTAAATTTGGAAGATTGATTAATGTTTTTTTTTTTTAGTAAAAAGAGCGCCCAAATTTTACATATTTAATTAACGTTATTAATTACAATGGCGAAATCGTTAATTGTGACAGGTGTCTATTTGGGTGAATGGTAGGCAGTTCAAGTATTTTGGGTGAGACTGAGTTTTACGCTTATTTGTAAAATCCCAATTCGCTCGTCGCCAAAATCAGGTTTGAAGATGAAGCCAGAGCAAGTTGAATCGGGGTTAAATGCGAAAGTGGGTTGGAAGTGGAAGCAGATGGGAAGTGAGGAGAAGAAGGCGGTGGTGAATGAGGAGATGAAGAGAATGCAGCGTCTGCCGCCCAACAGCTCTTACGCCTCCCATCGCTTGCGCGTCCTCAACAAAATTTATCAGCTCCTCTCCCTTCAGGTTGCTTTCAACCTCAATTATGCTTCCAAATAAATCAAACTCTTTTCGTTTGATTACTTTTTTTGAATTTAGGGTTTCAGTTTGATGTTTATGAATTATGAGAGTTGCGTTTTATTTCTGCATTAGTTTATGATGTACAGTAACCGCTATCTTCTACGTTGATTGTAGTTTTTGAATCAACTGCTCGTAAAAGTATTTATTACCTTTTGAACAACAAAATGAAAATTAGGGTTTCAGTTTGATATCTATGAGAGAGGTGTTCTTCCTGTAGTAGGTTATGCGCCATCTTCCTTGTTGATTGTATTTTTTGAATCAGGAGCTTGTAATGAGTGAGTTTAGTTTTTTTACACATGCATTTATGCAAACAGTCGTTTAATATAACCAGAGCTGATAATTTGATATTTGTATGTATTGCGGTATTTAGTAAAATTTCCAAAACTAGAGGGTGCTTGCTCACTTTTGATCCACTTGATTTCAGTAGATTCTAACAAGACATGGTTAAATTTTCTACTATTTTCTAGTTGGGCTGTTAATGACAGAAAAACTTGCAATAGATATGCTTTCCTGATTTGCTCGTCTTTGTGTTTCTTATTTCCTGAGCCCTGGAGCATGTGTTCTCTGACATTCGTTCTGATGTATTCATGTTTCTATTTGTTTGTCTTGGCAGAGGACCACATCACAGGATCAGGAGTTGGAGTTGCTTTTCTCTGGGCTTCATTTATGAAAAGGTGCATTAATCTTCAAGAACTGGTTACTAAGTGAACTTAATTTAGTGGTTCTATTTTTTGGATTCGGTTATGTCTGTGTGATATAATCTTTGCAATCTTGTCTTAAATGTCCATTTTGCCAAATTTACATGGTATTATGCGAAACACATCATACTCATGTAAACAGAGCAGTAATATGAACTATATGAGGTTCGTGTAGGGGTGTAAAGGAATCAACTCAAGAGTCAAGACTCACACAATATTGTTCAAGCTTGCTTGATTTTGTTCATTTTTAGAAGAAGTGCATGAGCTTGTCTAGATATCAATGGAATTCCAGTAAGTTTAAATCTCAAAACAAACTCGCACTGTTTGGACGTCTTTCTATGCATATTTTCTGTTCTATTTTTGAAACTCAAGTTTTGCTTTATATCTTATCAAACAAAAGAGTAGGTTCAAACTTGTTAATTACGTTCATCAAACTGAATTCAATCAAGTACTCATCAGTCAGTCAGATTTGTTTCTTGGCTGTAATTTGAAATAACAAATTGGTTTCACATTTAACTTAATTTCAGAAAACAATTTGCTTTCAAAGTGTGTGCGGGTTGCGACCTCGAAATCATGCTCTTTTCTTGTGTTAGTTTCACTAGATACATTGATATTGCAGTCTTATGAAGTTCACTGCCTTCATTTTTTATTTCTTTTAAAAAGAATATTATGATGTCTGAACTTAAGTGCTGAGGACAAAAAGAAAAACTCCAGTGCTTATTGGCTAATAAGTTAGTCGAAGTTTGGACCGGTAGCTTAAGGAAACTACAGTATCCTTGCATAATTTTGATTTCAAGCTATATTAGCCAACTCTCATGGCTAGGAAACATCATCAGTCCTGCACATTTAGTTTACATTAGCCCTTAAAATGTGGGCTATTTACTAAAACAACTTCCATATATTTGGTGCCTTTAATTGGATGGCTCAGAATGTTCATAGGGTCTTTGGTAGAATTTCTTAACACCTCATCTGTAATTTCTTAAGGAGTTTGAAATAAGATGCTTATCCTATCTGCTTCCTTCTCAATTGTTTTGGTTTTCTGGACTCGTGATATGACAAACTGAATATTTCCGACCTTTCGACATTGCAACTTTTCTGATACATGAATAGGTTCTGGTGCAGAATATGATGGCACTACTAACATGGTGAATGCCAAACTGCATCCGTTGCTTTGAAGCGACTGATTCTTGTGAATAGCTGGGGTGTATCACTCTGTGAAAATTGGAGTTTGGATGGAAGTAAACAGAAATTATGCCCCTTTGTTGTAATCTTTGACCTCTAGCATTAAGATCACTGTGATCTGGCATATATGTCTTAGCTTGTAAATGCTTTTTACAGCAGACTCACTTAGACGTCTCACAAGGAATGCATGTAAATGAAACTTAAGAGCGGTTTCATTTTATTTTTAGCTCTAACTAGTATTTTGCCCAAATTTCAATTTTGCAAAATTGTATTGTCAAAGTTATCAGTGCTTACTTTGCTGCATATAAAAAAATGACGCGTAAGAAATGAAGAAATGGAAATAGTTACAATGTGGTGCATGACACAATTAAATCATATTAGACAATATATAATATATTTTTCGCAGGACAAAATTAAATAGTTATAAAAAATAGGGTTAATTACCTATTAATATTCATCCGATCATTCTTACACTTATATTTGCATAATTAATATTTTTAACATTAACATAAAATTTTGGCGAATTAAATAATGACGTTGTTTGCCATACATAAATCTTACAAGAATTTTACTCCGATTTAATAAAATTACGTGAAAAAAAACCCCCACCTACAATAAACAAAAACAATGTCTCTTACTGCAATCCACGTAATTATTTGGTTTGTCAAAAAAATTACGAAAATGCTAAAAGTGTTATTTATGTAAACATTGATTACTAAATGTGTAAACACATTCTAAACTAGGAGATAACAATGTAAAAATGAGAAAACGGGCACTTATGTCTAACATAGACAGACACTTTATCATGAAATAACAGGCAATGGAATTAACACACACACACACACACTTGATCCATTGTATTTGCAGGTGCTTAGAGACGGGAACGAATAAAAATCTTGGTCTGAATCTGAGGTGTTGTATTGTTGAGAGGCTCATCAAACAAGCGTTTGAGATTCTCTTCCTCGTCTCCCCTTCTACTTTGCAAACTGCAAATCTCTTCTTCCACTTTCTCCGCCTTTGCTTGCATTTGCATCATCTCTTCCACCATCACAGCATTTTTCTTCAATTCCCCTTTCACTTGCAAACCCACTGCAACACACACCCCGCACCATTTTCTCACTTCATTATACTTCTTTAAAATTTCAGTTTGTTACAATTCAATTACTAAATTAGAATTAAATATAATTGCCTTTGATTTTATCATTTCTAATGCACAAGCACGACATTCAAATCAGGAACAGGTCTATTTCAGTATAATATCACTTTAATTTTGTTGGATTTAGGGCTCGTGATGCACGAAAATTTTAAAATTACTCAATTAACGCAAAATTAGAGAAAAACGGCGAATTGTTTTGCAGTAGACCTCAAAATAAAACAATTTAACTCGACGTTCATTGTTCAGCTTCACCTAATCTGAACATGAAATTTTCCTTCCCCGATCGCAACAATTCAACTATACTTATTTAGTTATTTTGTAGCACAACTGTAAAATAAGCTATTACTGGAATAAAAAAAAATGATTAACAGCTATTCTAAGTGAAGCACGAGAAATTTTGAAAATTCCATCTTTTATAGCGATGCATATGAGCGTTGGGAGGCAATTATACAATCAGAGAGAGAGAGAGAGAGAGAGAGAGAGAGAGAGAGGAGAGAGAGAGAGACCTTGGCTTACGGCGGAGCCAACGGTAGATTTTCCGGCGTTTAATAGTTTTGCGGCGGCGTATCGGAGCTCCTCCGTTATTCCCATCTCTACAGTGTAAATATCTAGACTTCTAAATGAACGCCTACCTTTCCTTATAAACACATTGATTATAGTATCGCGCTTTCGAGAAGCGCTCCTGAAGCATTCCGATTTTTGGAAGTCCTCACTTTTCCAATTTATTTTCGGAATAATAATGTTTCATGCCTATATATTTAGTTATTTATGATTTGTTCAATCGGAGACACCTAGACATTGGTAATCCCCACATAAAAAAGAAATACATTTTGAATTTGATATCCACCACTCCCTTTATTGAAACTCAAAAAAAATAAAAAATAATAAAAACCTTCAACTACAACTCATGGATGCACTCTAGCCCTAATAGGAAATAGATATTGATAAGATATGACCTTGTAATTTTTTTTATCACAAACTTATTTCACTATTAGGCCATAAGGATAACCTAGATGATGATTTGAGAGAGAGAGAGACAGAGAGAGAGTCCCAAAGGATTAATATTGTTTATGGATTCCCCGGTAAACTGATTTACTCTCCACCAGACAAAATTCGACTCCAACATAAACTATACACTTTAAATCCTTAATCTACAGAAATAGAGTCACTCAATACAAAATACCAAGCTGTATATAGCAAGTCTACTGGATCACATATTCATGTATTATGTTATATACAACATAAAGCATCATCGTCTTCAATTCACAGGCTAACTGGATCCTTGTAGGCCCCCACTGCGCGTTTCCGTTCCATTCCTCCTAGAGGAAGTTGATCATCTTCTCAGTAAGACAACACATGTACAAACCTAGTATTTGTTTCACACAAGCTGTCTCACTCTGCATCTCTTATTTCTGCTTCAACATCCACTACAGAGAGAGATGAATCTTTTCCTGTATATCAGATCAAGAAATACTCAGCATGCAAGAATTACCATAACATTTGAGTTTTTGAAATAACTTATCACAGGAACCCTTGAAGTTGGCAAGCCTGAGTTATGTGGACAGTAATGATTAATAGCATCTTGTCACTTGAGGAACTCGATAATATCCGTGTGGTTGATGAAATTTCATAACTGGGAGCTGCTAAGCACCAGCCACGCCATATGCAGGGAACGGTTAATTTTAACAAGAATTAAGTTTACAATTAAAAATGACGATTGATTCGTCTATGTCAATCTATGCCATTCTTTTTCATATCCCGGAGATACTGCCAGATTGTAGCCAACACATTTTAAAGGGAGTCGTGTAAAACTAGTGCGAGAAAATTCACTTGCCAGGCTCTCTTTTCTGAAAAAAGGGGAAGAAAAGAAAAAAGACAAGAAGCAAACCTTTCTTTGCACGGGGAGAGAAGTCGTTGAATGCTTGATCAAATATTGTGGATTGGTTGGAAAACGTTACTGGATCCCTGACAAACTCATCACCCTCAACTGCATATAACACATTGATAGAATAAGAATCTTTCAATTGTAGTGATATAATTTTTTCCTTTTCAATGTATACCAAAAAAGGAAAGATCAATAAGTCAATTGATTGATTGATTACTTTAAAGTTATGATCTTATTATAAATAGTGTGTTGTTGAGGTTGGAATCATGGGAGAATTAGTAAGTAATTAGGCTTCACACTGGGTAGGTTGTCGATCTAAGAGGAGAAATCCTGGTGGCATGAGAGAGACTTGATATCAATTTATTTTTTTCTTGCTCTTTGTATTTTATTTACTTGTTCATTCAGTCCATCATCCATCAATAAAATATCAAGATTATTCCCAAAAGACTCAATTCATTACCCTTGACTCATAGCACATGAATGGGCAATTCTTTAGCTAAGAAAACATACAGGGCTGCAGTATCTGAACAGAGCTCAATTCCACATATCCAATATTGCCAACGTTGTGCAACAGATTGCAACAGTTTGGCCCCTAATGTGACCAAACTTCATATGTCAGACATAATGGATAGATTAGGTGTTGAAGATTAGTAGCCTAAACCAAATGACTTAGAGATCAGTGCAAGGAGCTAATAAGGCCAAGTAATTAAGAAGACAAAATCTGTTAGTATGGCTCATGTTTCAACATCTGCACTTTCCTGTTCTGTGTACCTCATTGATACTAACTACAAATACCTGTTAGTCCAAAGACCAGCTCAAGTACCAACTCTTCTCAAATAAAAAGCCAGACTATCTAAACATTAGGTTTTTCCTTTGGAATTGAAAATTGGTTTTTAATAAGCACTTGTTTTAAAAAAACAAAAAAACCACAGACAGAATGGTAATTGGTTTTTAATAAGCACTTGTTTGTTTCAGATTTGCTTAGAGATTAGCTCTTTTCGAGTTTTTGTTCAGTCTTAGGCAGGTTTTGGGGTGAATTATCTTGTTCATTTGTCGAAAATTTTCACTTGTTATTTATTTTTTCAAGAAATATAAAATAAGCACATAGCAATATTAAAAGATGCAAAATTTAGGTGGCTAACAGTAACAACTCAAGAATGGTGCAGTTCATCATGGCCAAGAGAATGACACCACACAAAATTCTCAGCAGTTCATCACAACCTATTAAATGAATAGAAAATCCCAAGTTCATAATTGTCTGATTCAAGGTGCCTTCAGTTTACCTGAGAATGGCTGTGTACAGAATGGACACAACTGCAGATCATTATTCAGAGTAGATCTGCAATAAATGAATATAATACATTCAACCACGGTACCTCACGCAAACTTTCACAGAATGAAGGAGTTAGACTATATCTTACTTGAATACTTGGAATTCATTTCCACAGTTTGGACACTGTATGGAAAAACAGTAACAGTTCATTAATTACAAAGCTAAAATCACTCACAGTTCATTAAATAACTACAATAGGAATTACAAAGCTATAATATGAATGATGTTCATATTATAATATCTCTCTAAGGATCACATTTTAAATCTCTAATATGACAGTGACAAGGCAAAGCCCATTTCAACTCTACCTTGCGTTCATCTTCATTTGTGAATTTGTGGCCATGAATTAAAGAATTCTGATAACATATTCACACATATATATTTCTTTGTTTAGAGCTTTAATTAGATTATGCAACTTGTTTTTGAAACTTTTCCCTTTTTGTTTGTTGGTATAATACACTGGTCCTGTGTTCATTAGATGGCATGAACAAGAAAGAAGAAAAACACAGAAGATAGTCAATCGTGATATTTCATTTGACAGTCTGACAAATTGATCATTTATTATATAATGAAATGTTTGAGTCCATTACTTTGAATCAAAAAGAAGAGTTGAAAGATTTTTTAATGATGTCTCCTAGACATTAATGAATCAGGCATTGATGGAACCTGATACAGGAGTATTTTATCATCATTCCATTGATAGAAGAAATTTCAGCATCATGAGTTTTCAGAATGATATCTGAGGAATATTTTACTTCTCCCACAATCAAACGAATTAATTTCTTTCTAGGGGCCAATAATAATTATCAAGGTTCTGAGAAAGCACAAACCAGAACAGATTAATAAAAACCATATACAAAAGAACTATTGAACTTTTGGCCATGAAATAAAAAGGCAATTCAAGTGATGCTACATGTATTTGCACCAAAAAAAAGGCAAATAACAAAGTTATGAATCTCTTACATTGCCTTGGACAATATCTCGTCCTGCCCACCATAGAAAAGCTCCTATACCCACAATTGGTACAAGCACTGCAAGAAGCTGAAACTAAGGAATCAGTTATGTGAAAATAAAGCACATATTGAGAGCACGGCGATTACTAATTCAGTTATCCTTATAATGGTTAGCTACTTAACCTCATAACAAATGGTAAATTATTTCAAACAAGAATTACTCCTAATAATCACTTCAAATGATCTCACATATAACAGCTAATAAACTAAGCTTCCAGCAAGAAAAGCTGAATGGGAAACTTAAAAGGCAGCACAATTCAAAAAACACCAACACAGCTAACAAGCCAGTACATAAAATGGTACTAATTGAACTATTTTAGTGCATAATTCTATAACTAGTAAGTTTGTAAACTAATATTTAGCTATTCAGCAATAATCAGGTATCCCCTAGAACAAGTAACAATCCTTTATCCTAGGCGAGAGAGAGAGAGAGAGAGTTATACCCAAAGGGAAACAATAGCATCAAGAAGCCAGCCCAACTGCCCAGTCATTGAAAGATAAGTAAGTAAAATTGCCAAAGCAAGATTTCCCACCACCCTTGCCGTTTCACCGTTAACTCTCCCGCCACCGCCACCGCCTCCGCCTCCGCCGAGACCATTAAAGCCATTATTAAACTTCACCAGGACTGCCCTCCTACCACTACTGACCGAAATCCCATCTTTGCCCCTGCCCACTCCTAGAAATTGCAATTTCTCCCTAGAAGCATCCGCCTTGAAACTGTGTACGTGAAAAGATTTTATCTTTATTCTTGAAGCTGAGGAATAATTGATGGGTTGTAAAAACTTCAACTTACACAAGCCAAGTTTCTTGCTAGAATCACTGTATTTGGGGAGAGGGTGTATAGCTGAGAAGTTGAAGGAAATCTGTATTAATACTACCATAGTTGTTATGAAGACAGTCAAGAAATCGGTTGTCGTCTGTGGAGGTGAAGTGGTGGATCAATTAATTTCATGGCTTTTGAAGCATCTCACAGAGAAGATAAAATTCAATGGATTTTTTTTAGTTGGTGTTTCTAGATACAGAGTCAATTTTATTTTGTACATCACATTTATTTTATTAAATACACCATAATCTTAAAATAAATTATTATTTTTATTTTGTACGTCACACACTTTTTCTACGTTTACCCTTTATTTTTAAAAAATGAATTAAAAAAAAAAGGTTGGCCAAGGCTCGCTGCGTCCAAATGAGATCTCTTATGAGTTATGGACCTTCCCTATAATATTTTCTTCGCCAAATTATTTTATTTATTTAATTTTTTCAGTTTAATATAATTTTATTTAATTTAAAATATTTATTTAGGTTCGTCATTTCTCAATTAGAGTATGTTAAAGAAAAATAATTATGACATTAGAGATGTTACACTATTAATAGTAGAAATAAAATTCACACCGCGGCAAGTACCACTGCTCACTCATTCCTCTCTCCATTCTCTAAACCGAGCATGCCCTCCTCTCTCTCTCTCCCCCCCCAGACTCAAATCTTAAAAAAAAGAACAAGAAAAGAGGAGGTTGTTGGTTTTCTTTGCCAAAATTGATGTGTTTGGTATTGAATTTTTGTTTTGGAATTAGTATGTTCGAACTGAATTTTTCAAACATATTTTTGACAAATACTTGAGAACCGAAATTATGCACAATCTATGGAGATATTATAAGTGAGATCAAGAGGAGATTGAGACGTGATGAGAAGCTTACATCTTCAATCCATCAAAAACGGGGTAATGAACGACAAAATTATGTTTAGAACGGTGTTTTAAAATGCAAGTTCTTTAGTAGGTTTTTCCATTGGAGTGGTGTATAATTGATCCTCATTGGATGATCATTATATCTTCTCTAAACTCCCTTCTTGGGTTGAAACTTGATAATTTTCATCTAAAAAATATTTATTTATCTTTCGTGTCTAGAAAATATTTTGTTATATATGCTTCTGGGTAATTTAACATTTTTTTGTTATTTAATTATGTGAAATTATACATTTTTTATTTATTTTTGGAGTCATGAATAGCAGGTGACTAAAAATTTGTTAAGTAATAAGAACGTTGTTTGCAGTAGTCCTTAAGTATTTCCTACATTTTTTTTTGTCCTAACTATGCACCACTTATCTTCTATTGTGTATATTATTTTCATAACAACAATACAATTAAAAAAAAAATCATGACTTATAGAGAAAAAAAAAGTTAAATTCATGCATCGCATTAAAGAAATTGAAAATCATTAGAACTACTTTGTATTAATTTTTTTGGTGATAGAGGAATACAACTGAAATACACACCGGGATATTTCCAGCAGGCTCAACTATAGTTAATTATAAAATTAAGATGAGTTATCCCTTTTGGACGGACGAGATACTCTATTGTAGTTTGATGTTTCATTTTGTATTCCAACGAATAGATGTATGACATGTGTATTTAATTTTTTTTAATAGATAATTACTCCCTTCATTTCGTTTTATTTATTGTTTTAACATTTTTGTTTTGTTTCAAAATATTTGTTGTTTTATATATTTTCACACACTCTCTCTCTAATTTCGTTGATTGCTCCTCCATTTCGCTGTTTTCCACCATGTATCGCACAATCTATATATAAAGACGTACTTGAGCTTAGAAGAAGAAGCTAGCTAGCACTCACCTAACCAAAAATCAAAATTAAATTAAGATATATAATGGATTTGATCTAGCTAATTAATTGTTAAGTAATGAGAATGTCTTGTGCGCATCCGATACACCATTAGACAGTCAATCCGTAAAAATAATGTGAAAATTAGGTACAACCGTAACACTAAAAGTATCACTCTCATCCTTAAAAATTATCGGGCATATTTTATTTTTTTTTGGAAAAACCGTCAAAATCAGTATCAATAGTAATATTAAAAAGTTCACTCAAAATTCAAAAAGTATCATGTGTAACATTAAAAAGTATAATCTCTATCATCATAATTGAAAAAAGAAACGATGAAAAAATCAATTAGAAACCCTAAGAAATCGAGCTAATCGTCGTAAACAACGTTCTCTTCTTCATTAATCAATAGTCGTAAAAAAAGTTCCCTTCATTAATTGATTGAGCTAAGTCGGAAAATAAATTTTGGAACGTAAATTAATTATTTTCTAAAGATTTTATAAATTAATTAACATAATTAAATTTTATTTTCTATCAAACCCTAATTTTTTCCCTCTCTCTCCAAACCATTCGATCTCTATTCACATAAAAATTAATGGAAATATTATTCCCCCAATGTTAAACACTTTTTATTCACCGATCGATCTCTATTCACATAAAAATTATTGGAAATATTATTCCACCGTACCAATGTTAAATACCTTTTGTTCACCATCGTCCTATCTTTGTTTGACCGACGTTCACCATTCTTGAATAAAAGATAATAAAGAAAAGATGACAGTGTTGAGATTTGTCTAATTTTTACTCTAATTTTTTAGATTGAAGAAAAAATAGTGGCAAAAAGAAATTGACACTGGCTAGAAATCATTTTTCTATACAGATGCATTTTTTTTAGTTATGAGAGGGTGGGGGCTTTATTTTATTTTTTCTAGGATTTTAATTAATTGATGGGACTACGAGGGCAAATATGATTGATAAAATTATAATTATATATTAATTAATATTGGGAATTATAAAAAGAAAAAGAGGACTGTGAATAGAATTACCCTTAAAAAAATAAAAATAAAAATATTCCCTCAAAAAAAAAATTGATCATTTGCTGTACATTTTGTTCACTTCAAAACTATGTCAGTTTGATACATTTGTTTTTTCCTTCTCTCTCCCTCTCCAAAATCATTAAAAACTGTTAAATCATGAAATTCAATAATAAAAAAAATGCTGAATAATCAATCCTAAATAAAAATAATATTATCTAAAAACGACAGATAAAAATAAAACTCTTTTATTAGCACCTAGCTAGTATATTTAATGCCGAAAATTATCACTTCAAATACAGTGATAGTAAATTAGCTATCAAGTTAACGAAAAAAATCTAGTGTTTCATAGTCTTGGGAAAGTACATTGATATCAAGTTTCACTACTATATACTCCCTCATATAGTCCACTTAATCCTCGCACGTAGATTAAAAATATTTATGAAAACAAGATATTAAAGCTTAACTTCCATTATTACCCTTACTTAAAATTAATGACTCTAAAAAATTTAAGTGGTTGAGTTTTAATTTCCAATACATACCAATGATATATTTGTATATTACCATGATAATTAATACTATTTATAGTTATGAGACTATAGGGACATCTCAAAATAGTAATAGGGACTATATAAAATGGGACGGCGGAAGTATGTGATTTGGCTCGTGCCGATATTATTTTGGTCAATTATTGCAAGATTGAATAAGCTATTCAAGCCGAGTTCAAGCTTTGAATTTTTCAGTCAAGCTCAAGTCTAGTAGTACTACTTGGCTCGATTACACCCCCTAATTAGATGATTAAAAGCTATTCAAATTTCCCTAGCAAAATTGCAAATAGCCATTGAGATAGTCAGCAACAACCCTAGAGAAGATACAGTCGACATTACAGAATAGAGTTCAAAAATAGCATTCGTTTAATAATTGATGTACTAATCTTTACTTATAACACAGCCAGGTCGAAAAAGATGACGTGGTATTATTAAACATACAATACAAAAGGAGTCGAATAGAAATACCTATGGTTAATACACCATGAAGCTGCCATACAAATGAAGCAGCAACGTTGCTGAAGTCGTTCGCTCGAGTTTCCCTCGTCATTCTTTCTTCGCTCCAGCCTTAACCGAAACTGATCCAACGCGGTATGGTTCAGCAGTATATGCATATTGCATTAGGAGGGAGAAGAAAACCATCTCCACAATCACCAGGGTGTTCTGAAGAGCTTCCTGAAGATGCTCGACGTCCAGCCAGAAGTGGTTCGATTTTATTAACCCCATTGCTACGAGAATATCAAGCACAATTCCCTGCAAATCGATAAACAATTATGCATCGTTGCTAAACTAACAAAAAGAATGGAGAATGGAAACATGCTGCCAATTTCGATTTATTTGAATCTCAGAATGTGGAAAACTGAACACGTGTCACATTCAAACAATGGGAACTTCATTTTTTATCATTTAGCTCAACTCCATTTATAGCTAAACAGAACAACAATTATAAACGAGCAAAAGCTAATTCCTAACTTTTCTGGTGTTGAAAATGATACATCAGTTAAGAAATGTGACAGAGTGAGAAACATTGCACAAATTGATGGCTAAGAGTAACAAGTTTAAATAAATAGACAGTTTCGCCCTTCAAAACTATAAGTGCCATGAACATGATGGAATACTGATGGACTATCTTGCAGCAGATGGCTTCAGAGAGTTTCTCTCTAAATATCGTGCTGTTTGGGGGGGGGGGGGTTAAGCATAATTTATATACATACAAGTGAGCAATTTGTATGTGAGCACAATTTTAATAGCAATTGCTTCTTTCCCCTCTGTAAGCACTGTATTAGTTTTGAATTTGCCATGGTTTTAGTTCAAAGTTCAACAATCACAATAGTCGTATCCTACAGAAAAAAAAAACTACTCATTAAAGCTTCACTTTTCTCTGCATAATAAATTGGTTTATGAGAAACATACCTGCCAGAAACAGAAGAAGACAATTCCTTTGACACACAAGAATTTGGCGAGAGGTTTGTGAGGTGCCAACTCCTTTGCGAAAACATGGTAGAACACAACAAGAGAATACAGTGCCAGTGAAACCGAAACATTCAAGATGATGGTGAAAGTCCAGCTAAGCCAGCTAGGATACATATCAAGAAGTTGAAACGTGATCATCAAGACAGAGCAAACAGGGCGAATCATGACAAATTGCAATGTCCAGTCCTTGAGAAGTTTTAGATTTTTGTGGTCCAAACGGACAGTATGGGGCTGCATTCAGAAATCGGCATACGTTTAGAAATACTGTTACCATATATTCAGATTGAATGAAAAAGAAGAAACAGAAAATTTATACATACGTGCATTGCAAATTCTAAGATATAATGCCATCTCAAAATCTCACAAAATGAATCAACTTAGGGCTTGTTTACTTTAAGGATTTACAATTGGGTGGATGGATAATTTAGAGGATGGATAAATCATATCCCACTTCTTTAGGTGAGATACATATCCCACATATAAGCACCCAAAGCTCATTTATCACGGGCCTTGAGTTATCCACCATTTTTATATCATGCAAAGTAAGCACTGGATATAGTTAATAACTTATTAATCCACCCTTATCCATCAAAGTAAACAAGGACTTAGAGTACGAGCAATCTCAAACAGATTAACATTGATTAATGTAGACACTCCTAGATTTTGTTCCAGTAACTATCGGTTAATCCTTGTTCGCTAATCGCTGCATTAGCAAATTAATGTTTTCTGGAGAATGGGCTCAAAAGGGCACAATCTTAGGACTTCCTCATCCGTTCCAGTCCTAAAATAATGAATTTCGCTTTGGTTTATCAAATCAGCCATGATCCAATTGAGTCTTTTATTATAGAAAAAGGCCTTCACAGAGAGATATCCAATATATTCTAATTTGACCTTAATCTCCTGAAATGTTCTTCTGTATCAAGGTAAATTTCAACGACAGCAATCCTGAGCGAACAAGACATGCCTCCATAGTCTATAATGATTAGTACTAAATAATCAAAACTAAAAGAATATGAAGTGTACCTGGAAAAGAGTCATCGGGAACGAGTGATGGATTTCTCTTCCTTTAATTTCATCAGGTACTATGTTCTTGCTGATGGATATGTTCAGGTAAGTATACATTAAACCCAAAAACTTTGCCATCACCTGCCATTGAAGACAAAGTTAAGTACCTTGATGAACGTAGTTCTGAAAACAACAATTGATGTATCAATTACCAAAAAACTCACCAGAGCCTCATAACATTCTTTTATAGAATCCAAGAAAGTGAAAAATGTTTCGCTCCCTTTTATGTCCAACAGACCAACATAAGAGTCGATAGCATATAAGGGAGCCATGAGGACTATTATTATAATCGCCTTTTGTTCCTTGGGCTTCTTCCATGACATGTAATGTTGGGACACTAGCTGTATTGAGAAGTGCAAACAGAGCATGACGCATACAGTTGATCCCATCAGAGTAAACTGCCCACGATTCATGGTGGCGATTTCTCTAGCTTTCTGGAAGAATATAATAATTAGAAACTGAAAGCATCTCAATTGCAAATAATGGAAAATATTACTTACTCTTGATTTTCCTTTTTATGGTGTGAGAATATAACAATTACTGTAAACTGAACAAGATTCCTTCATATGATCATCATTCATGCTATTTTACTTCTCAATACTACCATATCCACAACTCACTTGTGCTGAAGCACTCTTATTCGTAATGGGAAGACATATAGCCTTTATATGCTCAACAAATTACACAAAACAGAGAATGCACAAGATAATTCTTATACATGAAAATAATACACATATGTCTAATCTATTTGAATCATTTGTGTCTGCCCTTAGTTTCCAACTACTTGTTTGAGAACTCAAAAACGTGGTTAAAGCTTCATAAAACTATCACCATAGCAAAGTACTATTTTCATTTAGTATATATAGTGTCATGAATCAAGCTTCAATACCCCTGTAGTTATTATAAAGAAGCACCTCGTCCACTTTGGTATCACGGGAATCATAAATTTGCCTATTATGGTTTAATGTCTAATTAGTTCATTTAATATCTACCCCCGTACTTCATTTTGACTAAATACTTTTAGGGAAATGGCATCACATCATTTATCAAGTTCTTAATGATCTAAAAGGATTGCCATGTAAATGGCTTGCTACTCAACCAAAATCCCTGAACCAAACTTTGTGCTTCCACTGTCAATTTACTAAGGAAAGATCTGTTTGTGATGGTAATGTTTTGTAATAATTTCAAAATCAATAGAAAATTAACAGATTCAAAGTAACGAAAGTAACCTAAAAGAAAGCTAACTTAAGATGAGTCACAAGTTTCTTGCAAATTATCAAACAATCTAATAACAGTTTATTTCTTTTTCCCACTCCTTGCATTCAAGAAATTGTTCAACATACTTTTTAAAATCTTCATAGAAACAATGTCAACGCCAAAGCTGAAATGCTTGATGCTCGAAAACTGAATAATCTTTACTAGTTCTATACCTAAAACGTGATCCATTATTAAAGGGGAAAGAAAAGTAGAGCAAGAAAAATGAAAATCCTACAAATCCACTTCAACTGCAAAATCTTGCTTTGCAATTACGCAAAAATTAAATCTAAGACGAGGGAGAAATGTGAATTTTTTCAAAACAAAAACACTGTAACAGCTCAAAAAAACACCACACGTATTTAGCATACACAGATAACGCCTACCAACTCATGTCGGAATCAAAACTAACATCAATTTATTCAAAACCAGAAATAAAATCCACATAAAAAAAGAAGAAAAAAAGTGGAAAACACTTACAGTATAGCGTGATCGGAGACAGTGGAGAAATCAAGAAAAGATCAGTTGATTGAGCAATCAAGCCAGTGATTGTCAATTCTTGACTTTAATACTATATCTATATCTAAATATAAATATATATATAAAAATTCAATTATATTACAAGTAATAAATAAGGGAATGGACGCGAAGTACGAATTCATTTGACTCGTTGATCGTAAGGTTAGAGTGTTAGGTGGGATAAGAAGTTAAAAATCAGTATCTTATCCCCTCAATAAAAAAATAATCAGTATTTTATGAAATATTATATATGAATATATTTATATATGCACGTGTAAATAAATCGAAGAGTAGCTAGAGATTGGAATTAGACAATAATTTCGTAGCCATCGCGGTCGACTCGAAAGCTCGTGAATCGGCTCGATATAGAGTAGTAAATTAATTTATAATATTTCTAATTAATAGTTTGAAATTGAAACATTATATATATGCTGTTTTATATTTATGTTGTATAAGTATGCATATTTCAGCAAATGTACATAATTAAAATTATATTTCATCACTGAGATTATGATTTTTATTTAGATATTTCACATTAAGCAATTGTTAAATGAGTAAAGTAGAATGTATATGATATTTTATATTTATGTTGTATAAATATGCATATTTCAACAAAGGTACATAATTAAAATTATACCTCGATTATGATTTTTATTTAGATATTTCACATTAAGTAATTTTTTTAATGAGTAAATTAGATTTTTTAACTATATTCAGTAAGTATATTAGGCTCGATTAAACTTGTTTAGGGTAATGGAACAATTTTAAGTTTACCGATACTTTACTCGACTTATTTATTAATAAAATAATACTTGTTCGGTCATCGGAAATTGATACTAGTTAGTCGAAATACAAATTGGGAGTGATTAATTCATTATCAGATACGATAATTTTCCTAGGTATAATCTTTTGACCCAAACTATTTGTTTTTTTCTGCTTTTAAATAGTCGAATGCCTCAAAAAGTTGGATTTACCAAAAATACATCATCTTCATCTCTTTAAAAAATGTCAAATACCATATTACATCCCAACATTTCAATTTTTTATTTTTCTTTTTTCACAAAACTACTCCAACTCATGCCTAGTTACAAAGAAACTCTCAACTTTTCCTGCATATAATTTTAGTCAAATATTTTAATGCGGATCCAGTAATTTTCCACACAAATTTCTTATTTTGAACTAAAATTTCATGCAGGATCAGAGAAGCAAGACATGATTGTAAAAATGCTAAAGATTAAGATTTTTTTTTTTCCAATGGTAAGAGCATTTTCGTTAATTACTTCAAAAGTCACGCTAAAATATGATATTTACCATAACAAATATACATGTAAATATTTCATCATATACGGGTAAAAGTTAAAAATTTCAATAGTCAAAACTTTGCGCATGTAATGGCAATTAAAAGCTCGCTAATTTGGAATGGAGTTACAAAAAGAAGCCATATTTGCTGCTGCAGATGTGCTGCGTCTCATAACGATTTTAGCACCTCCCCTAGAACTAGTCCCCATTGCGTCCAATGGCTGCCACCCTGTTCGTGAAATTTTGAAATAACTCAATAAAATGATAGGCTGCACAAGTGTCTTGTGTCAGACGGTCAAGATCCGTTAGATGGTACTCATATTTGGATCCAAGTATAAGAACAATCTACCGGGACGATCTGACACAAGTTTTTATGATCTGCTTATACACCTTTGCTTCTTATAAGAAAATATTATCTGTAAGAGGTGCAAAAGAAAATGGGAAAGCAAACCTGACAAAAAACCGCGAATGGCTCCCTAAGAGGGCCATCACATGAAAGTTCACTAGTACTTCCGTCAATAAAAGTCCCATCAGCAAATATCACCTATAAACATGAATTATCATCCCAGCAAATCACAATTTACTCAGAAGCATGAAAATGCAAATCATCTTGCAAAGGAAGAGGTAAAAGTACACGGTAATCATCTTCTTTCCAAATTAATACCTCAGATGCATAGCCAGGAGTTGCACCTGCTATAGGTTTTGTAAAAGAACTAACTGGAGAACTTCTCTGCACAGCTTCACAAAAGGCAAGCAGGCGTTCGCGGCTTCCAAGTTTTACTGCCTGAAAGCAGAACAAAGCAGTGCAATATCAGAAGTATGTAGCTAAATGTCAATCTGAACTGCCAACAAAACAACACCAGTTATTAGTATAATGAGATAGAAATTGATGTTGTACCAATCATCACTACTAACACATCAAATACAAGTGTGTGCGCAATGTTGAATTACTCGAGATACCTGCACTACATCATGACGGGGGACTCGGCAACCTGGTTGCACCTGGTATCCTTGACCTGCCATGACTTCAGCAATGAGAAGGCTTCCCTGGTAATAGCTTACAATGTCATGATATAATAGAGATGTGCTAGAATTTGGCAGGGTGCTGGGAGGATAAAAGATGACATAGAAAAGGAATGGTTGGTTCACCTTTACTGCTTCACCAACCATTTGCGGAGCGAGGAACAAACCCTGGAAAAATATTCGCATTATATCACCTGGAGTTGAACCACAATCAATTCCTAGACCCGGGGCAGAGAGACGAGCAGCTGCTGCTTCTACCCATTTTTTTCTCCCAGCAACATACCCACCACACGGTGCTATAGTTCCACCAGGATTTTTTATGAAACTTCCAGCAATTAGATCTGCACCCTGTCAGCAACCAACAACAACGGAATAAATGTTAATTCTTGAAACTCTATGATGGAGGTGAAATCAATATAGAAAAGCAAAACACTGCATACCACCATCGGAGGTTCGATCCTATCTGTAAATTCACCGTAGCAATTATCCACCATGACCAGACAATGTGGATTCTGCAACTGTATGTGCATGGTATAACTAGAACAATTAATCCTTTAGTTAAAAATGGAGAGAATTATTAAGAAAAAAAAGTGCAATACATTTTTTGAACACTTTATGATGGATAAAGTTTGATAAGTTTTTCCGTTCCCAGCTGCCAGGTCCTCCTCTCAAAGTATATAGGACCAACTTAGAAACTAAATTACATAAAAAGATGAATGTTCTTTATAGCTACCTTGATTATCTCTATAGCCCTTCCAATTTCATCTACACTCAAGCTGCGTCTCCATGAATAACCGCATGATCTCTGAATGAGAGCACATTTTGTTTGAGGTTTCAAAGAAATCTTTAGGGCTGCCCAGTCAAGCCCTCCGTCCTCGGCAAGCTGAAATACAAATAGTGTTCAGTAAACAAGCACCTACACTAAAAGTAGAGATCTGTACGTGTAGATAACTTGAAAATTGTGAATGAGCAGATACATACAGGCACTTCTCTATAATCTATTCCAAAATCTTTCAAAGAACCCAAACCATTAGAGTCCCTGATTCCAATAACTTCCTCTAATGTGTCATAAGGAGCTCCAGCAACTGCCAAAAGCTGGCAAAAAATCAGTCTAAACATATATGGTAGATTCATCTTAAGATCATACATGCACATAATGAATTTTCAATCAAAAACTAGAACAGCAAGAAGGAAATTCAAACTTACTCATCACCAGGCCTTAGGAAAGCAAACAAAGCACAGGTGATTGCATGAGTACCTGAGAAAAACTGGTATCGAATGAGAGTGAGTTAACCAGCATATAACACCTGTCAAACAGAGAAACAACAATATGGAATGGCGAACCTGTGCTCGAACAATGGCAGATTCAGCACCAAAAATATCTGCAAAAGCTTGATCCAGGGCTTCACGCCCACCAGATTCTTCATGACCATAGCCTGTGCTACCACCAAAATGCTGGCGCAGAAACATGCATATCATTTGCACAAGTTAAGTGTGCATGTAATGATCTCAAAGCAACGCAAGAGAGAGACACACGAGCATCCGACTGCTCATGTAGAGTTTAGGTGATCTAGACATTTCTTTAATCTTCCAAGAACATAGTACAGTTACACCACCACCAAATCATGTGAAAACTTACAAACATGCTGATAAGAAAAGGCAATCTAATTGAGGTTAAATGCGTTGCATTGATAGGATACACTATAGAAAAGTTTCAGTTCCCAAGAAAAAATTAGTAAAACTATTTCATGAATAATAAAGAATTGAAACAAAACCACCCATTCCTGTTCCGACTACTAATAATCTAAACTAAACCTAGTAATCAATTAAGTTAATCTCAGCTCTAAAACATCCCCAAGGAAGTCGATAAACAAACATTCTTGAAAACCAACACAATCGAACTTCATCCGCACCCAAATCAAATAAGAAATGCTAGCAGCACAACATATAAATCAAAATCAAACCAAATAACGAAGGAAGCTCAATAATCCTGACACATTCAGAGCTTACATGAGATCCTACACGAGCATTCTGAAAAGCTTTAAGCACGCGCGCGGAGTTGCGCGCCACCAAATTATCCACCGCTCGGAAATCCGAGTACAATGAGTCCACCGCTTTTTCAACCTGCGTAATTTCCATTAAATATCAAGGAAAAACAAAAAAACAAAAAAAATTCAACCATTGAATCGAACCTCTGGTGCGAATGGCTGCTCATCGCTGTGGAGAGAGAGAGCTGAGACCCGTGTCCTTGAGCGCACAGGAACTGTAGGTCCCGGAAAAGCCACAGCGGCGCAGGTTAGGCGGAAAGTGGGCGTCGGATAAGCGGAAGTGGTGGTGCAGGATAAGAGCATAGACATTTTCAGTGTAGCTCGCGTCGTGGTCGAGCTAGTTTGTAATCGATTGGAGGCCCATTAGGATTTGGGCAACGGCTATCAATTTTCCAAGTTTCTTTTCCTTCTTTTATTTGATTTATTATGGGTAAATTTAGCTTTAATAGTTAATACCTACATTTTATGCTATTTTTTAAAAATAATTATTCTTTTAAAACTAAAAAATAATTATCAACTATTTCAAAAAAATTATAAATTTAATATTTGATCAATTTTTAAATTCGAAAATCTTGTGTAATTGAATAATTGAATGTATTTTAATATTTATATTTTTCCATTTGTATAAAAAAAATTCACAGTCAAAAAATCTTAAAATACAAACAATTACGGACAATTTTCAAGTCATAAAATTGATCAAATGTTAAAACTTCCTTAAAATATATTTTTTTATATAAAATGAACTTTAAATTAATTAGGGTACAAATCACGCCTCCTCACATATCTAAATTTGGTAAGATTTTTTATTTTTTTTTTTGCTCGTGTGATCTACACTTATTTGTTATTTTACAAAACTCAAAATCACTATTACTGTTAATTATTAACATTTTTTATATAATTTTTCTAAAAAAAATACTTATTTATATAATTCTCTGAAAAAACAATTGTTTATATAAAAACCATCTTAACACATTGCTATAAAAACCTTTTTTTGAAAATTATTTATCAATATAAAATTCAACTAGATACATTTGTTATCCAATTTGTATTAGTAATTATTCATTAACATAAAAACCAAATAAATGCATTTTTTTATATAAAAACAAGGACAACATTTCTCCTTAGGTGTTTTAGAACAAGAAATACACACCTAAACTATTTAAAAAGAATAATTGTCCCCTAAACTATTTAAAAAAGAACAAACTGACACTTGAAGTTAACACCGTTAGTTTTTTCCGTTAATTAAAATGTGTCAAGCTCAATTCTACCACTTATGAATTCCAATCGGACAAATTGAAACCACGACCAAATAGCTCACACTATGGAGTTTCAAACCCCTCTTTTAATTTTAAATCCAAATTTATATCAAGATTTAAAATTTAATTCGTAATACAAACTCTCGTCGTCGATATTTCTCCGTATAATTATTATATCGTTTAACATTCGATTGACAAATTGAGAGTATAATTAGAAAGTCCATGATGAGGGCTTTCTAACCATACCACAATGCATGGTATCATCGTCCGAATCAATCATAAATAGGTCAATAATCTATAGACATTTTATTTAACGAAAAAGTTAACGATGTTAAACGAAAAGTGTGAATTCAATATATTTTGAATAGTTGAGGAGGCCGATTGTATCTTTTAAATAGTTTAGGTATGTATTTGGGCCAAAAAAATTATTCGTGTGTCTAGGTGAAATTAGACATATAGTTCGGGTGTTTTTTTTTTGTCCTTTGCCCTAAATCAAATCAGATAGATTGAATAGTGACTTCCATGTACATGTAGCATCGCACATTAGCAGCATGGGATTAACTCGTGTCCACGGTGGATAGGAAAATAATTTTGTATATTGTGGTGCCACATAAGACTCGGGCATGACACATCAACTTTTGGTGCCCGAAAATTGATCAAATGATACATTTATAATAAGTTCAATATGCCAAGTACCAAAATTTTATTTATTAAAGTTGGGTTATTTGCCTTTAAAATCACCACTTTTGCTCACTTTTTGGTTTTAAACATGACTTTTTAATTTTTGTAATTTCAACATAGATTGAAACTTTTTTTTAAATTAAACATCCCTGGTGTAATTAAACACTGACGTGGCACCGAACGTGTCACTTGTGCAGCTGATATGTCCTATACGCCGCCGTTTAATTAGAAACACACAAAATACCACATAACTCATAATTAGAAATTAAATAAAATTTCCTAAAAATAAAAAATTAGAAACTGACATGAGTGACATGCATCTATATATATCTCTCTCTCACAATACTGAACAGAAACAAAACACAAAAAAGAGGAATCATATTCACCAAAATAAAAAAACCAAAACCTCCAACTCTAAATTATCTACACTGTTCTTCTTTCTTCCACCAAAATCAATCATCTCTAACTCTATATTCTCTATACCCTTCTTCTTTCTTCCACCTTCTTCTCTGACAAACTCACTACAGTCGGACCGATGACAACTTCGACAAACCCAACACGACGCGAAGACATGATGCAACAACAACCCTCTACTCGAATCCGATGACGAGACTTGACGCAACCCCATCTCTAGCGCTAGACCTGTTGCAGCCCCAACTTATATTTGAACAAATGAGATCTTCTAGTTTACTTTTTATGTACTACTATCAAATTTATTAGTTTTTTTTCATTTTTTTCTTCATTTTAAATTTCAATTGTGTTTTAGTTTATTAATTATATCTAATTAGGGTTAATAATTATTTTTTAATATTTAATTCTTAATTTTCAATTTATAGTTATTAATTAATGATTATTGAGGTTGATTTTTTCATAATTAGGGTAACTTTTTATAATTTTTTTTTAGCAATAAGTATAAAATGTGGTTTATTAAATTATAATAATTTTATTTTGATAATCAATTGTAACGATTCACCTTCTGGACTGACGGCTGTCCCATAAATCAACACAAGTCTATCTCAATTCCCAACATTGTTTCAAGTCAAGCACGATTAATTTTGGAGTTCTGATCGAATGGACACCAGAAAAAAAGACGCACCTCGTGGTATGAATAACACCTATCAAATCATTCAAGTTCTCCTTGACCATTCCCGTATAATTTCAGAATTTCTCTCTTTCGGGTGTGGATTCAGTTCATTCACGTACCCCTCAATTTGAAAGTATGACATGAGCTACTCTTTATCTGTCTCTATACTCAGTGATCACTGATCAATGCTTCAATTTGGGGCGTTACATAAATTAAATATTATTAAAACAACAAATGTAATAATAGGATACAAGTATATATAATGCAAAAAATATCACATGCATCTCATATTTAGGCAGCACCCAATCATCGGAGAAATTGTGTACATATTTCCTCACATTCATGGTAGGTATACACACACACACACAACTAATATAATGAGAATATATCATCTAGAAACACACACTTTTATTCCAACACGGACTTAATTAGAAAAGAGAGACAGTTCAATGAAAATGTCAAAATTAATTTTATTTGACAGAAGATAGCCACTAGCAACACATCAGCAAATGAGAATTTGTATAAACGATGCTACGTAACCTTATATTAATGCCAGAAAAAAAAAGTATTATATAATTAATGCAACAGGTAAAAAAATTAGAGTTGCAATTGCAATTTCAAAACAAAATAACGATACTTTATCCCAATCACATATGTAACAAGCTACCTATTTATTTAACGTGTTAAAATTAATCACTGCCTCACTACTTCACAAGATATAATATATCTCCAAATTAAAAAATGTGACGATATATATGCCAAATTGAAGTGGATTAATTAATAACAGTACCACATTTGATAAGAATGTTGCTGAATTTGCATGATCAACGATCAATTTATAACTAATCCAAAAAAAAAAATCGCCATAGTATTTTCGGAAAGAAAGTTCTTTCTAGAATCCATATAATATTAAAAAAAAGGTTATCCAGAGAACTTCAATAATTCATGAAGCTTATATAGATTAAACGAAATCCTCGTTAAATTTCATCCCCCAAAAAAGAAAACGAGAAAAAATAGTATGTATATACATGTTTACGTTGTTGAAGTGTGTATATATATATATATATAAATATATATAAATTATAATGAAAAATGGATCATCTGTATGATTTAAGAATACTCCCGCAGAAAGTGCACATAATAGCCTTCCACGACTTGTAATAAAAGGGGATGTAACAAAACCTAGTCAAGGTCTGCATGTCCGCCACCGTCGCCCCGTGCCGGCACCGCGAACAAGTCCCTGCCACCGGCTTGCTCCGCCGCACCACGTTCTTCTGATCCACCAGGAAACAGAAACAAACCATCAACTCTCTCTCTCTCTCTCTCTCTCTCTCTCTTAAACTTTCTGATCACAAAAGGATAATTAAACAGGTCTGGTTGTGGGATCTGCTTAAGTACTACTTCGTTCGACTTTCTAAATACCACAACACTACAGGCATACTTATAGTTATTTTTTTGGGTGAAATGATGCAATACTCTCTCTCTCTCTCTCTGTATATATATATATATATATATTGCAGCTAGCTCGGTGCTGGCTAAGAAGACAAAATCAAGATGAGGGCCAGCATTCGTATGCACACACACACACATACACACACATATATATTGTAGGTATAGTTGGATTTAGGATTGGGGTAGTCGGTCTATCTGCCATTTGGCTCATACAAAAACATTTATGACCATGTTTTTGGTCTACACATTTCACGATAATCACACCATTTTAAAGTTACCTCTTTATTTACTAATTAATTTTTGTTTCTTCCAATTTCAGGGGTTTAATTTGGTGCTATCAAGACTCGAATTAATTAAGTTATGATCGAATGTAAAATAAATATTAATAAAATAAAATAATACTGTATATGTGTGTGTGTGAAACAATCTGTAAAAATCCAACGACTTCCGAAATTAATTTGATTGTAGCCCGTAAAACAAACTACAAAGTCTTGATGGTCCGCGTGTTGCGTGTGGGTGAGAGAGAAATGTAAGAGAGAGAGAGAGAGAGAGAGAGAGAGAGAGAGAGAGAGAGAGAGAGAGAGAGAGAGAGAGAGAGATGATTAATTGACATGTGTCCTATTCGGTTAGTTGGTAGGTAATATGATTAATTAATGAAGTTTGATATGTGTATATGTAAATGTTAACCCCTGCAGCCTCCATCTAATCTACACTAGTTTAGCTTATATCTGTTTCTGGTCACCATAAATTTATTGCTTAATTGATTCATATCTTAGTTCCTAAGACATTGCATCTGCCACCCTTAAATATTCAGTATCTATACGAATTTAGTTAAATTCTTCAATTGTTTCATATTTATGTCTGAGTTACCCTATATTAAAAGACTACTAAATATAAATTAATTGTGGTTCCAATTTACTCTAAGGAGATCGAGGACAATGAAAACACGCGTCTTAATTTCAATATCAGAAAAATTCTGATATTTAAATCTTTTATGAATTATGATAGTCAGAGAGTCAGACCATCCTTTTCCTTTCATTTCTCACATAATTTAAATAAACTCACTAAGCGTGACTCTCCTTTATATCATTCAAATTGAAATTAATAAGTACCTACCCCATCTTTCTATTCGGTTTAATGGTTTCTCTCTCTTCATTTTTCTTAGCTTAATTATTCATGAGAAGATATATAATATTTCACTGCTATACTAAAAATATGACTTAATAACGTATTTTATTCCGTCTCTAACATAAATACCAACACATTGCATTTTAAATAGATTATCGCGGATGGGTTAATTTTTTTCCATCTATAATATCTAATTTGATTTTGTTTAATTTTTTTACTACTTACTTAGCGAGGTCTTAGCGATTGATTTTTTATTTTTATTTTTTGCATTGCTAAAATCCATTTTTAAACAATTATTAATGATGTATTAATTTATATGTATATTTGTGTATGTATATATATGTAACGTGTGAGCTAAAATATCATGACATTAAAACTTGCATTGGATGTTTTTAAACTATAATAATAATTTTATTAAAAAAATTAAAAATTTATGCATGACATTTAGATGTTAATCAATGAAGCTATATATTGACATATAATTATTATGAATTATTGTTCTAGTGGAGATTGACATATAATATGATGCACGTGCAAAGAAGTTGGAAAAGAAAGTTTAAAGAAGATGGAAAATGTTGTACGTGCATAATACAAATGCACTAACATGTTAATGATCTTGAATGTTTTTCTAATTTAATTAGTTCTCAAACTAATATTGAAAAATGACTAGGTATATATGTCAATCAATTAATAACCATTCATCTATATTGATATTAATCAACTAGTATTCAAAATAAGATATCAATTTTCTAACCCACTGGGGATGGCCTAGTGGTGGAGTAATGTTATCTTGAGACCAAAGATCTCAAATTTGAATCCCACCATTAACACCATTAAGTGTCATTCTGTCACACCTAGTCTGCCATAAAAAAATATATCGATTTTCTATAAAAAAAAAAGATAATGATCAACCAAACAAACTATATATATGAAATTAATAAAAAAATTGAAAAAGTATAATTAGAATATAATTAAATTTAAAGAAATTAGAAAATAAAATTATATATAATTCAACATTAACATATAAGAAAGAAAAATATTATTTTTAAGAAAAAAATAATATAAATTTGAATAAAGTTAGAAAAATCATATTAATTAACATTCAGCTACAACATAGAAAATATAATTAAATTATATAATTAAAATTTTAGAAGAAAAATATAACATATATAGAATTTATAAAATATATGTTTAAAAACATTATCAATCTAAAATCTAGTTGATACTCCTAAGATATTGCATCTGCCACATTTAAATATTCAGTATATATACGATTTTTTTTTTAGCAGACAGTATATATACGAATTTAGCTAAATTCTTGATTTGTATACTAAAAAGTATGAAACAATAACTTTATCTAAATTCCGAGTTCAATTCACCTAGTCTAATATAACAAAAAAATTATTAAATATTATATTTCTAACATATATAATGTAAGCATGTAAAAGTATTAAATTAGCTATGAATTAGATTGATAGTTATATATATATATATATATATTTTGTAATATATATATATATATATATATATATATATATTTTGTAGGCTACTCATATAACAAGCCTGTTCATGAGTTTAAGTTGAGCGTCGCTTACTATTATATTGATTTGGTTCAATTCATTTTCATAGTTGATTATTCAAGATATATATCATTTAAAGTTTTGAGTTCAAGATTCAAATTTACTATTTAAATATTAATTTGAGGTGGATGGAACACGTAACGGAATGAGGGTGTTGGCAGATGACATGTGATAAGGTATGGACTATGGAGCATTCGTTCCTACAATCTAGTACAGTCGTACATGAAATAAAACGCTTCCTTGTACATACACTTTATCAACCACATGAAATTTAATTTAAATATATCGTTGCTAATATAATTTGAACTCCACACTAACGAGAATTATCTCGATCTTGTCTTGCACCAACTGAGTTATGGTGAATATACTGGACTTTTAGCCATCACTTTGCGTCTTTTGAGTACCGTTATGGATCATCTCATTTCTGAAAATTTATAGTTCGATGTATATGTGTGTGTGTTGTTTTATTTTTGGAGTTGACGGATGGATGATTGAGATTCGTACTCTAATTATTTAATATTTCAAAATTAAAACAGATCAGACCTTGTGTTAGATTCTAATGATCTTAGTAACTATATATGTGTAGTTTCAATTCTCAATATTGCTAATTTATTATTTTCCAAACTTTGTAAATATTTAATATTAATAAAGGATAGCAAGTACAATAACATTAAATACAATATATATATATATATCCTAATAAACTTATCCTGTAGGGTAAATGGGAGATCAAAGTGAACACAATTAAGGTTTTTGGTTCAATGAATCTAAACTAGACGGCTCCTACATTATGGGCATGCACACGCACAACTTTAATATTTCAAATCTACACAGCCGAATATATATATTAGTTGACTAGACACGCTGAATTTAATTAATTACTTTTTTCTTTATATATATATACACACACATATTAGACGTTTACTTTGGACGACAGATAAGATATATAATATTGATAATGTATGTAATTGAGTATTTGAATGATTCAAATTTTATAATGATTCAATCAATCAAGGTATGTAATAGATTAGACATTTAGGCTATATTATTTTTATTAATTTAATCTATCCAATCTATCCATTAAAGAAAATGCCCCTAGTATTATTCTTGAAGTAATTTCTAAATTTTGTGTTAATTGTTATTTTTGTAAATATATGGAGATATATGTGTATTCCTTTAAATCTGCGATTAGTCTAAACGAGTTTTCCAATAATAGCATTAAATCAAACCCAAAATTTCTTAGGCTAATCTCTTTTCCTTGCCGGGGTTTTATATATGAAATCATCTATTACATATCTGGTGTTGCATACTGATTCGGCTGGACAATGTATCCGACGCCCCTCTCGGTTTAAGTTTCTAGACAAGGTATCCGACGCCCCCCTCAGTCTACCAAATAAAACAATGTACCAAACAGATGTGTGAAACAATCTAGTATATTTATCTTAATAACCTAACACACAATTAAAATAGCTAATACGCAATTATCTTTCAAAGCAATCCAGATTTTATTAATGTGGGTATATCCGTACCAGTATACCAAACATTGCCTTAGAGTTTATCATATCCAATTAGGGTTTAATTTAATTTTTCAAACAATCAATTAAAAATTAAAATTGAAAATTAAATACTAAAAAATTATAATACATTCTAATTGGGTAGGATGAACTCTAAATAATAAGTGTAAAATTAAATTAAAACATAAGAAATTGAAATAAAAAAATAAGTGTACAATAAGAAATGTAGCACCAAATATGCAATAGAGAATTTGAATTGGGAGTCTTAATGTTAGTGATTTTAAGTAGTAGGCTAATCTCAATCATATCAGTTTTTAGATTTACTATATTTGGATAAAGCTAAAAAAATCTAGCTATATTGGAAATCATACTTTAATACTTCAACTTTTGTACATTTTCACAATAATATCACAACTTATGGTACTTAATAGCAAATGTGACGACCCCGACATTTCAACTCCTATCACAATTTTATCATGCGTCAAATTTTCCGAAGATACAAAGTTGACTTACTAGTTGGAATTCCTATGCTTTTTGCCACGGTTTCCATCGACGGCGATACATAATACAACTCTCTCTATTTCCATTGAAATTTAAATCAATTTTCAGTTAATGATAGATTTGATGAGCGTAGAATTATGATAAAAATGAAACGTTGGAGTTTCGTTGCTATTAAATATAGGTTGAAGTTATGAAAAAAATGTAAATATCCCAATGAGAGGCGGCCGACCTTAGACTTAGTGACCCTATTTTTGTACACTATAGGAATTTTAATTTGTTGAGTTGAATGTAGAGGCACAATTCACATCTATTTTCATTTTAACAAATTGTTGCAATTGTTGAATTTTTCTCACAAAACACTTGGAAATTAAAGTGTGCGTGACTCATGCATATACAGTTTATAGTGAGAAACGTCAAAGTTAATTAGGCAGGGGAACGAGGAAATAAAGCAACCTCCTAGCCAATCAAAACCTTATTCAATTTCTCGAATTAAATTTTGATCACGAAATTGTCACCCCAAAATATAAAAAAATAAAATAAAAAATTAAACAACCCACGTCGGGCATTAAATTTTTGGACCGAAGGATTTGAATTTCAGGATATATATATGGAGGTTTTTTTTAGTGATATTGTATATCATACAGATTTCGAGTACATTATATTAATAGAAGATATTAGATATAATTGCAAATGACATAATTAAAATTGACTCATACAAATAGATTTAGTAAATAATTATGTAAGAAAAGTTTTCAATTGTTAACTTTGCACCCTTCTCCATGATCAGTGGCGGAACCAGAAAATATTTTCTGGAGGCTCTACTATTGTAAGATAGATTGCGGGCTACTACGTGTTTGAAAGTTGGAATCTATTTTATATTTAATTAGTATTTCTCATGTGCGATACTTAAATAATTATCATTTTTTAGATATGTAATATTATGATTATTTTTTAATTATATATGTCGTGTTTAATTTTTAAAAATTAATAAAAATGATATGCACATACAGTAATTAATTAGATGAAAAGATCAATTTTGTGTAGTTATGACAAATAAAAAGAAAATTAAATTTTGGGAACTAAATGAAAATCAAACGACACGATTTTTAAATAACAATATTTCTCCATGATTAAAGAACATTTTATTTCTATGAATATATGACAGACATAAAAAATACAATTATTTAATTATTTTAAATGAGAAAATTAAAATAGAAAAATAATCTATTATTACAAATTATGTTATACTTATATTATTATTATTATTATTATTATTATACAAATGAAAACTATTTTTTAGGTGACAAATGTAGAGCACTACAAATCTGTGCATAAAAAAATAAAATAAAAAATATTACAAATCTCAAATTTTCAAGTACAAAAATAATAACTAAGATTGAAAAAATTTGTTAAAAGACAACGGTTGTAATCTAAACTGTAGTGAAAAAGCAAAAAAGAAGAAGAAAATTTACAACCGTAAATATAATTACTATTGTCTATTAACTCAAAACTGTTGTCTATTGTGAAAAATCTATTATCTAAAATATAATTATTAAAGGAGAATTATCAATCTAATGCCTGAAAGATGGTTTATTTATTGATATAGATCCCGAAAGATGTATTCTATCGATTCAAGGCTTGAAAGATAAAAAAACTATCGATTTAAGGCTTGAATATTTAACACCGTTAAATCTCCATCCAATGGAAGCTTACGTGGACGTTAAATATCCACATCATCTTGACACATTATTTTTATCCTAAATTAAATTAAAAAAAAATTATTAAATTCTTCAATCTCTCCATCCGGCGTTCCTCAAACGACGACACTACAGTTTTGTTTTTGTTGATTTTTGTTTCTCTCCCTCCACTCTCTCGGGTATTTTTGTTGATTTTTGTTTCCATTTACTGATCATGTCAACTTTTAAATGCGTGACGACAAAATAATAATGATATTGAAGATTAACGCAATTCTTTAATGAATTGAATTGCAATAGAATTAATTTTCACGTAAAGAATTGATACAATCAATCCAAAGTTCCTTTCAATTATGGAATAGCAAACATAATTAAAAGCAATACATTAGATAATCAAATGCTGCAAAAGATTTAATTCGTGAAAAAAATCCAACAAAATGTGAAAAAACATAAGAATCTATAATTTCTCCGACAATACGGGTCGATTGGAAGTCGTCATCACTAAATGAATATTGTGATTCATCAATGCTCCTCAATTCCTCTATAGAATCTATAATTTCTCCGTCAGAGGAGTCACTCGATGGTTGAGAGCAACCATCAAACTGAATATAGTCGTCAAAAAATTCATCCAAACTCGACTTACTAGATGAAAAATATTCTTTACCCATTTGAAAAAAAAAAACCAAAAATCTACAATTTACATGTTATCAAAACAAGAATATATAAATTGTATATCTTTTAGAGGTATTAAAAAATTCAAATATCATTACCTGCAAATTGAATGAAATCTTGTTTCTTGATAGATGAAGAACTAGTGTTTAGAGGGAATATCTTTTGGCAGAATTGAAATATTGTACACGAGAGATGAGAGGGAGAGAAACAAAAATCAACAAAAAAAAAAAATCTGTAGCGCAGTCTGAGGAACGCGGGAGGGATCGCAGAGATTGAAGAATTTAATAAAACCTTTTTTTTGTTTTATTTAATTTAGGATAAAATTAATATGTCAAGATGATGTGGATATTTAACGTCCGCGTAAGTTTCCGTTGGATGGAGATTTAACGGTGTTAGATTTCCAAATCTTAAATCGATAGTTTTTTTATCTTTCAAGCCTTGAATCGATAGAATCCATCTTTTGGGATCTACATCAATAGATAAACCATCTTTCGGGCCTTAGATTGATAATTCTCCATTATTGAATCATATAATAGAAAACGGTTCTTATAAGAACCGTTATCTAACACGATTTTGCCTTAATATATGTATAGATTTACTAATATTCTCGCTTTTGATGTCGATGTTCTTATTGGTGTACGCCTTAAGATAATTTAAATCAAATAAAGGCCTTGAAATAAATAAATACATTAATTCTCGGGATAATGTCCCCTGTTATAGATGTCCTCGAGGCATTCTTTGCAATTTGTGAACTTTGAGAGTCTTTTTTATAATTCTTGAAAACTTGAGAGTGGTGTCAAGTCTTGCTTTATTTCTGTCTAATCTTTATGTCTTTGAGTTAGCTACATATTATAGATTACCAGCAAACTACTTCTTCTACTAAATTACTCCTAAAATATTTTACAAACTAAGTACAAACAAACATGACAATAATTAATTATTACATCATGACTCCATATTTTCAAGGTTATGAAGTCCTACTTCATCTAACTGATCATACCAAGATGTGCCATCATCTTCTCCAATGGTGTCCATGTACATAATACACTCATATTCCATTTATGTCTATTCACTCATGTAAAGATTGAACTCTGGATTTTGAATTTATTGAAAAAGCTCTCCATACTCATATTCTGGATGACTTTTCATGAATATTGAAAAATTATTCCCATTTTTGTAAAAATATCAACCTTCAGAGAGATTGTTTTCCTGCCATTTGGTGTTAGTAATAGTCCAGGCTCTGGTTATTGACAAATATGTGGATGGATCTTTTAACATTATTTTGTTTGTTATGTTTTTTCTTTCTTCTTCATTAATTATAGCCATCACGAAGTCAGTGCTTTCTGTGTTGCATTGAACTAGATGCATGGAATGTTGATACTCTTCGTATGGTCCTTTATGTTTTATTCTGAAAAAATGGATTTGATATTTATACGGACCAAGTTTTTGTCTTAAAAAAGATAAAGACAAACTTTTTGGAGTGGTTTTGACATTAAAATAGCTAAAATAAATAGTTTTTTTAAGTTGGAGGTTAGAATAATTAAAATTTTCTCTGTCTTATGCTGTTAAAAACAAAGTTGCATAAAAAAAATTATGTATTTAATTTAGTGGCTAAAAAACACTTTTAGCAGGTGAAAGTGGCAATTTTTCACGATAGTCACTTGTGCAGTGTGAGTACGAAAGAAGAAAACACATCGAAATTGATTGTTCGTGATTGTTTATTTTTTTTCATATATTTTTTAGGGAAGTAGTTCTGACTCTACAAAATAAAACAGAACTTACAAGCTTTAGGCAATGTTTGGTATGCTGGTACGGATATACCCACATTAAGATAAATATACTAGATTGCTTCACACATCTGTTTGGTACATTGTTTTATTTGGTGGACTGAGGGGACTTCGAATACCTTGTCTAGAAACTATAACCGAGGGGGCGTCGGATACATTGTCCAGCCGAATCAGTAAATTACACCCCGGGCCTCATGTTAGGACCGGGCCTCGCGTGAACAAACAATGGCTACCAAACACACGATTCTTGCTGGATACCTTTACTAATATGCCTTTATCCAGACTACCAAACATTGCCTTACACACAGTGATTTCTATGGAGCTATCTATACAAAGGCTTCATATCCCAATTCCCAATGAATATGTCATTTATAGCTACATGACCATACATACATGTAAGAATTGCTTCAACGAAAGATGTATATATGAATACATATATGGCTATACAAAATGTAGAGATTTTGATGTATAAACAGCAGAAGATGATCACATTCTCACTCAAATGTCAAATCGCGACGTTTCTTGGTCTCTTGGTGATGTGTTGAGCATGTTCTTGAACCAGTTAACAGAGGACTTGGGAATCCTAGTGAGGTTGTTGTTGAAGTCCACATAGTAAAGGCCAAACCTCTTAGTGTACCCCATGTTCCATTCCCAGTTATCCAGCAACGACCACACAAAATAACCACGAATGTCACACTTATCTTGCCTGCATCATAATTAATTAGTTTTTAATCATATTTTTTGGATGATCTACCACAATATAAAAATGTGACAGTTTATTTTAGCACCTTATTGCAGCAGAAAGATTTGAGAGATAGTCTTTGTGATAATTTATTCTCTTGTCATCTTGTAAAACCTTCTCCAACGACGCGTGAGATCTGTTGGGATCATCCATTCCTGCTAACTCATCATTGATGAATAACACCATCATAATAATTCATATATAACACAGCAAAAAATAAATAAATAAATTAAACATACCATTTTCTGTTATAATTACTGGTGGATTGCCATATTTGTGTTTGATGTAGTTTGCTAGCTTCCGGATACCCCAGGGAACGATGTATAGCCAACTCGAAGCTGCCTGAAAACACGAAATTCATTCATAAAAATATAAAAATTGTGCAGTTACCTAGATGAGATGAGGTGAGGCTTACTCTTTCTCCTATTGCAACACCATGCTTTGAGTCTGAATGGAAATGAGGAAAATGTATATATCCATTAGGGGCATTCATGCATGTGTTGATGAGAAAAACTAACTCGAGCAGAGTTAGAAACACGACATTTGATTAGGCATATATCTTACGCGTGGTAATGACAGCAGAGTCAGTTGAGGCATCCTGCAGAATGAGCTTCCGAATCCCAATCTTATCATTGCGTGCATATAATGATGTGTAGTGATTTATGCCGATGAAATCAAGGGTGCCCTTAAGGAATTGGGACGCCTCCACGCCTATTTTAGGGAGCCTTTCAGCCACCAACTTCTGCATTGAAAGAGGGTATTTCCCAAGTAGAAGTGGATCAAGGAACCTGCAGATTTAGATATATAGATAGAGAGATATATGCATGTCACACATGATATATATGCCTAGTTGAAATTAAATTTGAACTATTGAAATAATAGTGAATTTTACCATCCAAGTCCGAAATCTAAGGCTCTCTGCGCAGCATACACATCTTCATCGCTCTCTGATATTGGCTCATACCACTTAACATCTAATGCTATCCCTACCATGCCTTGCTGCCTTTCCTGCAGGAGCTAGCATTAGTCATCATCATATCATACACTAATTAACTCATCAATCAAAGATTAATTAACTATGCATTTATCATTTATATACCTTGAAATTGTTCTGATATGTACGATAAGCTGCAGCATGAGACAGGAGAATGTTATATGCTACAACATAAGGCTCGACAGATGATTTCCCGGTCTTGCAGATGAGATGTCCGAGAATGGAGCACCTCCCCGGAGCTTGAACACCGTAGTCGTAGCCTTGGATTGCAATGCCGTGAGGCTCATTGAAACTCATCCAATGTTTCACTCTATCACCAAAAGCTTTGAAACAGATGTATGCATAGTTCTCAAAATCCTGCCTGCACAAAATTAAGTATTCATCATGACTAATGTTTATGAGTTATGATACACATTACAAATTTACAATGTATATAGATCAAAATTTTAATTCAAGAAATTCATCACTCATACACTACTTGATTGCTTAACAGTCCTTCATATTTATCTTCGAGCATTTGTGGGAGATCCCAGTGGTACAAAGTCACGTAAGGCTTCATGCCTAACATAATTTACAGCAAAAAGATTGAATATATAGGTAATTGTATATATAAAGAAGTAATTCATCTGAATATAATCAAACCTTTTTCTATTAAAGAATCGATTAAATTGTTGTAGTAAGCTATCCCTTGAGGATTTGGTTCACCTGTTCCATCTGTTAATTTTACTTACACATGGTTAGGTGGGAAATTAAATCTTGCTAATTAAGAAAATAATAATTTCAAAGTTTTAAAAAAAGTTATTATTCTTGATTAAATCTTACTAGGCAAGATTCTTGACCAAGATATGGAGAATCTATATGCATCCATTCCCAAATCCTTCATCAAATCTATGTCACTCTGTCACATACGAGGTTAATTAATGCATCTATTTCAGTTGACAAAATTTGAAATTCTTTAATTGCTCGACTAAACAGCCTGCCTTCAATTCAATATACATATTTTTATTCTTAATAAAAAAAAATATTATTCTGCTACACATCTTATCTTGTTTTACAAGAGACATAATATTAATTAATTTATTCACTTAAAGAACGTTGGCATTCTTATCTTCCCTGAATATTTTATATCAAAAATTTGGCTTTAAAGCTTTTCAATACCAAAGATTCCTTTCATCATCAGTCTCGGTTTCTGTTTTCTAACCTATAAATCGATTATAAAAAAAAAAAAAAAAAAGTAAAGTTATCAGAAATTTACTCTTAAAAAACAAGTGGTATATATTTAAAAAAATTCAAGAAATGCATTTTCATGAAAAATCCACCTTGAACCGATGATATTGATCAACCGCGGTGTCTCCATTGCTGAAATCCAATATCCTTCCTATTTTTCGGTATGAAAACGGAAATGTTATTCTTGTTATTGAAACATTTTGTGTTGTTGAGAGAGAGAGAGAGAGAGAGAGAGAGAGAGAGAGAGAGAGTCCCCATTCACCAACCTGGTTTCCTAGTGAAGGTATCCCATATGCTTTGCCCTTTATTTCCTTCATCAACTGCTCCTTCAAACTGATTATAAACATCAGCGATATCCAATCAACACACTACAAACTTTGAGTTATATACATATATACATACATATATGTATATATATATATATATATATAGAGAGAGAGAGAGAGAGAGAGAACCTGGTAAGCTGAAGAAGCAGTTCCAAAAATGAAGCCTTCTGGAAAATCAGCTCTGCTAATGGACTGACACTCCACAAAGAAGAACGCCAGCACAGAAAAAAACAAGGTCAAAATAGCTGCCATTTTTTGATCATGCACAACTTAATTTGTTTTTATTTTGATCATGGGTTCATGAAAATTGTATACAGAAAATGGGTTGATGAAACAAGAATTTTTTGGAAGCAAAGAAAATTAGATAAAATGGCGACTGTTGGTGCCGGAAAAGGCGTAGTGCAATGGGCTTTTTCTTAAGCAATCTCTGCCTTTTGCTTACACGTTTTAAGAATTAGCGTCGCATATATATAAAAAACAGAAGCAATCGAATTATAGAAATATTGGTGTGGCTGATGTGATTATATTTTTAATTTCAAGATACCACCAATAACAATAATGGAGTTAATATATATTAGAGAGTTCATTTGATTATGGTAAATAATATTCTATATGCATATACACGTTTTTTTTAAGTTAAGTTACGTCACATTTTATACTTCTATTAAATAAGATTAGCCAGGTCATTTATATATATGTATATATATATATATATATATGGGGTTCTTTAATTTCAGGCTTTCTAATAAAATGTTTATTGGTTTTTAGCAATTAATCTCCCCTTTCTAAAACCAATACAAATTTTACTTTTCAAACATACAAATCTTCAAAAAAAAAAAAAGGCTGGTGATTTCATTTACAATTGGGCCCTTTTTTATATATAAGTTCGGATCATCTATTTCACATTGTACTTCATCTCATATTCCAATCATTAATTGAATTATGTCATGCGTATTTAAGTTTATTTAATTTTTTAGCGGGCAATTATTAAATTTTATAAATACATATACGTGAATGAAATTCAATAGTTGAACGTACAAGGTTGAGATAGAGGATCTCATCCAACTTTATCATAATCATTCAACTATAACTCGAATTAGCAACTTTAACTCGGTAAATGATTTTAAGTCTGAGAATAAACAAGAGATGTTTCAAATGAATAATTTTCAATGTTTAAAATACTTTCAAAAGTATGAATGACAAAGGTCA